>JAFBJR010000160.1:457255-776013 GCA_016785285.1 Brachirus orientalis | reverse complement strand
TTCCCCAGATTTGTGCCTCGAGACAATCCTGTGTCGGAGGTCTACAGACAATTCCTTTGACTTCATGCTTGGTTTGTGCTCTGACATGCACTGTCAACTGTGGGACCTTATATAGACAGGTGTGTGCCTTTCCAAATCATGTCCAATCAACTGCATTTACCACAGGTGGACTCCAATTAAGCTGTAGAAACATCTCAAGGATGATCAGTGGAAGCAGGATGCACCTGAGCTCAATTTTGAGCTTCATGGCAAAGGCTGTGAATACTTATGTACATGTGGTTTCTTAGTTTTTTTATTTTTAATAAATTTGCAAAAATCTCCAAAAAAAAATGTTCACGTTGTCATTATGGGGTGTTGTGTGTAGAATTTTTAGGGAAAAAATGAATTGAATCCATTTTGGAATAAGGCTGTAACATAACACAATGTGGAAAAAGTGAAGCGCTGTGAATACTTTCCGGATGCACTGTAGGTGTGAAATTGACTGTGGGTGAGTGAATGGTTGTTCTCTGTATGTTTGACTGGTAGTGTAGGTGGTGCAGCTTCCTCTATTCACCATTGTAAGGACAAAAAGACGCTACATACCGCATCTTCTATGTCAATACACAGATTTAGATTCTTCTCCATTCTGCCGTACAGCTCATTCAGGTTTTTATATGTGTTCTTGCACTTTTGGCAGAGCTCAGTATGATTCCCCTGTAAAGACAAAAGAACAACAGCAGCCCGTATTGGGTGAATTTCCAAAGAGAAAATCATGACAGATGGACTGAGATTGATGCCTAATTTAGGAAGTACCTGTCGATATTTATCAAAGCAGGTTTGAGTTTGGTTGAGAGATGTCATGAAGGTAAGCGTGTCATTGGTCAGGCTCAGAAATCCTTCAGTGACACAGTCTGCACAACAGAAAAATAAAGACAATCCTCCTTAGTTAGATCTAGAAATTGATCAATGACAGCAAATTTAAACAAAATAAGTGACTGGGTGCCGAGATGATTTCACATTGGTAATTGGAGCAACAGTCCGCTTTTTAATTGAGATTTGAGCAGTCTCATTTATTATGCTTTTGTGATATCAGCCTTTTTCTCCAAGTACTCAAGCAGCAGAAAACAACATGAAGTGCAACTAAAGCTTCAATGAATGGCCCTGCGAGCTGACCTCTGTGGTCAAATATATGCCCATTAGATATGTGATTCAAAAGTTCAAAAGGATCAAATCCTTCACATCACTGATAAAGTCCCAATATCAAAAGGAAATAATAAAAAAAGAGGAGACTTACGACTACAGCCTGATTTGTCCCACAGCTCTTTAAGGTTGTTGAACAACACATAAACCAGCATCAGCCGATCACTGCGCAGAAGACTGTCTCTGCAGCTCACATTACCAGGACCAACCTGAAGAGTGAGAATATACAACCACAACTTAACATGCACTAAATTACATTTGAAGTTGAAGTTTATGAAGTTGAAGATATAATGCATAAGCCATTTTGATTAAATGTGTAAAAATATAGTAGTAATAATAATAATAGCTAAAGTAATGGACTATTATTTTTCATTTCAAAGAATTGAACAATCATTATAGTCAAAGTTTTGGCCTGCTTTATTCAATTGAGTTGTTCAGCTACAGGTTATGTTGTGGCACAGGAGCCATTGTACATATTGAGTGAGGAACAGATACCACTAAGTATCATGGTAAAACAATCATCACAAAGTCAGTCATGAAAGTGAAACAGAAATGAGGCAGCAAGCTTTTAGCAGAATTATATTTCCAACTAGTGAAGCTTCTAGAAAAGGACACAAAAGTCACATGACCTTACTGAGTATGATTACACAACATTTAGTTGTTAAAAGGACATTCAACTAACATCCCTGTTTACATGCTCAGAACACAGGCACATGCGTGCCACTCCTGTGCACACAGATTATTGTTTATTCTGTGTATAAGCTTATTTAAGATGAGGTAATCAGAAAATGTTGCTGCTAACCTCATTCAGGATGTGGTAGTCCATGTAAACACAATTACTGTGTGGACAGATCATTAATAAATCTTAGTTTTTAAGCTCACAACATAAACAGTATTAAAATTTGAAGACAGACTCCTTAAAATGCCTGCTTATTTCATTTGAAAAGTCTTAAAAAAAACAGCAACCATTTTGCATTCACCTGCTATAAATGTTGTAGCTGCATGTCCTTAGTCTACAAGAATGCTTATAATAATTCTTCCATTCACCAAATTTGCACATCAAATACATCAAACGTATTATATATATAACGTATAAAATATTTATAACGTATTATAAATATAACACTGCATTATCTATTTGCCATAACTTACATGGGACTTAGTTATTATCACATTTGCTCTCATAAATTATGATACCATATTCCTACAAAACAATTAATTGACTAATTTGTAGGATTTATGTCATCAGTTTACTTCTGTGTTGTACTACATTCTTGTCATAGTAGAAATCAGGCCATGGGCCTGGATTACATTTTGGGGAGGCCTTAATCTGAAGTTCAGGAAGCTCTGGTCTGGACCAGATATTACCAAAAACTCATTACCCATATACAGTTTATTTAGTCTGATTTAAAAACTATTTAACATGCAAGTCATGATCACTTCATCTGTCCACATTTAAAAATTGGAAAGCTGTGGTCTAAACTAATTGTTCAGCTAATGCATGGAAGTCAGATAAAGAACAGAAAAAGCAGCGTTTCCTCTTTGTTAGTCACGTCTCAAGTCATCTGCCAGTCAGTCACATCCCCAGACTCGTGACTCTTGAGACACAGGACATTAACGAGGCCCGTGGTCACAGAAAATGACCCTTGTGTTTGTGACGTACCTGCTCAGAGATGTTAGTGTAGGTTTCTACCAGGCTGCCATAACTGGAGAAGCAGTTCACGCACACTTTCACAGGTCGAGCCGCAGGAACCAGGCACTTCACATAGGCCTCATAGCGCTGTCCGAATATCTGAAGCAGGTCGCTGCAGTACTCACTGAGCTCCAGGTCTTCAAGGAACGAGGACAGCAGCAGACTGAAGGAGGATGAAGAACCCGGTGCAAGCTCGAAAACAGCGGGGAACTGTCTCGCTTTGTCCACCAAATCTGAAGCGCTGAGGTCCACTGCGTCACTGGACACGTGGGGATAAAAATGTGTTACTAACAAAACGAAAAACGGGCAGGTTGTGGACAAAAACATTGTTGGAAACAGAAAAGGAGAGAGACAGAACAGGGTATCTGCTACTCCTCCAACGCTGAACACAAACGATTTCCTGGTTGTCTCTCAACGTGATCATGTGACAGCGTGAAATCTCGCGAGATCTCATAACTCCGGACTCAGTGGTCAGAACCAAGGAAACCAGAGGATCCGGGTTTTTTTTTAACCCTGATTATTCCCGTATAATCTCGTTGATTGCAAATTTCTTCCAAGGGCGTCCTGGCAGCAGCACACGCAACAAGCTAAACAAAGACAAATCATCCAAATTACAATAACAGACATTAGAGAGCCAAAAAAAGGCAGAGACTTAAAAACAGTGTCAGACCAATGATTTAGATTCTAAATCCTTCAGAATGAAGTTAAAATGATCCAGAGAAACAGAGATTTTGAAATTTGAGGGTGATTTGTAGATTGTTGAAGGTAGAAGGAGCACAATACTGGAATGCCTTTTTTCCACTGAGAGTGCAATGAGACGTGTCCATATATTTTTTTGTGAAATGATCAATAACACATGGCCCATCACTTATAATATTATGTTATAAAGAATGTACAAAACAGAATGTACAAAATATAATTCTACATATATTTCCTATCAATATTTTTTATAATAGTAATAAAAAAAATCAGTTGTAATTATCTCAAGCAAGCACTTTTACTGTCAAATTCTGAGAAATAGAATGATGGATATCTTTGTTGTAAGATATCATTATGGAATACTGTTGTATCCCTGGCTAGTCTCAAACACTCTTTGTGGTTGGTTTTAGCACCTACTGTAGCTGACGAGGGCACAAGCTCTGTGTATGTTTTATTTTATAATGTGGGTTTTGAGTTGTTTTTAATATCTGATAGCACTACTTTATAGAGTTTTTTGTTCATGTAAATGTTATGCTAGTACCATCACTTCATTATTTGTATTTCATTAGAATCACCCTGTGCGTGATTAATTTGCACAGATAACCCTTTCACAAGGATAAATATAATTTGAAGTTATGACAGTTGGTTTATGCGCACAGATAACTAGACGCTGTTTTATTTTATATATTTTATTGCAATATTTCCATTAAATTGTTGTTTCCCAAAATATAAATGATCTGTTTAGTTAGATAATATTTAGTTAGAAATATTATACATTTAGCACTCTGGTAAAGGTTGTCTGAAATAACATTTAAAAAAGGCTGAAGAGGAATTAGAGAGACATAATTCCTATGCTCATTATTTTATTTTGTATTTACAGTGTGTTCAGGTAAACTAAGAGCATGTGAATTAAGTTTTCAATAAAGAATTCTGAACCAGTAGTAAAAGAGCCAGACTGTTATTCAGCCAGGGATGCTACAATACCGTGTTATAATTTATTGCCCTCATATTGCCCTCCTGCTATTGCAGAACAGTTGTTTTCCTCCACTTTTTTCTCCAGACTGGCCCCTCTTGACCAGACTCACATCATTGGCCCCTAGGCAGTTTGAGTTTCAGGCCCCTGCTCTAAATTAATTCACTTAATTGACTTTTTGCTATGTTATGTCTTAGGTAGTTTTACATAGTTTATCTTATCTGTTGCTTTTGCTACACAAGCAAATTTGACATTTCCATCTTGACTTTATTCTACTTCTTCATTTGCCACTCTTACTGGGGCACATGAGAAAGAGAGTATCATCATAATCATCACCGTCACCATCATCGGCCTCATCGTAATCATCTTGCCTGATGAAAAACCATCATGATGACCTGGACACTCTAAAATAGACCATACAGAAGGTGTGAATGTGACAGCGAATGGTTCTTCCTCTTTAATTATATGTTTGCCCTGTGATGGACTGGCGACCTGTCCAGAGTGCATCTGTCCCACCTTTCGCCCAATATTTCAGCTAGGATTGACTCCAGCTCCCCTTGTGAACCTCCCGTGGAGGATAAAGTGGTAGAAAATAGATGGATGGAGGATGGCACTCTGTTCATTAATGTGAAACATTACATGAGCTGAGGGAACTAAGTGTTAGGAGATGGTTCTGCCAGATATTATTTGCTCCTCAAGAGGAGTTTTTCTTTCTGCTGACAACAGTAAGAGCTTGTGCATTGTATGAACTATTTGGGTTCTCTTCTTCTCTCCATAAGATCTTTGCCTCACTATTTTACTAAGTGCTTTGAGATAATGTTTACAAGTTTGACTTGATTAGCTTGAAACCAAATTCCAGCATCAATACTTTAAAATAATTATCAAGTATCCATGCTGCAAAATTATTAAAAAAAACAAACACTTGAGCATTGCCCTGCTGTTTACATCTACATACTTCCAAGCAAGTTTTTCTATTTTTTTTTTCATATAAATTTTTATAATGTATTGATTTAAAATCTAATAACAACTACAGAATAGGACTAAACCACAATGTTTGTTCATTTCATTTGTATTGCAATGATTGATTTATTATACTGAAAATAATATCTAATGAATATTTTTATATTAAGTAATCTATCCAACTACCCCACGACCCTGAGTGGATAAAGCGATAGAAAATGAATCTATCCAACTATCTATCTATCTATACACTTGGTGTGTGTTGTGTGTGTCTGTCTGTGTGTGAGTGTGTGTTGAGCTCAGAGCAGATAATCATGTAGTCAAGGCAAATGATCTGGGCTCCAATCCTGATTGTGAATATTGTCAAAAACCCCCTTGAATCAAGCAACTACAGTCAATGGTCGTTAATGTGAAATTAGTGGCTCTTGATAACTTGCAGGCCACATCAATTACGCAGTCATCAGAGCCTAATGAAAATGGGGGGGGGGGGGGGGTGCAGCAGCATTAACGGCCTATTCTAACGCCTGCCTGCAGCACAGCCTGAGCTAAAAGAGGCTAAATGTGGATTCTGCCCGTTAATGTTCCCCTCACTTCACATGACACCCGGCAGCTCATTAACTCTTCATCGCCTGGCCAAAGTTCACTTAATTGTTCAGATGTTCCTCATTCTTTTATCATTTTTCTAATGGGCGATTATAAGAAGGAATAATTTGGCTACAACCTTGTTGTTGGTGTCCACGTGGTTTATCTGCTGAAGGCAAAAAGCAAACATGTAGCTTTATATAGAACCCTTTACATTTTAGATGTCTTTCTTCTGCCTGGCTAATCAGCAGTGTGAAGATAACCATGGCCTAAATAAAATGACCGTTATTGTCACGTGTCAGAAAATGCCTTCATTAACATGACAAACCAAAAGGACAAAAATCACTGATTAGGCCTATAAATTAAATGATGGTGGTGATGAGAGCCCTTCAGAGGAGATGACAATGACAAGGCTCAGTCAAAAGGATCTCCTCTTGAAATGGAGAATGTCACTGGCTACAGCATGGCCATTTAAAAAAGAAAGGGGAATAATATATATATATGTGTGTGGGGGGGGATAAGTTCTGTATTGAAAAGCTTAGTTAAACTAAAGTACATATTCATGAAAAAAAATGTAGTTAAAGTTACAAAAGTTGCATGAAATGAACCATGAGACTGACTAGTTATGTATTATTACAGTATTAAGTTGTTATGGCAACATTGATGCATCAGTGCATGAACATGGTTTTTACTATTCATTGGGTTGTTAACAAACACTTAAATCACTAACGCAGAGGGCTGTGAAATAAAACTGAATACTAGTGTAACACTCTTGGAACTTGATAAATTATCTGAAAAATGATGAGGTTTAACACATTTTTTATTTTCATGTAAAATCTGAAGCTAGAAAAGTAAGAAGTAGACTGACTGTTAAACATTTGTTGATGAAAAATGTATACTGTATTTTGTTAAGACAATGAGGTTGATCTAAGAAAAATTAAAAAAAAACAAATGCATGGTAAAATGCTATATAACAGTTAAAGAGATTTTTTTGGGCAACCCCAATCTCAGCCCCAGCCTGGGACCTGAGATCATAGTGTGTGAGGCCCATGAGTCTTTTCCCTCCATGGAACAGACACAGACTGGATAATCACAAAGAGGTTAACTCAATTCAGTTCAGCCTTAAACTTGGCTCTTGGCGTGGGGAGAGAAAATAGCTGTAAAGTTATGCTGAAGTTATTCTTCATCCTTCGGTCCGTCCCTAATCCGCCAAAAACCTCATTCTTTCATCAGAGAACTGTGCCTCCTTTCTTGTTCCTCCCGCTCTATACAGCATAAAGTCAGACTGCATTTAATGGTTATGTCGGGATGGGAGAGCAGCTTTCTTCTTCCCCCTTTCTCCAGAATATTGCCCTTTTCGTTGTGTGAGTCTCCCAACCCGCTGGGACCCCCATATTCTTCCCTCTGCGTCTGACTCGAATCACAAACTAACCCTGATTTTCACAACTTTGCTGGGAATTGAGGTGAGTGATAATAGAGTTTTCGCTTTCATTTTATACGCTTGACTTGGTTATTGTTGCTTTTCTCCTCTCCCATGATTCTCCCCTTTTCCAGGGATTAGCCCTGACTTCGCCCACTATACTGGCCACTGAAGTGCCCCTGAGCCACAGGATGACAATTGACACAGATCAAGGCAGGCCTATTCTGCTCCCGTGAATGGGACAGATCTGAGACGGGTTTAAATCAAGGCCTTTTAAATGGAGGAATCAAATGCCAAATTAAAAAAAAAAAATCAACTTTTCATCATCTGCTCAGGGTTTTTTTCGTTAACAAAAATTCTATATAATAAAGACAATGTCATTGATACAGACCTAAGACTGCATGATGATGAAGATCATGGTGGTAAAGATGGTGAAGAATGGGGCAATGATGGGAAGTGTCATATATATGATAATGGCAGTGATGACAGTGATTATAAGGTTTAGAATCACATTGATAGTGAGTGGACAAGGCTGAGATGATGACAGAGACATTTTAAGGGCAGCGTTGGTGCTGATGACGAGGATGAGGAAGCTCGTGAAAATACAGCACAGATAATATACTCACTGGCCACTTTATTAGGTACACAACACACCTAATAAAGAAGCAGACACCTACATGGCAGGAGTGCTCTTCCGCTACTGTAGCCCTTCTGCTGTAATGTTCAAAGATGGTCTTCTGCATACTTTTGGTTGTATCGAGTAGTTTCTTGAGTGGCAAAAGTTCCTCACAACACCACTTGATGCAATTTTGAACCAGTCTTGTGTTACTCGTTTGACCTTTGGCATCAATGATGCAGTTTGACCCAGAGAACTGCAACTCACTAGATATTTCCTTTTCTTCCCCCGATCATTCTCTATATAGTTAGTTTTACAGGTGTCTAAACAAGTCTAAGTAAACAGTCTGACTGTCCGTCGCACAAGTGAGGGTTTTGTGTATTTGCCATGTCAAACTCAATCACAAATCTGTGCAGCACTGTGAGAAGTTAATCTTTGTTGATGCTGTGTTGTGCACTCTTCTGTGGACTGCTTGGGACGGATCTCTCATGGAAAGACTGTCTGTGCTCATATACAGGGGGGATAATTACCAAACCCGCAGCCGACAGCAGTGACACAAAAGCCGCTTTGACTTCCTCACTGCTGGTTGCCTGCAGGGGATGGTCCTGCTCCCTGAACACCCTGCTCACTCAGACCACTTCTCATCACTCCTGAGAGGCAGGGATGTCTTGTTCCTTAACAAGACACGAAACTGACTTCTTTTAGCTCCAGTGAACTGGACATAAACCCAGTCTGACAACCCCCAGTGCCCAAACAGAACAGAGAGAGGACGGGTGGGCTGATACAGAGGACAAGAGAGGGGTGGGGGCAGCACTCTCTAAATAAAGTTGTTATTCACTTTAATCTCACATCTTTAGAGAATAAATACCCAAGGCACTTTGTTTGCCTAGTTCCACAAGGCCACTGGTGGCAGGCAATTTTTTTTCATCTGCCTATAGAACCTTTTTAATCAACAAATTGTTTTGAACTTTTTATCTTTCTAATGAGTAAATTTAGACTTTCTCTCTAAGATCCTCCACCTTCCCCGCTCAGAGTTCAGTGAGTTACAGCAATGTATTGGAAGCACGACATCCTGTAATGTAATGGACTGGGAGTGATTGTTTCTGACAAGCAACAAAACATGTCGTCCCTCCCCTCAAATTAGTCCCCCACCCCTCCTACTCTACTGGGCGGGGAAGTGATGGGTTCATGGCCCAGTAGTTGCTTGGCCAGAACAGGAGGTGCGTTGATTTCGTGATATAGTGCATAACACTGAGTACAAAACAGCAGCCACTGTGATAAAAGTCTAGTTGAGTTAGTCTTTTTTTTTTAACTAATGCAATGTTAAATGTGCATTTTTTAAATGAATGGCATCAAACATATTTTTCAATCATTATTTACAAAGAAACATCATTCTTGACTTCATACCTTAAGCAACTTAAGAGTAAATGTTTATTGTTTTTTTTTATTTTTTATTTTTTTTATCCAGGATCTTTTTGGTAAGTGGCATTTTAAGTGGCATTATAGCTCTCTATAAGTGATGTGTGTAAATGTTCTAACCTTCTGCTCTCACAACAAGGCAGACAAGACTTAAGACAGATGATGGAAGCCAGGGGCTTCAACTGTTTGTGCTTCACAAGCGAGAAAAGCCACTTTGAAAACTTTTAAATACAATTTTAATTACATGTTTCTTTAACTGTCACTTGCATTAAATGTGTAATTTGAACAATGTATCCCCAGGTTTTATGTCTCTGTGTTACAGATGTACTGAGGGCCCAATTGCAGCACAAGCAGACAACAGGAAGGGGATCAGATGCAAGATTGACTGTCGCAAAAGAGTCAGAATCACTTCTGAGCTAAAACAGGGGGTGAGCAAATGCTGTGACGAGCTACATTCAGCAGAGAGGAATCCGGTGGAGATTTAAACAGCAATCAGCTCAGGCAAGCAGACAGCAATAGGGGCTAAGGCAAATAAAACCAAATATCTGAAACAGAAAGGCTGTCAGGATTACTGTGGTAACTACCAGCAGAAGAGGTCAGGAACAGGTAAAGTCCTGGGATCCAGGTGAGTGTAATACCACTGATGAGGTGGGAGTGGCTACAGGGGACAGGTGAGAGTGAGATGCGGACATTACACTGTGGCTATATACTGTATGATATTACTATTGATATTCCTATAATTGCAGTTGTAGTAGGTAGTAGAAGTTATTATTGTTTAAGACTATAGGAGTGAAATAATACAGGCTTACTCAAAATGTATTCTGTTTTTACAACTCCTCAAGAATCATAAAGCAACTTGAGTTTTTTTTGACTCACCAACACCACCTTAAGACAGACCACTGTCCAATTTATAATTAGGTAAAAATATTTAAGTATACCTTGAATGCTTTAAATGTCAATCAGAGTTTGAATACAGAAGATTTTTTTTGAAAGTGAAAGGTAACACTTTACATTACAGTGCGTTATGATATTAGTGTGGTAATACTTTTGTAATAGGAAATTAATATTATGTTATATCATCTGTGGTAATTACCTAGTAATTGTTAATGACAATGAGGAAGCTTTGTGGGACATAAGGAATTTACATAATGATATGGTGCTACTGTAATATGATCTTCATATTAGTACAGTGTGTCTATTTTTGCTACAAGTAGAAAATTACATTAGAAGTAAGATTGTATTAACATAATATTACCTCCATATAAAAAATAATTACCATACTATTATTTTGCTTCTGTACTGTAATGTAAAATGTTAACAAGTTAAACAAGGTTTTCACTTTTTTTTCAAGGTTTGTAAAAGCAGATCAGCAACATTGCAGCTTCTTGTTTTCCAGTTATATATACACTATATATATATATATATATATATACTGTATATTCAAAGTGGACCAGGGATGAATAAGCAGCTAGACTGAGAAGAAAAGGCAGTTAGCTAGTCAGTTAGTGAGGGGTTAGCTTTAAAACAGTCTGTAATTTGTGAACGAGGGTGTAGGAGGAGTGGTGGAGGTCTTGGCGTTCAGGAAAGCCTCTCCTGGGCCAGAAGAAAAGGCTTTGGCCCAGTTGCAGGCAGCAATGTTAACTTTGAGTGGCCCCTGTGGCTCAAGCTCAGCGTCCCCCTCCCTTTTACTTCCCAAGCCCCCAGGTTGGCTTTGCATGACATCATCCCCAAACTATGCCCCCCCATACCCATGTGAATCTGAGCTGTCACAATCGGCAGCCCCCCCCACCATTAAACTGTACTGCACTGCAAACCCATACGTTTCTTTTTCTTCCCCCACTCTTTCTCTCTGTCTTCTACTACCACCAATCTCCTCCCTTCTTCTTCTTTTTTAACCCCCAGAAAGGCATTGTTTGAGTCAGGGCTTGATCAAAAAACTGTTGCCCGCCAACCACAGGGCTTTCTGTAATTTCAATAAGGCCACCTTAAAGATTTTCCTAATTAATGGATGACATCTTTGGCTGGAGGAGAGGCGAGGCATTCTGCTCCAGCTCGCTCTTTGTTCGCCTCCTAATTAACTTTCCTAGGTCACTCAGGTCCCCGCAACCTGAGAGTGAAGAGCCCCCATTGAGGAGGGAGTTGTAAACTTACTTTTTTTGCCTCGGCACTTAAAAGGAAAGCAACTATAGGGAACAGAAAATATCCTATTTAAGTCCTTTGTGAGTGAACTGCTTGCACATGTTCTAATAAAGGAAGTCTTCTAAATAAGCTGCCATGTTGCTCTCCGCTCCCCCCCTTTCTCCCTTATCCCACCTCTTTCACTCCCAGATCCACAGAAAGGTTATGAATGATAGCTCTGGGTTGAGGGGGGTAAAGGGCTAAAGGACAGCATCTGGGCTTTGTGGAATTGTGAGCATCTGAAACTTTGAGGGAATCTAAGGATGGGAAAGCACTGAGCTGCTGGGTGGTGAGGTAGATGATTAAGAAAACGTGGTGAACATGAGGCGGGAAAAATAAATGCCTCTTTGCCCTCATCGTTGTTTGGGTGTTTCTATAAGACCCCAGCTGCTTTCATCACTCCTCATCTTTATCCCCCATCTTTATATTTTTATTTATAAAAAAGCCCCACAGAAACACAAATACATAAATAATAAGGCTTTCACACAAGAACAACACAATCAGTTTCTGCAACATGTGACACAGATAGGGTCAGTCTTTATCATTATGGCCAGATCAACATTACATGCAGTCATTTATTTAAGAATTATGTAATTATACGGATTGTCTCATTGTTACCCATGGCATTATCAAGGCATGAAATGCATCAGTACATACATTTTTTGTATCACAACATTCACAATTAGTTCAGTTCTGTTTGGTTTACTGCTAAAGTTCAAATTATTTTAAAATACAGACATAAACATGTGAAAAGAAAAAAAAAGTATACATAAAATATTATAGCAGAAACCAATCAAACCAAACCAATGTAAGTGTAATTGGTGTAATACACTATTTTACTGTGGACGAAAACAAACCATAAACACTGACTCGTTAGCTTTCCAAACACTTTGGAGCAGACTGAATCAATTATGTCTTCAAGAGCGGTTGCAGGTTACACTGTAGCTATTTTTAGATCAACATACTTTGCCAACTGTTTTTGTTCCAGTAAAGACATTTTCACACATTTGCAGTTAAGCTCACAGTATCCGAAACTTTTGAGAGCTAATAATCTTTGACCCTTGTCTACAAAACATCAACTGCTTTGACTGTGTAACTAAAATGTCCATGTTTACTCTGCCTAAGGTGTTACATAACAACGTCCATCAATAAACTGGCCAAACCAGTCAAATAGTCAGTCATTTTTTTGATGCAATACTAGGAGAAAATGTTAGTACAAAAATATTAAACTTGAGGTAAGATCAGTCAGGTTATGCCATAGACAGACATAAAGAGGCACACAAGAATCCCCCACAAATGACACACCCTCATCAATATTCTCATCATGTCACCTGACACACACTTATACGCTGACCTAGATCTCCTCTTCAGAGAGCCTCCTCCTGCATATTATACCCCAATCTAAGCATAGATGGGGTCATATGCCCTGATTGAATAACCAGTGTGTGTGTGTGTGTACCTGGTATTCCTTATATTGTGGGGAGCTATATCTGTTTACACAGTCACATTACAATATGTCTTCCTTATTGGGATAAAAATCAATTCCTCATAATGCAAATGATCACATTTTAAGGTGAAGACATTTTAAAGTTAGGATAGATGATTAGGATGAATAGAAGTCAATGCTATGTCCTATGAAGAGTATCTGCACAAACCTCTGTGTGAGTGTCTGTGTATGTGTGTCTCAAGAGCGAGTGAGGTGAGTGTTAGGGCCCTGATGACAGCTTCTGTGCACCAGGGTCCCTGTGGGTTAATGACGAGGGGAAACTGTGACCCCCAGACTGTGACCGATGAACCTGACCTGCAGAGGCAGCAGGATAAGATCAGGAGAAGCCTGGTATAAGTGAGACTGACTGCTGAAATGATGCAGATAAACAGCAGACAGACTGTCGCACTGACTCCAGGTGAAGCGTTGCTGTGAAGGCAGCCGATGACAGTCGTTCTGTGCCTAATCTGACCAAGACCATCGTTCACACCACTGCTGCCACTGCTACTTTTTAAACAATCATTAAGATACTGTGTGTGTGTGTGTGTGTGCGTGTGTGTGTGTGTGTGTGTGTGTGTGTGTGTGTGTGTGTGTGTGTGTGTGTGTGTGTGGAAAAATTCTCCATACAAGAAAACCTTTACCTACTGTTACATCACGTACTTGCTAAAAATTCAGTGCTTTTTACATGTTCACCTGAATTAACTTAAATACTCATTAAAACTAGTTTTAACATTTTTAACAACCACCTCAATCATAAAGACAGAAAGCTGTTATGGCTGGAGTGTTAGATTGGACTACATTACATTATAGTTTAATTTATCACCACAATCAATCACTATAGTTAGTTGTCCTTTAAACAAAAGATAGAACTGAACATAAGGATACATACATGGTCTTAGAAGTTTTGTAAACAGAGAAACTTCATATTTAATGGTTTTAAGGGTCACAGTATTAAAAACTGATTATTATATTGTTAATATGCAAATAAAATCCAAAAAAAAGCCAACTGAAAGTCCATCTTCTACTTTTAACATCTCACATTTAAAATTTGACCTCTATAATTCATGTAGCATGCATTAAAATATTTAAAGTGTTTTTAAAAAAAATAACAAATGACATAAGAACTTTAGAATGTAATATAATCATTTTGTACGTCATAATTATGTAGTTTTCAATTATTACTGCAATTACTTGTAAATGACAGAATGACAGGATTGGTGTCATTCACATTATGGTCTTTTTGACCAAAGTAAACAATGTGAATCTGAGTGATTAAATGAAGTTCACCTCTACTTTGAAAGTAAATCATGATTTTGTCAAATAAATATTTAATGATAAGTTATTCAGAATGCCAGGGAAGGAGCTTCTGTCTATATCACACATATTTCATGCACAGATGTTGTCAATACAGTCACATCTGTATGACTGAGACATGTTTTTCTCAACTAAATCCTGGCACTTTCACACACCACAGGCAGAATTTTAAATGAACTGTAGATACATTGATCACATGGCGGGCTTCTTGGCTCTCACATGTTTGTCTTTGCAGTGTGAACAGCCTAAGCCCCTCTACTCAGCTGTCATAATTTGTTAACGAGTCTTTTCAGGGAGGGTAAAAAAGAAAAAGAGAAGACAGGGAAAAATGAAAAGAAGGCTCTTCACGAGTGACTGAAAGCAGAGATCCATCCAGAGAGGGAACCCAGGGGCGACATCAGACCGATTTCAGACCGGCCCGTGATGGCATCTCTGTATATTTTAATATTAATGACCCTGGCCGCAAAGCCCCTGCAGTCTTTAAGCCTCCAACAGGTGCCCCAGCCCCACTCCAGTCTGAAACCCCCAGGATCATTCAAATCATTCCACCACAACCACCAGGCAATAAAGACTGCAAAGGAAGAGGATGAAGGCAGAGAGGAGGAAAAAAGACATAAAGAGTGGAAGGGGAGTTAGAGAGTCAGCCATCTCTTGCAAATACGTTTTTGAGTCACTTTCCCCAGCTGAAACACGGGTCGATATTCTCCCCCCCCCTTGAGAAAGAGATTGACTTTTGTTTGGAGTTTGTGAGAAGTGGGAATCAGAAGCAGGACAATGAGACTCCCCACGGTGAGAGGCTGAGAGGAGCCATCTCAAATCAGTCAGCCAGGGGACTGACTAATCCGTCCATTGTCCCTCCCCAGCCACCGGCCGCACATCAACACATTCGCCCGCCATTGTCCCCCACCCTCATGCAGCGGGATTTGCTCTCCCCAACAGCCAGTTTTGTCCAAGGCAGTTCGAGCGGAAGTTTCTCACTGACAATTTGCCCCAAATAGATTTGTCAGAGCATCCAACTGCACCTACTTGTGGGTTTCTGGGTTTTGGACAGTGTTTTTTTTATATATGCATACACAGACACAGACACTAGTTTACACAACTGTGGAAGAGATGGTGCACCAGATGAAAAAAGTCAATTAGTCCTGAGGGATTTGGTCTTTCACAGGGTTTACTGTAACTGATAAGACAATGTGACTCATTATATTTGGGTTTCTTGATAAATCAACTTCTATATGGCACCAACACATGAAGGGTGAAACTTTTAGTTGACAATTACACCTAAATACAACACCCACCTGTTGACTTCCGTATGAGTTAATCTGACTGACAAAGTGAGTATTAAACCCCAACTTTTGTAGATACAACTATTATTTTCCTTAAACACATGTGATGACAAATCCATGTATGTATGTGTAATGTTCCAAATAATAATTACTGTAACTGTAACTCATCCTAATGCCCATTATTTATTTATTTATGTCATGTGCTCCTGGTACAATATACAGCAAACGTTCTCAAATGGCAAGTAAATGAATTAAAACAAGGTGAAATGGTTTACAGTTAACCTGCACTGATAGACTATTATATGTATAACTTACTGTTGAGAAAATATCTTTGCTTTAAAATACTGGCTATAATTTGAGAGTAGAATGATACTAAAGCTTTATAATTTGAAATTAACAGACGTAATAAGGAATAACATTTACAAATATTTTATGAATCAGTTATACACCAATAATAAATGCCACTATTAAATTAATTTTAGAGTTCTCTTTATGGTTTTCAAGAGTATAAATATTTAAAAATCATGATTGGAATTTCACACCCACCTGTGCGTTTAATTTAATAACCTTAATAACTACTAGTTTACTTTTACATAAATCATTATTTATTATCAATTAATGAAGTCATTTAAGATGATGAATTAACAAAAATGGTCTTACTGTATATCAATAAAGTCTTAATGGGCTTCACGAGAGAACAGTCCTAATCCTGGATCCCAATTGTCTTAATTCCCATGTCTGAGTGATTGTCAGGATCAGAGCAATTTGTGGATTAGGGGAGTCAGTCACAGCTTGAATGTGCTGACTGGAAAGAGATGAAATCAGACTGAGAAACAAGACAAATAAAAAAACTTTAAAATAAGATGCACAAGCTCATGGACAGGTGTGACCTGCATCTGTTTAGTGACTTCTGTGGTAGAACTGTCCTTGGTGCTGAAGTCCTGCTGCATATTTTACTCTAATTTGAAAAGCTTAATCACATTTAACACTATAAAGTATTAACATTACAGCGGATGGGCCTGCAAACAATTTGTTGTGTGTTATTTGCTTGCCTTGAATCACAGCACACATCACACTCTTCTGACTGTATCCTTCATTTTTACTTTACTGCTGAGACTAACACCAACAGTGTCTGTGGGTTATAAGATGTCTGACAATGGTTTTCTCTGGTCATTTTAAAGGATGTGCAGTTACACGGACCTATACACCGGGCCTTTAGATGCACTTTAGATTCTCCTCATTATTTGCTCTCTGGAGCTTTGTGACTTCTCCCTGAAGCCATATGGTTTATGCCTGATTGCTTTGGGGCAGAGCATAAAAAGATGGCCAAACTATGGCATCCAGTCAATAGCAGCAGCAACCTGAGGCCTATAGTGCAGGGCAAAAAATGTAGGTTTTTATATATAATGTAATAATATTGTTGTTATGAATCCCACATCATTAAAATATGTGGCAATGCTGTGGCATGTACACTGTAAAATATGATAACCCAATTAAGTTTTATGAAGTTATCCATAGTATTCACTAAGTGAATAATTTTGACATACATTTAACTTACAGTTTGAGATTTCAAAGAACGGAATGGCACCTCAAATACAAGTTATATTTTTGACCAAATGAGTGTTGATTCAGTGTGACATTAGACAACTGGCAAACTTTTATTTAATCATAGAGGAGAACAAATTAACTTTAAGATTAATGCTCAGCTTTACTTAAAATGACTTCACTTGAAGTAGTTCAAACTAATCTGGAAGTACATGTTTGATATGTCAAGGTTAAACAGCAAATGTCTTTACCATTGAATCTAAGCCTGAAAATAAATAGGCAGGAGGATTTATATCTTTCACATTGTTCCATTTCTATAAATTCATGTCAGCCTGCTGGTCTGTGTCTATACAGTATGTAAGTGCGTCTTGTAAGACTGTTTTGGGCATATTCTCTATGCATAAGACAATAATAACAATAATCAATTAAATAATCAAGCAGAGTGTAAACAAAATTCAATTTACACGTGGTTTGGTTTGACTGATGTGTTACAGGTGGAATCGAAATCAAGATATATAGAACATATTCATTGTTTTCCTGTATTATATTGTAGTGACTTCTGCTGGACTCTCTGCTGGACTCTAAGTCTATATACACATATATATATATATATAGTCTATACTGTGTCAAGTGTACGCATACCGATGCAGAGCAAAACAAACAAACAAACAAAAAAACAAATACACAATCCACTGCCTCTTTTGTTGGCGTCATTCCATTGACTGCTGCAGGAGAACAGAGTCACTAATACAAGAAAAGTGAAAGAGGCAACCCCGGCAACCATGATGTTGGTTATATTTGTGTAAAGACTATCAGTGAATGACGAGGATTAGGACGAGTTAAGGAGATTATGTCACACATTCACCACTCACCATCCCCAGCAGCCACCCACACAGACACACACACGCACACACACACACACTCAATCTTAACTCCAAAATGTTATTGATCGGTCAGAATGGAAACGTGATGTGTTTTCGTTAATTCTGCTTTGATTGAGTTTACAGTGTCGTTTGTGGAATCAGTCACTAACAAAAGGGTGGTGGTTACCTACACAGACCTAATCCTTTACAAGAAATAGGAGAATTCGGCGAAACAGTCGACATAATAAAGGTGCATTGTAACCTTTATTTATGAGAGACAGGAACAAAGCAGGTCCAAAGACTCTCTATGGGTCTCTGCGGGAAAAATCTAAGAATATCATAGTGATTTCTCTTCAGGCTTGTTAGTCTCCAGCCGTAGCTGTTCAGCTAAAGGGCAGGTTGAAAGACACAACAATGGCTAATTGCAATTAACTACGCCTCTCCACCTCGCCCCTGTCCGCTTAAATCGACACTTTGTGCGTCCATATGGCCTTCAGTGTACCGTGGGAATGAAGACAATTAAAAGCAGAATATGGATTTCTGGAGTTACTCGGTGAAGGCACGGCAAGCTGCCAAGGTTTAGAGTGTCAGTGGGCCCGACCCACGGCCCTGCGGACAACCCTGCACCGTGTGGACAACACGGTGTCCGAAATCCATTCACTGTAGACGGTGAAGCAGAGGTGTGCCACACACAAGGTGGATGGGTGGTGAAGGTGGACCCATTAAATCCTCATGTTTACGCACAAGTTAATAAATATTATTATTGAGAATATATTGCTGTTGTTCATATTATTATGAAAAGTAAAATCAACTAATCATATAACACTACTGATCTAAGCGGTGCAGATAACTGGAGGCATTGTTCTTAAACGAATCGAAATATTTCGAGTGCAACATCACAAATAAACCTGACCTAAACAGTGTGGCGCAGATGTATAAGAACAAAATACACACAATATTAAAAGGCACTATAAAAGCTATATATACTACAAAAAGTAGAAAAGGTTACTATTTATACTAAACTGTTGAATAATGATTTGTTTATTTATCTTTATTTTTATTTTTTTGCATATATAACGTGGCCAATAATTAGATCAAATGTCAAAATGAAACGGTAAACGTCATTGAAAAGAACAGTGCAGTTGTGGAAAGTCAAAAACATCTGTAACAGGTTGAACAACGATGCTCAGTGAAACTCAAACGGCTCTAAAATAACAAAGAAAAAAATTCTTAAATACTATGTTCAGCAACACCGCAGCACTCCGTCTTAACAAAAGGTGTGTAAGAGCGTAAAGAAACATTTTTAAAATGTTACAAAAGTTGTTTTTTTTTAACAGAAAACAATAGAAGGCAATTCTTTAACACTGTGATGTGATTCATCTGCAATGAAGCTGTTTAAAACATCTGCATTTTCTTCTACCTTTGCCGTTGACAGTTCTGAAGTGTACATGTCAGATTTCGTTCATGCATGTTCATGTATGAAGGAAATGACGAGTGTGCAAGTATTTGAATTTCAAATAAATAAACAAACGAAAATAAATAAAGTTGAAATGTGTTTGCAACACTTTCTTGATTTCTTGATTCAGGAGCACAAACATCCCTCATATGCACACACACACACACACACACATTCACACCACACACGCCAGTGACGTCAGGCTGGAGTTTGGAGTAGAAAGCCAAGTGGATGAAGGAAGTGGAGATCTCCACCCTCCAGCCTTCCCCGTGACACTTCTCATAAATATTACCGAGGCTTATTTGGGGGGAACTCGCACCACAAAGTCACATCGTGTCTTGGTTTTAAAAGCTCTCATCTGTCACAATATCCGAAAACTGTGTTTTGGATTTTGTTTTTTGCTTTCTTTATTTCTTTTTTTGTTTGTTTTTCTTCCTGCACCAGTTTGGCACAGAAGTCAGAGACGCACCGGGTGAAGCTTGACTCCAACTCTGAACTTTACACACGGAGCTGGAGCTCTGCTGTCGCCGCTGATCAGTCTCTGTCCCTGCGCGTCTGAGGCGAAACACTGTCCGCTACAATGAGCCACCGAGTGTCTTGAGTCATCGAGCGGAGATTTACTCAGTCAAGTTGAGCAACTCGGGAATTTGATTTGCTGATCTCGTTAAGACATAAACAGAAAGAGGATTGTTCTGTTTGTTGTTTGTTTGTTTTTTTTTCTATCTGAACTGTATCATAAAGTCGAACATCCATGATGAGCAAACCCGCCGGCTCAACAAGTGGCTGTTTGGATATTCTGAATGTCAAATCAAGTAAGTGTCGCTTCTCTCTCTCCCTGACGCTCCCGTGTGATTTTTAGAGTCGCTTCTCTGTAAATGAAGTCCATTGTTTCTGACGCGTCAGTCGAATAAAATTAATGCAAAGCCGCTGCTGCGTTTCTAATGTCATCACAATAATAAATAATTTCACCACTCGAGTTGGTGAAAACAAAGTGTGAATGTTGGTCCGTGGGGAGTAGCTGTGTGCGCACGCACACGCACACACACACACACAGTTGGCTGCGTAAACTTGTGTCCAAAGCGAAATCAGGCTTATTTAAATGACATGTCACTTAAAATATAATGTCATATGAAGCTGATCGCATTTTAGAGGAAATACACATTAAAGTAGAACTCTGCATCCACGCTCTGCTCTCTTTGCGTCCCACTTCATGACACTTGTTGCCTGCAATTTCATTTTCAATAATGTCTCCGTAATAATACAATGCGCTGAGGGAACATTTACTTTTACTTTGATGTCAGTACATCTAAGATGGATTCATTATTTGTCGGTAAATTCAATTTAGACAAATAAGCACAACAAATAAAACACGTCGGCTTATGGGGCGTCAAGGTTTCCCCCTTTTTACAAACCGTTCGTTTTTTTTTATTAATCTCGAATGTGTTCAGTGGTTCGATTTAAAATTTTGAACATTTTCTTGTGGTATTGAGGAATGTCTTTCTGTGTTTTATGTGTAACTTTTATTTGTAGTGAGTGTATTTTTTTCTAAACCGTGGCAAGTATTCCTTTACAAGGGCCCAAAATGAATTAAATTAAATCACATATAATACAGACCCAAATCAGGCTATTCTTTATTTATATTTAAGGAGATTTTCTTTGACGGTTCTGTTTGCTCGTATTTCAGCATGCACCACATCCAAATAAACAGCTTATATTCTTCGAATAAATTATAACAACTCACACAGATAATGTCACTGAAGTTCTTAAACACATGCTGTGCTTATGGGTGGTCAGTGCTGTAAAACACGTCCTTCTCTCAGTAAACCTCTGTCTAAATTTTTCAGCAGGTTCTCGCCCTGATGCTGATTACGTTAATAGAATATGCCATAAATCTTCAACCAATTACTGCGCACAATGGAGACGAATTGGACCCCCACAGCGGGAAGTTAAATACATTTCCCTTTTACACAACATAACCGTGCGTCATTTTTATTTCAGCGACTCTCAACAAACATTGTTTTACATTGTGTGAGTATTTCTTGGTGAACTCCTGCGCCATTTCGTTCACCTTTGATTTAATTACGCATGGAAGTTTTGTTTTGGGACAGCTTCAAATTCCAGTGTTTTGTTTCATATAACCCGATTTTTGTAGCATTTTATTTTTATTTTTATAGCAATTTATTTATTCATTAATTTACCTGAGCTACATGACTGTTATATTCAATATATGCTACAGCAGTTTACTCTCTTTATTTCCCCTGTGACAAACTCTCACTTATAAACTCTGCACAGACGTATAGGCTTCAAACAAAGTTATCTACCTCCATCTTAAAGCAATGACACGGTTGTGGCCTACAGTTAAATAGCTGCGCAGCTAACTGATTCTTCATAATCTGGCAATTGAGGCACGATAACTCTCTCCTAAGTCATTGTTTCTGCTGCTGAGCAGTTATTCCCATGCTACCCTTTTTGACGGGTCACTGGTGAATCAATGAGCAGGTGGCAAAACGTCAGTGTAATTACATAGACGGCTTTTCCCTCCAGAATAAAAAAGACTCGCTCATATGCATACAAATATAGCTCTTTTTCATAGATTTGAATACAAAATCTTCGCACAAAAAAAAATCACATTTTTTTTCATCTACACCGGAGTCGATTTACATACACTTCATTTGAGTTGGTGAAACGAGTTGGTGCGCATTATTCTCATGGTGCAGTGTCACTCCCTAATCCTGGGGCCTATAGACCTGCGGGATAAAGCAGCTGTCGAGTCCTATTATGAAGGGGAGTTGGCAGCTTGTCGAGATCCAGGCAGTCAGACGAGGTTCAATGGGGGAAAATCATTAAGTTAACACTTTCCCCTAATGTCTCCATTGTGCGCCCTCGGGCCATTGTCTTAGAGAGCTCAGATATGACGCTTCCCACCGGACTTTATTCTTGAAATGTGCGCAGTGAATTCCCATGGTCGGACGATGCGCGGGTCGTAGTCCAGTGTGTGTGTGTGTGTGTGTGTGTTTTGCTCGACAAACACAAATACTTTCCGGGAAGTCAACCCAATTAAGTCCTGGCTTTTACTGTATATTCACAAATTAGAAACCTGCGAAACTGACTTCAGCTAAAGAATTTAAAACTTTTTTTGTCAAAACTACTGTATGTCTTGAAATGTGTGATTTTTTTAAATTTTTTTTATTCGTAAAGAATCACAATGTACCACAAAATTGTATTTATTTGAAACTGAGATGGATCTCTCCTGCTGTGTATGAACGTTGTTTTTAAATGGAATAACGGACCTTTCCCAGGTCGGATTCTGGACATCCCATGCAAAGTGTGCGGTGACCGCAGCTCAGGGAAGCACTACGGCGTTTACGCCTGTGACGGATGCTCAGGATTCTTCAAGAGGAGCATCCGCAGAAACAGAACCTACGTCTGTAAATCTGGCTCTCAGGTGAGAGGCCTCACCACTGTTTATTCATATCCTATATTTGCCCTCATTCTCTTTTTTATGTTGCCTTAAGCTGGTTTTGACATGGATACTGGTTTTGGGAGATTCTGTCATTACTCTCTTAATGGATCATGCTGGAGGAAACAGGAAACTCAGAAACGAGTCATTAAAAACTCGAACCATGAGAGCATTCAGTAACCAGTCATACTGATTTTTGCGTTGCCTAAATGATATCCAAGCAACGTGCACTACATTTATCTCCAGGGAGATGTGTTTGCTCATACTCAGCCAGAGCTCATAACAGACTATAAAGCTTTACGCACGACTGTGGCATTTTACGCACAGATTTCCGTTTGTTTTACTCTTGTGGCGCTGCGTTAATTCTCTCCTGATGAGTCTAATTGTGTCATGCCTGTGCCATTAAGTAGTGAGCTAAACACCTCACTGCTGTAATATATCAGGTGTAATCCAATCTAATGTGATGACTCTAAGGCGAGGATTTAGGCAGCAGAGGGCGGGATAGAGTACTTATCCTCCAGGATCAGGGCGCACTGGAGCCGCAGGGGAGTAGTGCATAACTACACGATAATAGCACGATCTTTCACCTGGAGATTGGCCTCCCAGGCAGATAATAGTACCAAGCTTTCTCTCGTGCAAGCCGAGAAAATTTCAATTGGAAGCTCTAACCACCCCCCACCCCCCACTCCCCCTTTTCCCTCTAACGCTCTGTCTCTCTCTCTCTCTCCCTCTCTCCCTCCCTCTATTTCTACACAGGGCGGTTGTCCCGTTGACAAAACTCACAGAAACCAGTGCCGAGCGTGCCGTTTGAAGAAGTGTCTAGAAGTGAACATGAATAAAGACGGTAAACTGACATTTTTTAAGTATCACCAGTAATTATGACCAGTGGTGTGCACAGATATTTCAGGGAGCAGGGGCTGAAGATTAAAAAAAAAACGGCACACCCTCATAATTATTAACTGGGAAAAAGTTACACTTTTCCAACTACACTTTTGTACTTATATATCTGTATATTTCAATAAATAATTTCAATAAATGCACACCCATGATGTTTAATAGGCCTTGTGTATACTTTTCTACAAAATTAAATGAAATCTCAAAAGAAAATTGTGGGTATTATTGAGAAGTGATGCTGTGAGCTGCTTAAAAAATAAATATTAATTTATAAATAGAAATGAATAAAAATGCCTCTCAAATGGGCTCTTACTTGGTCAGTGTGCAAAAGGACAGAACAGATCCCCACCTCAGTCTAAAAAGGAAATGGATAATTAAATGTGGAAACTCAAAAAATGTCAACACCGTTATTTTTCAGTTACAAACAAGGTAAATAATTTAAAACGAAATAAACTGTTAGGAGATAATACTAATGCAGTATTTCCTTCACTGTTTGCTCATGTTATTCTCTTTTACAGCCGTTCAGCACGAGAGGGGACCACGAACCTCCACCATCCGCAAACAGGTCGCCCTGTATTTCCGGGGCCACAAAGAGGTGAACGGATCATCAACGCATTTCTCTGGAGCCTCTCTGCCCGGCCCTCACTTCTTCACCACGGTCACACAGTTGGAGCCTCACAACCTGGAGATGAGCGCAGCGGCCACCACACCTGAGAGACAGGCCATCGTGGGTCTGGCACAACCCACCCCAAAGGTAGAGTTCATCATTATTTATTTATTTATTTATTTTTTGTTCTCCCAGAATTTTGATGTAAAGAAATTTCCCACAAAGACGTCACTGATAATCCTGTATAGTTTTTCTTGGCTATAGCATAATTAAAAAAAAAAACAAATCTACAGTCATAACAATATTCAAGCCTTTAGCAGTTAATGTTACCCCGTGGATTAATATAGCCTTAATAAACGTCATTATAGGATTAGTTTTCTTCGCAAAGTGAGAAGTTGAAATTCTTGTCCCGATTTAGCAGATTGTTAAGAGTCACAAATCCGCCAATTTAGGCCAGATTTCTCACCGCAAATCCACCACAGGCAACAATTATAACAACAATAATTATAAAACCAGGTGCTGGTGTTTGGAATTTGATCATTGTTATGCGCAATTACCTGAACAGAGAGTCACAGTTACAGCACCACCTGTATTGACGATGATGATGATGATGATGATGATGATGTTTTATTCCTTCCAGTATCCCCACGAGGTCAGCGGCACCCCACTCTTCCTCTACGAGATGGCAACGGAGTCAGTGTGCGAGTCGGCGGCGCGACTCCTGTTCATGAGCATCAAGTGGGCGAAAAGTGTTCCTGCATTCTCCACGCTGCCTTTATCTGATCAGGTACACTTAAGACTGGTGGACAGAGGGAGAAATATTAGACTTTAAAGCCATAAGTTCACATTTGTACTATAGTCCTATAGTTTAACACAATTTCAAGTCAATTATGTTTAGGACTACAAGTATTTCACAGGCCTAACACCATGTGTTGTGCACAGGCATTCCAGGGGGCAGGGGCTCAAGTGAAAGTGAATAACACCAAAAACAAAGACTTGCACTTAAACATGTATTTATTCCAATAACCATCCACATATGTAGATGATTAACAGGCGTACTCTACAGGTTTGTACAAAAAAAAGATTGATGTCTGGCAGAAATTACAACTCAAATGCATTTTCCTGGCATCATTACACTATTTTATTTCAGAACCAGTGCTATGGGCCATATGGGGACAGATGCTCGAACATCGGTGTCTTATCTGTGCGCGTCCATAATAAAATCAAACGAGTTGCATTGTTCGCAACATGGAATTGAAAACCCAGCATGTTTTACGCACGGATTACTGTTAGTTGTGTGTAATACGACTCCAAATGCTTAAAACATATAAAGAAAGTATTTGGTTTGCAGTTTGAGTTCAAAACAATCTCTCTGTCTTTGACAGTTGATTCTGTTGGAGGACGCCTGGAGGGAGTTATTTGTTCTGGGCATCGCGCAGTGGGCCATTCCCGTGGACTCCACCACACTTCTGGCTGTTTCTGGTGCGTGCACTTATCAGAACATAGGCCTCGTATGGGTTAACGGGACTAAATGCCCCTAACCAACGTGATTACACTGTTATCCTATATATAATGACAGCCTTTCTCTGTGCATTTGAATAGGAATGAACACTGAAAATACAGAGACTCAGCGGATGAATAAAATCATCTCTGAGATCCAAGCACTTCAGGAGGTGGTCACGAGATTCAGACAGATGCGACTTGATGCGACGGAGTTCGCCTGTTTAAAATGTATCGTGACATTCAAAGCTGGTTAGTGCCATTACTTTTATTTATATAGCATGCAAATGTCGGTGAAACAAAACCGAAAACTGGATCCTTTTACAAAAGGATCTTCAATTTTCCACTAGTGATAATTTTAGAGGTTATGTTCTATTTTTTTTTACAGTCTTTGTGATATATGTATTTGTTAGAGTCATAATTGTTCTATTACCTGGTTATGCTGCTCAAAACGTTAAGGGGATAACTGGATCACACATAAAACTTAAATTACACATTTCAGCTGTAAATCTTTACTGCCAAGGAATATTGCAACATACATCAATAGAAACCAAAGGACTGGAATCAAAATCAATTCTTTGATTCTCTGTTAATCGTACTGAGCAGTGTGTATATTAATTATATATAATGCAGTACTGTCATTAAACGTTGTATGGGTTCAAATGCTCGTAATGGAAACCATCACTTAGGTGACAATACTGAGATTTCGTCCTTTCTAAGCCATAATCCTGCCTCTGCAGTTCCCACGCATGGCAGCACTGAGCTGAGGAGTTTCCGCAACGCCAGCGCCATCGCTGCTCTACAGGACGAGGCGCAGCTCACTCTCAACAGTTACATACACACCAGGTGAGATTGGGCGTGCAGCGTCTCCTGCACGGAACAGCCTCCATATGTTGAGCACACACGTTCATTACAGAGTTAATGAGGCAATAAGCCACACGCGTCTCCTGTAATTTTGCACAGGTGCATCAATTGGCAGCAATTTGTCACAGATGTGCGTTAATTAGAGAATCTGCGTCAGACAGAAGCGAAGATAGAGGATGTTTTTTATAACACTCTGGTGATGTGTTCCAGGTACCCGACTCAGCCGTGTCGCTTCGGTAAACTGCTCCTGCTCCTGCCGGCTCTCCGCTCCGTCAACCCGTCCACTATAGAGGAGGTGTTCTTCAAGAAGACAATCGGAAACGTGCCCATCACCAGACTCCTCTCTGACATGTACAAGTCCAGCGATATATGAGTTTTCACCAGTGTGTCCACGATTGTACTCGAGAAAAAGATCTGACCTAAAGGATCCATGAAGAAAGTGACACTAAACAGCAGCGAACAGGAAACCAGATCCCTACAGATGTAACCCACTGGTTGATTTTTTGATTTTGAGGACAAAATTTTATTTGGCTGTTTAGGCTCCAATGGAACACAGAGTGCAACACAGCCTGAACTCACTATGTAGCCTGTTAACAGTTGCTCTAGTTGAGGATTAGCCGGTAATTTTCAATGTAGAGTTGAGGACAAACAGCCTGCAGTGTTTGACTCCACCTGCTGAGCACGTCCAACAAAGATATGTTATATAGTAATACATTTGAGTGTCTGTGAGACCAATGAGCTTGATGACCAATTCAATCTTTTATTGCTGTGTTCAATCCCAATGGTGGAAAAAAGGAGAAAAAAAGAAAGACGGCGTAATGCCTGTCGCTGTCCCTCGATCTGGTGCTGAAACCAAACACGGGGCAACGATGTCAAAGCAACTCAGTGAAAACGTTGAGACAAAAAAGGTTATGCTCGCATATCCCGTGAAACTCAATTAATCTGAAGATGGTGTTTGTATTTACGTGGTTACTGTCCTGTTGTGTTGGTGTGTCCTGTTTGAGGCGCAGCATTGCAATGTTTAGGTCGACTTTGTTAAGTTAGACACTAACACTGGATAAAAAAAATAATCAGCACTTGGGAATGTTTCTGTGATGTGTGATCTGTGATGTTTTTATTCTGTTGTAAATACGTTAGAATTATAACTGTTTAGGGTTGTAACAGAGAAAATAAATAAAATACACTGAATTGAATTGTTTTCATATGAAACTGACATGAAGCCCCCAGCTGCAGTTACAAAGCAGATCCCCTCTACTTCACGTTATTACAAATAATAGTGTAATAGACCTGAAGAAGCCTCTATTATGAGAGGCGAAACGTCTTCAAGAAATTCAACTAAGTCCAGTTGCTTTTTTTGTTGCTACACTTTCGGATACCATAACCTGGATGACTGAGAATCTTCACAGACATGTTATCATTATAAGGTAAAATATCAAGATATTTCCAGGTCACACTTAAAAGTGGGCAAATAAGTCATAATGTGATTAATAACTTGTATAACCTTTGATTATTTCTTACACATCATGCAACAAATCAAGTCAGTTTATGTGATTAGTAAAGTTTAAGAGTTTATATATGAGCAATTGCGGTGTCATTTAGTCGTATTTCAGATTAGTGTGTTTGATCAGACACCAGAGGACCACCTCTTTTCATAAAAAAAAGGCTGTGGAGTATATAAAAATTTACATTTACTGGTCATTACATATTTTGGTTATAAGAATAGCCAGAGATCTGTTAAATAAAATGACTTTTTATGTGTTAAATCATTATGTCATGGATTGTTTCTAAATAATTTTTCTGCACATATGGGTTCTCTGAATCTCTGCAAATTGTTGCAAGCCTAAAATGTCTCTGTGATGGATTTATTGAGTAATATATTTTAGTGGTAACACTTTATATTACAGTGCAGTAACAATATGCTAATAATCTTGTAATAGAAGAATATTATAATAAAGCTTACATCTATAGTAATCACCAACACCACCATAATAACAATAGAAAATGATAGGATGATAATTAACATTAAATGGTAATGTGAAGTTAAGGTAGTTTCTAGCAATTCTCATTGCCAAGCTATTACCTGTATATTACTTTGGAAATGTTATTACTGTAATATTATCTACTTGTTATCATGCTGTTGGTATTACCAAGGTGGAAGTTAGAGTGGTAAAAGGATAACCATAATATTACTTCCCTATTACAAAATGATTACCATATAATTGTACTGTACATGTACTGTAATGCAAAGTGTTACAAAATGTGAAATTGGTGTAGCTGAAATAGCTTTGGCATCTTGACTGGCAACAGTAGAGTGTTAGGTCAAACGTCCAAATAAACAAATGTACTTCCATTTCACCTATTTTATTGGAAAAATCTTCAAAATGAACAAAAATGGCACAGCAGTATACAAATCTCAAAATGCATATGGCCTGTAGAAATACTGCACTTCCCTCTTTGTAAATAATGTCTTTCCTGCTATAAAATCACCGTGATAAGTGGGCGGGTGCTGGCTGACACACTCAAACACATGTGCTTCCATTTAAATAGAGAATCAACTATGTGTGATTTCAGAGTTGAGGTCCATCAAAAAACGTGTGTGTTAAGTTGCTATATACGGTGAGCCATGCCATTATTGGATATATATTATGGGAAATGTGGGTCTTTTCAAGAGTTATGCACACAAAGAAGGCTTATTCAAAGTTACTACGTAAATGAACATATTCAAGACATGAAAAGCTAAATGATAAATACATAATATATCCATGTTAGTGACATTTCCAGACAAAGAGATATAACTTTAAATTACTTTGAAGCACAGTCATGTTTTGAACATTCTCGACTCCAATTAGAAAGTGAAAACAAACACCGATCAGGACCACTAACTGAACTAAAAGAGGCAGTGAACAATATTATTGGGGGGGGGGCTAACTGAACTAAAAGAGGCAGTGAACGGGGGGGGGGGGGGGGGGGGGGGGGGTCTTTGAAATGATATTGTCTGTGAGAAACCTGGAGTAGTGACAAGAGCTTTGGGTTGTCGGACCAAGCTGGGCTGAGCAGGGTTGAGCCAGTCCAGGCCAAGCAGAGCCATCTTTTCTCTTCAGGCTTGTCTGATTTTGGATGGGGTGTAATTCTTGTCCACAGACTCATCCTGTAGAAACATGTGCAGGCACCGTTCATTCTGGGCTAGAGGGTGACCGGCCACTCTGAAACACACAACAGTATAAACTGTAGCATATACTGTATATTATAAGTATTCTGTACTATCTATGAGTACTTACATACTAGTGATAGGGGCATTCTCCAATTCATATCTGCTCATCCAACTGTATTCTTTTACATGTGCCAAGAGTAAATTCTAACTTAGGAAAAACTGCTTTTCCTTTTACTAAAGCTGACTCATGGAACAATACACCACACAATCTTAAATAATACACTTCCTCACTTTTTAGAAATAGGATCTTAAATCTTCCAAATTACAGCTACAATTGTTTTATACTACTATTTTCTATTTTCCATTTTTTTAGCTGTAATGTCATATTTTACACTCTAGTCATTCAGAGTTGCCACATTGCTATGATTCATGTCTTCTCCTGCCTTCATTTATCTATACTGCCTTTATCCCTCTTTTGTCTGTGTCTTTTACTCATTATCACTGTAAATGTGGGTCAACCCTCAATGACTTCAAGAATAAATAAAGGTCGTCTTAACAACCGTCTTAAACATTTTGCAATATTTCAACCCCAAAGAAAACAATGAATAAACCTATGTGCAAAATAATATTCTCCTTTTCTTACCCTCTTAAAAAGGCACATTTTAAGACTTTTAGTTAGCAGCTGACATCCCCACATGACATCCATAGTAAACTGAAAACTGTAGTCAACATACACTATTCGTCTTCATAGTATCTTTGTGAGCTACAGTAGGAATCAACATACTTCTTTTATATGAGCAAAAAATAGGAATAATAATAATGATAATAATAATAATAACACAAATCTTGTGCAGGTCAGCCTCAAGATAAAATGCTTCTGCCAGTTTATGTCTTGTATTTGTTTTGTTTTGTTTTTAATGTTTGTAATTTTTCAGTAATCTAATCAATAATGAATTTGCCAATGAATACATTCTGTAACAGTAATTATGGGAAAACTGCTTGCATACAGAGTAATTATTATTACATAAGTATTACATACTTAAGAGTTCTAAAATGAGTCAGTTTAGTTTAAGGACAAATAGTTTCTTCTCAACATCCACTTCTATATGCAAGTATCATTTACTGAAATTAATTTGATTATATCACATTCATTACAGCTGTGTGTTATGACTACAGCTAAAAAATTCAATATGTCTGACTGTTTACCTCTGGTAAAGACACTCTGACATGAGGCTTTCCTTTAATGCCCCTTCAGATGACGCAAAAGAACTTAATGGGCATGGGTTTGTGCAGCTGAGACTAAATTTCTCAAAACAGATCAATATTTCAGATAAATTAAGTTGCTCATGAGGCTCTGCCATGACAAATATTTGGATAATCACTACAACATCAACACTAACATACAAGAGATGATATTTTGTAGTTTTTGGAGTAAGATGACATTGAGGACAATGTACAGCAGAAGATTCTCAAGGCCCTGCTTGCTTTTTGAAGTGGGGATGTGTTGCCCTTCTCTTTTACCTGAAGTTTGAATTACTCAGTTTGAGGCTAATCAAAAACTGACGCTTATCTCATCTCTTCGTTCTTAGTCGTTTCAAAGCAACAATGGTCCCAAACGATTTTGTCTTCACAATGCTCTCAATCACAGATTAAAACAATGCTGCCAGCCACATCGTCCAGTATTAAGTCTGAACAATGATATGATCAACAGCAGCGTTTCATTCACTGAAGGCAAAGGGGGAAATCTTAATTGCCAGCACATTCTTATTTATGGATTTTAATTTTCTCAACTGTCTTTGCGCACTTAATATTCCAACAGGAAACATTGATGCATTTGCACATGAAACAAAGATAATGGCCAAGTCTGCAATCAAAGCAAATAATTACAATCACATAGTAACTTTTATTGTTCTGCAGCTGAAAATGAGGACATGCTGGATCAAAAATAAGCAGAGGTGCACACACCATCCCATGGAACCATGCGCTGTAATTTGAGCTGCAATTATCATAAATTACACATCAACAATAAAACAAATGTGGGAAAAATTGTGTTGTGAGGTGCACACTTGAGTCCTCTTTAAGTTATTTTTGTCCTTTTCAGGGTAATTATAAAAGAGAATTAAGGAGGATAGGAAAAATACCTGCCCATCTAAGCTGTTTCAGTTTGTTAACAATAAGATAAGTGAAAAAGTTGAATATACATAATGCACAAAGTACTTTATTGTTCTTGAGAGTTAAAATAACACCTCGTTAAGACAGTGGCTGCAAATGACTGGGTATATAGAGAAACTGAAAAGAATAAAATTGTTTTTATCTCAAAGCAACGAAGAAGAGGAACAGAGAAAGACAAAGTTGTGAAACAGCTTACTTGTTCAGAAACTGCTCAAGTCCCTGTCTTCGCTCCTCAATGAAAGAATCTTCAAATATTCCATCATCCCCCCGAAATGGAAGCTGTCTGATGAAAGCTTTTCCAGGAAGTGGAGGGACAACCACCTAGAATGAAGGGAAATCACAGGACATATGTGTCCACCTTCCTGAGCAGGATGCATTATTTTAAAAAAAAGAAAATTCTCAGGACCTATAGATTGATTTATATTTGTAGTCACAATATCAGTACTGCTCATGATATATTTTTATTTTTACTTCTGGTTTATCAATCTTATTTCATGATACAGCAGAGTGAGTAAACCTTTGCCTCACCCAGCTTTGTTCATCTCTCAATTTCACTGTCACTTGTACAGAAACATGTAGACATCAGATACATCTGTTTGATGTCACAAAACTGTGGGAGGTTAGATCTGATCTCCTGTGGTCACAGGAGACACATCTAGGATGTGTGATCAATTGCCAACACAATTTATATGAGGCTTAAAACCAGAGTATTTAAAAGGCAGCATTAGCAGCAGAACAGAAAAATGTTCCTCAAGAATTTAGAAGTTTAGAAGTTCTTAAAAAGGGTCACATGGAGAAGTATTGGCTAGCGTTGTTGCCTCACAGTCAGTGGTGGTCAATGTTGTATAATGATTTGGTGAGCCAAGTTTTTCAGAGGCTTTGTGTTGAGTTGCTGTCAATGTCCCACCTTACTCTCCCTCTCCAGCTCTGCTCTTAGCCACTCAAAGTCACTGTATCGCCTCCGAACACAAGACTCCTTCAGCTTGAAGATGGGTAGGTTGGTCTGTGGACAAAACACAAGTGGCAAACTGTTACAGCTATGACTGCCTTTAGAATGTGGAGAATGTGGAGTTAAATTGACATTTCTGTGAATCATTGCAGCCCTATGTTGACATAAATATTACTATGGATAGATGTGGGTAGGGGTGCCATGATTTTCCCAAATTCTTGATTTGATTCAATATCTTTTTTTCTCTCTTTTAGAACAGAGGGGTCTGACATTTATAGAGGTCTAGTTTAGTCAAGGATCATTGGTTTTATGTCAAAATAACCCATTAATTGCCATTTAGATTGTCACACTAATGCCTTTTTGTCAAATTTAAATAATGTATTAACATATGAATGTGACAATAACCATTCAATTGTAAACTAAATGTAAAAAAATAGAAAAGTCATATAGACTTATACATATAATGTTTAAATCCAAAGTTTTCCACAAATGAATACGGTTGCATGCCTGATGATACAAACATTCCAATAGTACTAGTTATTGCTTTAGTGCAAGTGGCGTGGTTAAATAATTGATTCCACCTTTGCTTGCAAAGGTCGAGAAGTGGCTGTAGAGAGCATGTTCACACATGGGTTATCAGTGAGAGTAAAGGATGAATTAGCAGCGAGAAATGAAAACCCGGATTTAGACACATTAATTTCACTTTCCATCAGACTCAATAATCACCTTTGTCAACATATCAGGGAGAGAAATAACCGATCACAAACCTCCTCTCCCCGTTCATCTCATCTTATCCCATTCAATTCACCAGTCACTCCCATATCTGTCTCACTCTCCACCCCTAGTTTCCTCTGCTGAACGCATGCAGCTAGGCCGCCTTTGCCTCACTCCAGCTCAGCGTCGGCGCCAATTAGAATCCGACCTCTATCTCTATTGCACTCAGTTCGATATGTTTTGGCATCCTGTCGTTCGCTGCCAAAAGTCAGGGCTCATCAGTGAATGGAGGATCACTGATGAGCCGAACAGTTTTCTCTGCTTCTAGTCCGCCCTCACGCTTCTTAATGGATGCTTCTCTCCACGCTGTCCCTTGTCATTGGAAGAAGCTCAGTGCTGTCTTTGTTGTTGTTTGCAACTGTTTGGAGTGCTGTGCTGCTTTTAATGATCCTCATCAATGTTTGGGAGTTATTCAACTTCACTGCCCCTTGCTATGACTGAAAGAAGATCATCATCCCCACAGAATGAACTATGACCTTATTCAATTGAATAAATTGCTTAAACTGTTCCTGTTTCCTAGCCTGACCGCTTCTGGGTCCCAAATAAGACACCAACCTAACAATTAATATGCTATAAATAAGAACCCCTTTTTTTGTTCTACCTTCAAGGTAAAGATACTTTCTTACATTTGTTTCTAGTGTAGCCTTGCGTTATCTACTCTGACTTTATTCTAAAAGAGACAGGAAACATGTAAGGACACAAAATGAACCAATCCGGACAAAAAAAATTAAACTGGCCTCCAGACAAAGTTCACTTATGTTTTGCTCAACAAGGTCTATTGCATTGAGAATGTTTTGCCTATTTCTTCCACCAGTGTATTCATGTATACCAGTGCACAGATGTGCACGTAATTCTATGCTGCTATTGACAAGCACTTGAGAGTGAATTTTATATTAAAAAGGGGAGATGTTTTGACATTGACGGAGAACACTGAAGCAAACAGCACATTACAGCACAATGCCAAAGCTCTTCACTAGTCCTGGCAGCACATGGCCATCCCATGACAATGTGCAAACACAGAATGAGTGAATGAGCATTTCATTGGCAGGCAACATTCGGAGAAGGTCAGAATTCATGGGAGGAGGAGGAGGAATCACAAGAGCAAGGCAACTGAGCAAGTAGGTACAGCATGAATACAGTGTGAGCAGTAGACCGATCGATGAGCAGATGGCTGTGTGCAGGAAAAGGGATGGAGAGTTAACTAGAAGGCTGAGTAAATGGCTAAGCAAAAAAAAGAAAGAAAAGGGAGGGGGTGTAAAGGAAGAAAAGAAAAACTGGAGAGGTTGGGAGCTTCATCTGGTCTGTGCAGGACTAATTGAGGAGCATAATCCTCGCACCAACCGATCGATGAGCAGATGGCTGTGTGCAGGAAAAGGGATGGAGAGTTAACTAGAAGGCTGAGTAAATGGCTAAGCAAAAAAAAGAAAGAAAAGGGAGGGGGTGTAAAGGAAGAAAAGAAAAACTGGAGAGGTTGGGAGCTTCATCTGGTCTGTGCAGGACTAATTGAGGAGGGAGGGGAGCAAGAGTGGTCTTTTTGCTCTCATCGTCTCTTGCTTTCATTTTTTTCCTCTTTATTTCCCTTCACTGTGATAATAAGTCAGAATTTCTGCCCTTGAGACTACACTTGGTGGTGCTTCAATGGGGAAAAAACACAGGCATTCATTTTCTTCCCTCTTTGCTCTGTCCTCTCCTCGGTCCTCAAAACTGTGGATCCCATCCACATTTGGTGGGAAGGAGTAATCATTTTTGGTAAAGATCTTCCTATGATGATAAACTGCACAGGAGCAACATAACTGTGATGTCATGTTTGCCAAAATAATGAATGCTAGTAATTAAGATCTTAAATGCACATCTGGGTTTGTCACAAAAAGCTGTTTTGATGTAACAATAAAGTGCTTGAATCTTGAGTCATAAAACCCAACATTTGTAGGTGCATCCAGTGTTCAAAAAAAGTTTTTGTAAAAATAATACTGCTCTATTATAATTACACAGTACAATTTTAATAAAATGTGAAAATTATATAATGAAATGTTCACTTTTTCCCCAAATAAATTTGGCAAATGCGGAACAGAGACCAATTTGAATTCAAACAGGTAAACAGAAGTCCAGGAAAAAGCAAACCAGCCTGTGTTCACACAAGTTAAGTAGAATCAAAGTTCCACCACACTTGTCATCAATGGTAAAGGATGTTGCTCAATTAGAGTGTAAGTAAACATGACTGTGGCAACATGGCAGCTCACACTTAGCTTCTGTGAAACTGGATTTAGGAGACAGCAAAATCTCCATCAAACATCTCTTCCAGAGACAACGTTCTTCATTTCCAGAGACAATGTTCTTCATTTCCTTCCCTATTTTTACAGGTATGTTGTCCTCCTTCCTTTTGTCAACAGCTTACACTGGCATCAGCCATTCCCATAAAATTTTTTTCAACCATCAGTAACTTTTTCTTAAGGTTTGCTGCCGACTGCTTCAGGTTTTCTTTCAAAATCTTCTTTGTTCACGATTCCTTCCACCTTGACGAGATTCCCAGTTCCAGACACATTGAAGCCTCTTTATAGCATAATCCTCGCACCACCGTGATTCACTATGAGGACAGTGTTCTCTCTTCTGCCTTTACATTCTTCCCATTACATTACATTCTTCCCTTTAAAGTTTTGAACATTACACAGTTAAGCACATCATTGCACAACAGCACTTTGTGCTATGGCTCAGTAAAAAGGTCAGTTCTTAAGGGGGCTAATAATTCTGACTGTGGTAGTTTTCAGATTTTGTGGAATCATTTAATTTCTGTGTGCAAAGTCAAATAATGGAAGCATCCACAATAAAACTACAATGTTTGAAAAAGCTGTGTTTAAAAGTATAGCATGTGGAAGGTACTTATAAAACAATTCAATTATCATAGGAGGACTATTAGGACTACAAATTTGGGTACTGTGTGTGGTGGTTGTTTTTTCGAAAACAATGCATGTGGATTAAATTTATTTTTGGCAGATACTTTCCTCTATATACATCAGGATTTTCAAACTCTAAAATCTCTGCTAACTCTGTTTGTAATCAAATCGGTACTTGTATACTCACTCAGTCTCTGCCACTCCTCCTTTCCCACCGAGTTTTTTCATGTAACTCACCAGCCCTTAAACCTTCCCTCCACCATTAACTTCAAGTTCTCTCCAGGTGAAGTTGTCAATTAGCTCCTCCCCTCCTCCTCTTTCTCAGGTCACAGGAGAAGTGGATTATCTTAGCTTTATCGCCCCAGTGCTCTAGCATTAACTTCATTCTCCTCTCACCATGGCCTGGCCCTGCTGTGTCATGTTACCTCACAGCATGGAGCGCCACAAAGTTAATCCCCACCACAACAGATCACAGTTACAGGTAATCTGCCACTGCCGTGACTCTAATCCCATCATGTGCACACACACACAGAAAACACTTAACTGCTCACAAGCACATACTGACGTACATGAGGTATACACCAACAGGTGTTAAGTATTAAAGCTCTGACCAGTCATACAGTTAGTATCGTAAAAATAATAGCCCAAAGTGCTCAAGCTTGTTTGTAGACTCAGGCGAATGATCTCCAGACAATGAAGTTAGCAGGGAAGGTATAAGGAAAGAAAGTCACCTGGCCTTTCAATCCTCTCACCCTCTCAAACCCTGTGATTAAGAGATTGCCCTTGCAGGACAAGGGGAGGAACATAAACAAGAGAACTGAAAAATGAGAGGTCTCACTCTCTGTTTCTCTCTCTCTCACTCTTACTCACACACATGCAAACACAGGCAAGGCGGTGCGTGAGAGTTCTACGAGTCAAAGATCAGGTTTCAATGGCCTCTGTTCTCTTCATGGCTGGTTAGAGGTAAGGACTTGAGTGTCTCAACTTACTGGCCCCTGCAGTGGTTGGGACATGGGACCAGTCCACACATAGCCACGTCTTAGCATTTCACTAAATGTTTAAAAATGCACACTTTGATTCTCACACTTTCTAAGTAAAAATCATAAAACAGATAAAAGAAGAGTGAAAGACAAATGTTAGCAGGAGGAAAAAAGCCACAGAAACATAAATGAGGCATTAATGACCATCTTAAAAGCAGACCTAAAAGAGAAAAAGCTGTATCATATTTTTAAAGGGGAGCATAAAGCTAGATGTATTTTTTTCAAAGTGGACCTACTAGCTTTATTTTCCATTTTGAGTGTACAAGGTGCAATCTATGCTTCATAGGAAGAGTGTCTGATTCATAATGAGAGGGACACAATACCTTGGGCTCATTGAAAATGGGTTGAAAAGAGGCAAAACCCCTTAAAAACAGAGAGAACAGTGAAAGACTGAGAGAGGGTACAAAGATCACTCATCTCCTGAGAGAATAGTTCAAGGCCACCATGCATTAGCTTTTAGCAGGATGGATTAAGTCAAGTTTGAGAGAGCGCATCCTAAACCTCCCCCCATGCCCTCTTCTCACCCCTCCCATATACTCCCTTTTCAGAATAACAGCATTAAAAATGGCAACATAATACCAGCTCATTGCATCATATTTCAAAATGCGGGGAAAAAGACAGGGAACAAAAGAGTTAAGGCTATAGGTCTTTTGCTCTTGCCTCTCCATGTTCTCTCTCACTCGTTCCCTTGCTTGCAGGCCCCTGTGGCCTGACAGCCTAGACTCGCCTAGCTGGCAAAAAGCTGCTTTGTTGCCATAGTATCAACTCCCACTTTTGATACTGTCATTTCAAGTAGGATATGGTAGCCTTGATACAATATGTTCCCCATTTCCATTAAAATAGTTGTCGAAGAGGATGCTGTAGACTTTGGATTACACTTGACTGTGCCTGACAAGCACCCCTCTCACACACACATGCACATACACACCCCATCTCTCTCCATTTTATTAATGACCAAAGCCCCCCGCCCCAATGTCCAAATGGAAAAGAGAAAGAAAGAAGAAAGAGAGAGGGAGAAGCTATGGGAGTAGAGAAGAGGAGGGGTAGAAGACTGAGTGAGAGACAGAGCTTTAAGAGGCCTTTTATGTACTCCTATCCATAAACAAAGTGAGATCCCTAAGTTCACTCCATTGAATGTGTTCTCTGGATGAGATGGGAACCAAGTAAAGACAAAAAATTTTTGATAATACTCAACATCCCCCTCTCTCTCACACACACACACACACACACACATCATCATCAACCCTGTTTGCTGAAGATCCAAACACTGTTTCATGAGCTGTTCCTCTCTAACCAGTAAAAACTTTACAACTTATGGACCATTAAGAACATGACAAACATGTGCCAAGGCAGGCAGAAAATTACACCTTTCAAAATCAGGCACTTTAAATGAAGAAAGAACACAAAAATTACTTTAACAGTACTCTGACCATTACAAGTCTGCTCAGGCAAAATTATATATCTTTTCAGTATGAACTGAGCCTCTGCCACTTTGACAGAAACATGACTGAGATAAATGTATGGATCACACTGATTTTTTTAACACTGTCAGCATGTGACCTATGTAATCTGCCTCAAGCAAATAGTTCTCACACAATAAACCAAATCTTATACAACTTGTCCCAGCACAAGTATCAATGAGTCACAAGTCAAAGGTATAATGTGACACATATTTAAACAGTCACAGCAAACTTAGCACTGTCATATAAAAAATAAGGCCTTACTTTACAGTAAACCACATTAGGTTAACACAAGGACTGCAGTAACTCACACACTATGACTCACTTTAAACCAGGTAAGTGACTGCACACAACGAAGAGTGAAATGAGATAAGTGGGCAAAAGGATGAAGGCTGGTGGGGGGGGGTGGCTTTCTGCCCTCCCATGGTAAGGGGTGTGGAGTACGGCTGGGGAATAAACACTCCAACTCCCCCACACCGTGGCCCGTTTCATTCTTCTTTTCTATCAATAAGGGGATTAGGCCGACTGTCTCAGTGCGGCCACAAGGGCTCTCTCTCAGTATAAGATGGATAGCGGAACATCAGTGAGAAAAGGGGACAAGTGAATAAGTAAGGAAAAGAAACTGTATAACAAAATTAGATAACAACATTTCAGTATACTACTGATTATTGTAAGCCCAATGAAAACAAACATAGAGTTAAAAAAAATGCAATGGGCTGCACTCCAGAAAGCAAAATTGTGGGAACTGTCCATAAATGCTGTTGATGGAGTGAAATTCTTTTAGAGAAACTTGAAGAAGAAGCAAAGCAAAGTTGACACCATGTTTGTTGAGAATCGTGGGATGTGCCGCTTCTTCTGTGGTCTTATGCAAAGCAGGGTCACACAAGGGTATGAGGTGGACAATAATGCTGATTACATGCGTATGCTAATTATTACATGCTAATCAGGTACAGTAGCCTTATATTCAGTGCTAACGCCTGGAGACGGTCTTTCTTCCCTCAACCTATTTCTTTAAGGTAAAGAGAAACTATAAATACTTGACAATGCTAACCAATCTAAACATGCCAGGCCACTAACTACAGGGGTGTCAGTTAAATTAAATTACACTTTACAGATAAGAGATGAGGCGATCAGATGAGCCTCATGACTGCCTGACAATTCCACACTCATAATGCTGCCTGAACATTAAACTCATTAAGTAAAGGAATAGATGAATTGCTGCAAAGGGGACAAATATCCTGGAAAACATGGATGTCTTTGGATGTTTAGAAAAAAACTTTAAATAAAAGCATTCAAACTACATGTGGTGATCAACTATTTTTCTTGTTAGAAACTTAACCTCAATATGTCAAGGCTTTTGTTGATAACTTACATTTAGACCAGGGGTGCCCAATATAGGGCCCGTAGGCCACATTTGGCCCGGGATCCTTTTTTTCAACAACTGATTTTTCCTATCTGTGCCCCTCTGTGCCAGCTGCTGGGAATTTCTGACCCAGTGGCTCCCAAGCATTAGCAGCAGTTCACTTTCTGACCACAGCTTTATATGGGGGGGGGGCTGTTGATTTCCTGGCTCTGCCTGTCAGCAGGCTCTTGACATGAGTGAGGAGCAGATGTTAAGATGGAGTGCTGTAGTGTCAGGCTGTGGCACACCGGTAAAATAAAAATTTTGGCACGACGATTTTTTCCACTGAAATAGAGAGAGTGGCAGTTTTAAAAAGAATACAACATTCGTTGTCATTATGAAACCAAATATGTACTTCAGCTTGTCCAATTCCCTACTCATTATGTAATCTAATTCCATATTCAGTCTTGAGTAAATTCTCCCTAGTTTTTAAAGTTGGACCATCCAACTGCTAGAGTTTTCTTCCTCAGTTTAAAAAAAAATCCTGTCCACATATAAAAACCCAATAACTTACAGCTTAGTGATGAAAAGCATGCCACGTCTACAGGTAGCAACAATACTATAAACTAAAAAGTCGGTTAATAAGAACACAAGAGCCATGTGACACAAGTGTGATGAATAAACAAAGGCAACGCTATGACCAAATCCATTAAAAACTGTGGCATTGTTTCCAAAGGTCTCAGTTTTGACTGCCTATACTTAAAAGCCGAACTGGAGTTTTTAGAGAAAGCGGAAACAGTGATTGAGCAGTGAACAGAGCAGTGTTCTTAAACTTTTCAATTTTTAGGGCTATAAATGCCGGGGTAGTGTGGACATCTGGACGATAGGCATATCCAGAGCAGACCTTATTCGTTTTCAAACAATCACTAAAAAGTGTAGCTGTACCTTATAATCAAATTATGCCATATGTTAAATCACCAAACTGTAGTACTGATGCTATTTGAAAGTGGTCTAAAAACTTTTCAACCAGATTTGACCTGGACTTTGAAGTTGTGTGTCTGACAAAAGAGATACACATAGCACAGGACCTGTGTTTCATAACAACTGGGACTTTCTGACCATTGCTTTTCTCATGGATTGCTCAATAAAGTCACATGTGCAGGCAGTGACATTTCACATGTTAGAGCATGTTAACACATTTTAGTAAAAAAAACCTTTAATCTTTCATGAAAGGGTGGCAGAAAACGATCTACCAATTTTAAAATCATCTGCAAATTCTTCAGTCAAGTAGGAGGAAGGAAATGTGTCAAGTGAGGCTGGGGGGTGAGCAAAGCTGAGAGAAGCAGGGAGCATCCTGTATCCTGTCTACAGTTACAGAGAAGCTGACTTGCTGAGTTATGTTCCCCTTTAGCGTGGTAGTGGCATACACTATCCTACATGACTTTTGGTGAATGATTATTACCTCAGCCAAAAACATTGTTTTGTCTGGCAGAGCAGCAATTTTAATTATTAATTGAACTTTTTAAATATTTTGGTTACATTTTATACAGGTTGTAGCCTAAGGAATATATTATTTTATTTGAGGAGCTCCACTAAAGATAATGATAACACTTTAGTTTATGTACAGTATACAGCTCATATACTGCATGTAATGTAACAAATGAAAGACTCTTTGTTCATTGCTCCCTTTTGCAACAGGTAACTATGGTGGCTTTTGGAAATCAGAGTCTTTTTCATTTACATATTAAAGCCCCCACTTCAAAACCTGAAGGTTTTTCAGTTCTGTATGTTGCAGAAACATGGTGTCGGAAGATGGAGGCTTCCTAAAGAGAGGCTCTTGCAGAGAGCACATGAAAAACAAATAATTTTATCTAAAAGTGATAATACACTTAAACAAAAATATTCCTTAAATTCTTAAATGTCACACAATGGATATTTGAAGTAGTATTATTAGTAGGATGAGTTTGTGAATAACGGAGAGCATATGGTCACACTGTGACGCTTTTATGTAAAGTTAGTTATTAAGTGTGGACGATGAGGTTATCTATTCTTTGCAGAGAATTGGGTGTGGCTGCAGAAGGATCACTCTGGACTGTTAAAGAAAGCTTCCATGTTTTGAACGGAGTTATTTTATCACTGTTTTGGTCAGGTTGCAACAGAGACTATACTTGACATGGTGCCAACGTGAACTGACCACTGTCTGCTGTGACGGGGGGGGATTTCAAGCTAATGTAAACAACTTTCCAGCTCCAGAAGAGCAATGGAAAACTCACTGATGCAGCAGATAGAAGGTTCACATCATGTAGGTAAATACTGACATTAGTCATGTAAAATTTAATATATAATACTACATGTACAAACTTCTAGCCGCTGACGTTACTTCAATGACAGGAAGCGAATCTCCATTAACTTTAACGACTGTCACTAGCCTGACAACTAGCATGGGCTAACTTATCTCGCCAAAAATTGTATGCTTTTACTTGCATAATTGTTCAAAAAGTCGAACAACGACCTCGGTATGATGTGCAGGTCTTTCTCAACTGCGACAGTCCACATGTCAAGGAGCTTTGACCATCTTTGATTACACAGATAGGTCGCTAGCTCAGGTAGCTAGCTTACAAGCTAACGTCATTAGCACTTGCTACAGCAGGCTCACCTTCAGTCTGACTTCGTAGGTGGTGTATTTAGCCCTGCCGACGCCGACGGTCTGAGGGTCGCTCACATCGATCTCTAGAAAATTACTTGGTGGGCCATACGCGTCATTAAAGTTCTGAGGCTTAGCGCAGAGCCTTCTGGTGTCGGCTATGGTGTCAGCCATGTCTTTCCCTGTCCTTCTAGCAACTCGCATTAAGTTAGCCTGATCAGTAGTATGTGTATTCCGCTGTTGTCCTTCAAAATAAAGCCCATAGTATTTTCATATAACGCCATGCTAAGAAGAATAAGAAATTATCTTTGAGAATTTCTTCAGAGAAAATTCTCTTCAACAAAACCATTTTCATTTTTGCCTAATTTTGTATTCTTTAGTATAAGCATAAGAATAATATTCTTATATTATTACTTACTGAACTTACCGAAATCTAATGATCTATTTTAGTTCTCTTTACTGTCATACACAGATAGACCAAATTTGTGCATTGCCCAATTGATTTTCTTTTGTTTCCCAGCCTCATGTATCTCTTGGAAATAACTGGTTTACAAATTAAAACAATTAATTATTATTTAGATTGATATTAATTTTGTAAATTGGGTCATAATAATTTGTCATTTAAAGAAAATGTCTGCCCAAATATTAAAGGTTTGATACTGGCGTAAGCTTGCTTAGTATAAATAATTGTATATTTCAACTGATTTTGTAATCTTTTCATGTACTGATAATGTGTAATTGTGAGTTTTACATTGGAGGGAAAGCACCCTGCTTCCGGTGTAGTCTTCGTCTGACTTCCGATCAGCTGAGACTCGCTTGACGCTGTACGCGGGGTTTGTTTACAACCCGCCGGAGGGCACGTCCGTTTATGTCAAATATTTAAGTTGTACACTCTGCTGCACCAGTTTCAGTGTACACTGTACACTGTACACTGTGTGTGAAAATACACCGAATTTTTAAACCATTTTGAATATTTTTTTCAAAAAGTTAAGAATAGTTAAATTAAAAAACAACCCCCCCCCCAAAAAAAAACAACAACAGGGAAAGTGGTGGACAAGACATTTGTAAACATTTGGTTCCATTGACAAGCATTGTTAAGAGCTTAATTCTTTCCTTCTGCTGCGATGCTTTATCAGGAAGGTTAAGGAGCTCGCTCATGGGTAACCATCGACTATTTTGATAATTGATTCATCGGAAAAAAAAAAATTAAAAAGAAGTAATCTGATTTTCAGCTTCTTAAATGTTAATATTTTCTGGTTTCTTTGCTCCATTGTGGTTTGTGGACAAAACAAGACATTTGTGAGCATCATCATGATTCTGGTTTGAAAAACACTGATCATAATTTTTCATTATTTTCTGACCTTTTATGGACTAAACGATTATCGATTAATAAAGACAATAATAGACAGACTAATCGATTATGAAGATAATATCATTAGTTACAGTTGGTTAACATGGCCGGTGGTAAACATGGCCCGTCCCAGCTGTTTTGTAACCTTTTGCAGGCATCAAATTCAAAATGAGTGAATATTTAAATAATAATAATAATAATAAATAAAGTTTTTTCAGTTTGAACATTAAATGTGAAAGTTAAAAAAAAAATCAAATATTATATACCAAATATTTTAAAAAGTGGACCTTTAAAACACATTAATTACTGCATCAAGCTTGTACTGTATGTGTCAAGGCAACTCAATAAAGTTTCAGCGTTTTGAATCAACATGGCGGTTTGTACCGCGACTGCAATTGTCAGATGCTCAGTGAACTTAATTCTCGGTTTAAGGAAGAATTACCGTATGTCGCCTAGTTCCACGACAAAAGGTAAGCGTATTCCCGACGTGCTGTAGATAATGGTAGTCTCAGTCTGTGTCCTTGTATGAGATTTGAGCTGTTACAACGTGTTATAGTTAATACAGGTTTGGTAACTATGTTACCCACACCAGTAACTTCTGTACCACATTTGTCTTTTGCCTCTGATACCATCGCCTTTTTAGCTAATAATAAAAATAAAAGTAAATTCACTTTGGTGTATAATTAAATTCAGGTGGATTGACACGTGTCGTTTGTACTTTAAGGTTACACCAGTTGGAGGACATGCAGTTCATCCACATCATCCTGCTCCTTTGAGTACTCAGCTGCAGATGTCTCTGCCTCTGCTGAAGCTGTTGAATACTACGATCGCCTTGTTCACTTTGGCTCTCTGAGGGAAGATGCTCAGCAGAGACACGTCCTCCAGCAGCTGACTCAGCTGCAACAGATCCTGAATATATACAGTAACAGCAAATACCTGAGCCCACCTCCTCCAAAAAGAGACGCAGAAGAGGACAACAGTAAACCTCAAAGAGATGAAAATACCCGTGATACCACAGCTGGAAACAGATGTGGTGAACTCCTTGCTGAGGTAAAAAGTCACACAACAGTTGCACTGGTCACACTTGAAGAAGAATCATAGACTTTCCTTGACTGTAAAAACTATTTAAAAATATTTTTTTAAATGAGCAAGGTAATTGTGACACAGTTGGCGGGTAAAGTGTGTAATCTACAGTAACAGTGTAGATGTCCTATTTTGTTTAAATTTACTGTTGTTTAAATGACAGGCACATTCTCATAGGTTCATACAGACAGATGAGCATTTGTCTGTACGTGGTTTTGTTGTATATTAATTATTTCTGTATTTTATTGTTCTTACATTATGTACAGTGACCTTGAGTGTCTTGAGAAGCACTTTTAAATAAAATATATTTCTTCTTATTATTATTATCATTATACTTCCTGTCCAGGGCTCACATATCTTTGGCCATAGGCTCTCATTATAAAGTTTTCATGTGCGCTTTGGTCCTCTCTCGCTCCTCTTTCACAGTCCCTATCTCCTGTAAGAGGCTGTGATTTTCTGCACCCCGAACAATGTTTATGTTTTAAGTCACAGCAGACGTGGTGGCACAAGGGAGAGTTAGCAGAGTCTTGTTGTGAGAGAGGAGGAGTCATAGAGATCAGAGGGAAGACAGAGAAAGAAAACTCAGCTAAGTGTCTAAAAACAGCACTGTTTGAGAGGAGAGTACTGCAGAAAAAGGTATGGGCATGTTTTCAGCTTCTTAATTATGAGTTTTTGGTGGTCTGTTGTCTCTCAGCAATTCCCAGAGACTGGTACCCATGGATGGGTTGGGGGAGTTACTTTTTGGGACACCAAATAACTTTGAATTATAATTGAACTTGAACAACACATGCTAAAAATGACTGAATGAATGAATGAAGGGCAAACTTGATAATGTGTTTTTTACCCATTTAAAATAATATTAGGTGTCACACTTTGTAACAGCAGTCTGTAACATATCAGTAACATAATAAACCATTCTTTTTTAATCACAATCACTGCCTTGATCTTCAATCAATCAAAAGACCACTTACTTTTTCTAAAGCTTTCATCATCAGATGGAGTTTGATATGCTATTTTGAAAATGTTTGCTTACTAAAATTAGATATAACTCTTTTAAAAGAAAAATATGCACAAAAAAAATGCAAAAATGCACCTAACTACTCACCAAATCCATCCATCCATTCAAGAAGATCATGTGATAATACTGAAATAAAAAATTAAATAAAAGCTCAGGGAAGAGTTAGTAAATTAACCTTTTTTTCTTGCCTTGCATTGTTTGGATTTTTAATGAAAAGTCCCTATATTCTTTCTGTCAGTTGTGGGGATTTTTAGGGCACTATACAGTGAGCAAATTCAAAATGGAACATGTGGTATTAAAGAGGGAATGATTCTGGATACAGATTAGGATTAACATGGCAGCATAATTTTGCTTAAAGGCTTTTACAGTGTGGCATCTGGACTCTTATTCTGTTGTGAAGCCCCATTGACATTTACCATATGGGCACTGCACTGCACTTCAGTTGTATCAGTAATGGTGGCAATGGGGCTCAGGTCAAAGGGAGGGTAGTGGTCTGGGAAGTGTATTGTCGATGTGAGTTTTGGAACAGCATACTGTAGGGGGCTGTTGTTGTTTTTAGGTCAGGGGCACTGACTGTCTACTTTTTTGATGGTGGGAGTGTTTTTTTTGGATAGCTGGCACTAACACATGGGTTCGGCAAAGATTTTGGAAAGCAGTGGAGCAGACCTCCTGCTGGGTTCGTCCCGGCACCCCTCTCATTCTCTCACCATCCCCATGCAGTAATGAGGGGATCCCCATTGTCTGGGCCATTCTTGTACTTTTTGCTTTTAATTTGGGACTCTGTCAAACCCTTAGGTGTTAGGCTATCAACAACCCCTCTTTCCTTCTGCACCTTATTTCTTGCAAACATACACACTGGTTGTAATACTTCTGCAGTTATTCTGGTTTAAATCAGGTCATACCACTGTCCTTTTAGTGTCTCTTCTCTCTGTCTAAGTGCCGCCATTGTCCTCACTAACTGACCAAGTCTGTGAGGAGTGTACACTTGACTTAATATTGACCCAATGTAGCATGGTTTTGCGGATGACTGGTTAACAATAGACCATTGTTTAGTGGAAGTCGCACTCTTCAAGTCAGACTTGCATCATGAATCGCCCTGTACATGGTAGGCCATCAGCAGGACAGGAGAATTTTATCAATAAAAACTACTGAAACACTTTAAATCATCGTAGTTAGAGACCTCTATCTTTGGCTATAGGCAAGCACATCAAAACACATTTCTAGGTTTCTCTAAATCCGTTTTGAAGCTGAAGTCCTGCATGTAAACCATCCACTGTACCAGACCACATCCAGGAGGTCAAATAAGGCCACAGAGCTCAGTGAAACGGTGTGGCTGAGGAACAGCTTTGTCCTTCTCCATTCTACTGAAGCTAAATGGCTGCCAGCCATCACTGACAATTACCCCACAATGCCAGAGGGCAGCTTGGGAAGTCAGAGAAGTCACACACTGTAATACCAGAGCAGGCAGGAGAGGTTTGTTGCTTTTACAATATTCCACTCCAACATAGCACAAGCAGTGGACGAGGATAAGGGATTGAGGAAGTGAATGGGATAGAGAGAAGGGGAGGAGCAGGGAGAGGGCAAAGAGAAAGGATGCGTAACAAGTTTGTTTTTTATTTAGTTTTCAATCAGCCATTGTCTGCATTTTCCAAAGTCAAGTGCCCCTTGTGTAGTGGACACCAAGGGCAGTGGACAATGTGTACTCTCCCAAAAAAATATGTACACTAAATTACATTTCAAGAGGACAATCCACTCTATATAATGTGGAGTTAATTCCATATTTATTTGATGTTGCCCAGTTACAGAGATGGAGAATCGGCAACCTCTCTGTTGTTCAACTTTATGTGACAGAGCTGTAATTTGTTTCAAATTATTACGTGTCATAATTGAACTGATGATGCGTGTGTTTACTGGGCTTGGACCCTCTTAAGAGATATTTGGCTTTATTCAAAATTCTCAGCTTGGTCACACAGAATATGTTTTTTTGAAGCGAGGGTCTTTTGATAATGGGAGGCAGGCAGCACAATGACTTTCAGCAAAACCTCAATGCAACAGTACCGTATCACAATTAGCAGCACTAAACAGACTGCACAGACAAGTCCACTCCATCTTGTATGGAGCCTCATCCCGTCCTCTCCGTTTTGTCTGACAAATCCCCCTATTGTTCCTCTGATGATGCTTTTCTTTCGTGGGAACCCTGGCTTGTCTTGTTGATTAGATCCCCTTTGTCTTCCTCCCCTGCAGTGGGTTAGTCTGGAAAATGTGAAACCTCACACTTTAGTGGTGGCTTAATGCCTCAGCATACTTTGTTTATTAAATGATAATTCAGTCCTATATGGTAATGAATATAACACACTTTATTTACGTCACCAGCTATATTGTGTTGTGGTTTCAAGAAGGGTTTAATCTAGTGATTTGTGAGCAACTTTTATGCATTTTTGTTTTTAATGATGAGCAAACATTAAAGTGTGTAAAACAAGCATATTATAGGAATTCATTTTTTTGTTGTTTTTTTTCTCAAAGGAAGAGTCTAATCCAAGACCACTAAAAGGATTCTATATATATGGAGACGTTGGTAAGATTGCATATTGAAAATCTATTTCTATCATAGCACTACCTTTCAAAATAAAATTTTCCTATGATACTAAAGCTCTTAAAGATGCATGAGATTAAGATCTAAGTTAAAAAAAACCAACCTTTTAGTCTCTCCTTCTCAGGCACAGGGAAGACCATGCTGATGGATTTGTTTTACTCCTATGTGGAAAACACCCGTAAAAAGAGACTTCACTTCAATAGCTTCATGTTGGACATCCACAAAAGCAAGTATTTCTGTTCAGTAACTCTTGAAGGTTGGCTTTCATGACTTTTAACAAGTTCTCTGACTCTATATTCACTGGAGATTCCATATTTATTCCTCTGTTTGTCCTGCAGCACTCCTACTAATTGTCTACCATTATGTATGCAGGTGAAATTGTTGCCTTACATGGCATTGTTAGTGGGTTTGGGTTGCAGATGCAAGTGTGCTTTAAGATGTGCCTGACATTTGTATACTTCTTAAAGGGATCCATCGGAGGAAACAAAGCCTGCCAAAACGAACTCTAGGGAATATGTTCACCTATGACCCCATATCACCGGTTGCCATGGAGATCAGCAACGAAACTTGCTTGCTGTGTTTAGACGAGTTTCAGGTGAGCAAATTTGTTACATGCACTCTCTGTTGCTCCCTCTCTATGTGTCTGTGTGTATTTGTCACCTCTTTAGGACGTATTCTGGCTTACACATTGATCAATAGTCCACAAAGAGACCAAAACCTGGCCCTACTGAACAGAATCTTATTCCTGAGGATTGGTTAAGTTACTAAGATTTTGTGGTTAGCTTTAGATTATGGTTATGTATTAACTGGTTGTGGTTAAGGTTAGAGATAATGATTTATTTAGGCTGTCCAAATGAATGGAAATCAATGCTATGTCTTAAGAAGATTAGCTGTGCAAACCTCTGTGTGTTTGTGTGAGACATTTTTGCCACATTTCAAATGCATATAATTTATTCAAATGGATAAGATAAGACCTTTGGAAAATATTGTTTTTACTAAATGTGTATCTTTTTAAAGGTGTGAAAAAAGCCAAGAGCCAAAACTTTATATGTATACATGGAATTATACCATATAACTGATGTCTCTTCATCAGAAGAACAATGATAAACAAGGAAATTAAGGCTTATTTGCCCTTTTTTCTAAATAAGGCAAAAACTTTTTTTTTCAAATCTTGAACTGAGTGCAGTAATGGGTGATTAAACTAAAATTCCAATCAATTTTTTCTTTCAGCTGGTGTCTTTCATGTCTGGACAGCTTGATGCTTCTATGCTTGTTATTTCCACAAAGCAAGACTGGGGACATCTAGTGGCCTTTTTTAATATGGTATACTTGTATAGTGACAACAGTCACAAGAAGTCATTTTCTCTGTGTAGTTTTATACAGGAAGAAGGGTAATTTGCATGACAGTAGAAGTAATATGCAGCAGACGGTTGAGTCAATGATTTCTGGTAACTTGTTTATACACTCACATTAGTTTTCGTACAGTGAGTACATAAAACTAAAAGGCACCTTCAGCCATTAGAGTCATAGATATTTACCCCTTGGTGTCAGAATCCTACCTGAAACCCACTCGATTTTTTGTAGCTTTTCATTCACTGCTTCTGTCTTTCTTATTAATGATTAAACACATCTGTCAGGAGCCCAAACCTGGTTCCTCTCACTAATATCATTACAGATTACAGCTAATGCTAGTAGGTCAGAGGGCACAGAAGGTGCGGTTGCACTCTCTAATCACTCCCTCTCTGCATCTGTGAGGATCAAGAGCTGTTTCTTTCATCCACCCGGCTTTCACATTTTAAACTGCGGCACTGTTTGTGCATTCTCATTGATTTGTTTTGTTTGCTGTCGCCTGCTTTGCTGTTTTCACTCGTCAACTGTTGCTGCTGGTGAATGGAGAGGAAACAAGAAGACATGTGCGCGTTGTTTGTGATGCATAAACAAGAGGTTGCGAGGTTGGGAGAGTTGGGGGTGGGGTGTGTGGGGGGTATCTATACCAATCAGCATCCTCCTCTCAGCCATGCAAATGAAGCTCTGGGTATCAGTCGCTCTTCTGCTTCCTTAAGTGAGTGGAGCTAGAAAGCGACTGGCGGCGGCGGGTCAGATGGATCTTATCCTCTTAAATGCTAATGACATTTCTCCATTCTCTTCATTAGCGCTGCGCCATTATCAGTAATTTGTAGCCCCCCTCCCTCCTTTTACAGCCCCCACCCAACTTTCCTAATGAATACTCGCCATTGAGAGGCTGGAGATGGAAAGATGGCAAGAGAGTGAGAAGGGAGTAAGAAGAGTGAGAAGAAAGCGCTTGAGCATCATTGTCTCAGGGCCTCAGTCACTGTGCAGCCTCTGTGAAATTGCTCATAGGTTGTGTACATAAAGAGGTGTAACATCAAAAGAGGTTTAATTTGGCACCCGTGTGCCTTGCAGTAAACTGACAGCCGCTTGAGTAATTGGATGCTCATTTAAATATCAGCATTGCCTGACAGAGATTGCACCATTATTTTTGTGCTCCACAAGAAGTGCTACATCAGTCCCCTCCACCCTTCTCATTCTGTGGGTACCTATTCTCTTTCCCTCTCCCCTTCAGCAATCAATATTGCCCCTAATACTATGCCCATGTTGAGGGCACATGAATAAACAAATCCAGGTTGTATAAAAGGTCATTTTTAAATGATTCTTTTGAAATGAAAATAAAATCCTGCGGTCGGAGGAAATGGGGGCCCCTTCAGAGAGACACAGAGCTTTGGCTTTCTGTTGCTTCTCATTACATACACACACACATACACACACTCACACACTAATTTGATGCCCCTAGCACCTCTCCTTAGTGAAATCAAGGCTTTAACACAAATGTTAATCAAGTATTGGCAAGGGCAGTGAGGCTAATAAACAAAAGCAGAAGACCCTTCACAGTATGAAAAGAGGCATATGCTGTGGGTATGGCCATCAGAAGTGCCTGTTATATACAGAAAAATAGGTGAGAGGGAAAAAGAGGAGAGGGGGCGGGACAGATACACAACAGAAAAGTCTTCCTCTTTGTTCACCATATCCTAACTCTTAAAAGTTTGTCTGCATTAATATGATATCCCTCATGTAAATTTTTGCCAATTTATTGTTAAACAATGTTAAACAATGTTTCCTATCAAATGTTTCATCACCTCGTTAGATACAGTATTTACAGTAATCAATATGCAAGGGGGAAGTCTTTGTGATCTGATTGGTATGGCTTGTTCAAAGAAAGATGTTTAGTATATTAGGAACTGGCTTGACACAACTTTTATAAAGATAAAGATTGAGCTTTGACAAGTGTAGATCACATGGCAACATGATTTCTCCCTTCATATGCTTTCAAAAGAACAGCAGAGGTGAAAGAGAGTGAGATGAGAGAATAAGAACAAAAGAGAGAGCACTGGATTACTAATAGAAAGGTCAGACCTCTTCATTTAACAGCCAGCGACTCATAAATGTCCTCGTTCATTGTTGTCATTGACCGTTGTTAATTGTGGACTCGTGGAAATTTGATGAAAAAGGCATTGGACATTTGAATTGGATCAATGTATTGTAACTGAATGAAGCCTTGTGTGTGTGCACTTTTTTGCCTTTGTATGGTCATCTTGGATTGAAGCTTTGTCCATAATCACAGCCTCAGTCTGGACCCACATTGCTCTATTTTTCATAATTCTTTTCTTCCTCTTGTGTTTTCACTTGCGTTTATTTTATTTTATTGTCATGTCTGCTGCGTTGATTGACCTGGGTCCGACACTTTGCCTCCGCTACTTATGTTTAGCAGAAAGGTGCTTTGTGACCATTTGCAGTCAGTTCAAGTGGTTTAGGTGTGTGTGGATGTGTATGCTAGTGTGAATGGCCATGACCAGATACAAAGGATTGAATGAGCACACCTTAATGACATTAATCAACATGGAGTGTTAATAACATGGTTTGACCTCAGATGCACACACACACAAACATGCGTACAGTGTGGCAAAAAAGGTAAATTATACTTTATATGAACATGCTTTTTCTATTCTGGTTGTCTTCTGTCAGGTGACCGACGTTGCTGATGCCATGATCCTGAAGCAGCTGTTTGAGACACTGTTTAAGACTGGAGTAATAGTGGTGGCCACTTCTAACAGATCTCCTGATGGTAGGATGAGCAGTGTCTGAGGACATAATGTATTTTTTAATCTGTTTTCAGTGATTGTTTATCATTGTGTATTATTAATCAAATTCATTAAAATACGTTTTAGAAAATGTTACTTTCAAAGCGTAATTTTAAACCATATTTTCCTGTGAATAAAAAGTTGCCTCAAAAGAATTTTCAAAAGTGAAACCTTTGTTAAAACAGACAAACAGATGCTTTAAATTTTAAGCCTTACCATTTACACCAAGATATATCTTTTACTATATACCAACAGTCAATGTCATCTGCACTGAGTGGAAATGAATCTTAAGTACTGTCTTTAACCAGCTTTATTATATCACACAGAGAATGAACCAACATTATGCAACTCTTTTCAAATGCTGCACTAACATAAAAATTATAATCATTGAAATTAGGGAAAAAAAACCTTGTGACACACACATGTTGTGACTTACCGCTCAGGAAGACTAAAAAGAAGTCAAAAAAAGACTTACAGTAAAATATTATCAGAAACCTCTTTAGCCCTGGACCTGCCCTTTAACTATTCAGCAAACAGATTTTACATACTCTTGGAACATCAGCATTATTGTCTCCTCCACCTGTGACAAAGTAACATTCCACATTTGACAGGTTACTTAATGTAACATAAAGTACATCTACGTCCTTTATTAAATAACATCAATTTACTCTTGGATGCTCATTACTACATATTAACAACAATTAAAAGGCTACTGTTTTAGGATGCAGCTCTCACCTTTAGGCATATGACACAAGCTTTTACACAGTCTTTGATGTTGCATTTACTGCCAGTGGAGTGAGGTTGGAAGAAGAATGAGCAAGATGGCGATCAAGGTAGAGATAAATGCATGATGTGCTATCTGATGTCTTTTCTTTATCGAGTAAGATGTTGATGTCGCAAAAACCTTGAGCGGGTACGAAGTGGATGGCAGCAAGATGGCTCTTGTAGACAAAGACATGCATCTCTGATATTTACTAGCTATTAAGAACAAAGCATCAACCCATGAAAACTTGATAGAGAGCCTACTTGGTATTAATTACATGGTTAATGGAACACTGAAAGCCATAAGAGACAAATACACATGAAAGGCATACATTTTCCACCTTTATTGATGTGGAGATGCTGGTATCAAAAAGCACTAGATGTGTTTAGAGCAATAATTTAATTTTGTTGTCGGTTTTATGTACCGATTGAGTTTATTGTGATTGAGGAGGATTAGTAGGAGGGAAAATGGTGTCTTTTGGAGTGAAACACTGGCACAGGACCCCACATGCACTTTATGTTAATGGACAGAGCTTATTTGAATTACCTTAAATGAACTGTCATTTTTATTGACATTTTATTAGCAATTATAAGAGCAATTAAATATACCGATGAGGGAAAGTCTTTTAAAACTAAACATTAACTATGTGTAATAGTAATAGTTTAGCATATTGTTAAATATGTTTGTTTTATGCTGCGAGTTGAATTAGAGGAACACTACCACTGTTATGGTTGTAGAAGCAGTAATGAAGCTGTTAGCAGCTGGCAATCTTAGCTTAAAATAAAGACAAAAGCATCTGTTCAAGTACAACAAAATCCCTGTACTTGTTCCTTTAAAACCCACTGACCTAATAACACAGTATCTCTCTTTCAGGAAATGACTGCAAAATAGTCAGGTACTCAAACACCAGTAAAATCGTATTGTCATTCTTGCACTTGTTTTCAGTCTTTATGCTTAGTCAGAATTATCAGGTCCAGTCCAAATGTTCCATTAAATTAACTGTTAGCTAGAAGCAAAAAAGGTTGGTCCAAAAATGTTTCTTTTCTCCAGCACTGGCCATAGTCTTATCTCCCACACACCAGAGTCCATTGCAGTGTTGGACCGTTGTTTGTGTGTCAGGTCCTACTGTATAAGCTTAAGCCCAAACATCAACAACAACCACCGACCACTTGTTTGCATTTGCAGCTGGAGCGACATTAACTATCAATGTGTGCATGTGTGTCTTTGTGTGTGAATCCCTATCTGTTTTATCTGTCTATCAGGGATGCTACTTCAGATGTAATTTGTTCCAGCTGAGCTAATTGAAACCTCTATTCAGCGAGCTGCTGTGGACATTGTCCACGCTGAAAAGGCGACAGTCCTTTCTCTCACCACCATTGTTTGGGAATGTAATGAATTTTATGTTGCCGCCGCTGCTGGTAGAGAAATCCATTTTTCTCCCCTGGTCTCAGTCCTTTTGTCATGTCTCCCCCACCCATCCTTCAGTTCATCAATAGACACTTTATTTGCCAATCTGTGGTGGGGGAATGACATTATTAGGAGGCTAAACAGCAGCTCTAACACAGACCCTCCCCTACTCTTTCAGATCTGTACAAAAACGGACTTCAGAGGGATACCTTCCTACCTTTCATCAACATGCTGAAGGTAGAGACAAAGTCATTCCTCTCTCTTGTCTTTTTAATTTATTCATTTGTTTATCATACATATACACATTTGCATGTGTGCCTCTATCTCTATTTCTGCAAGTTGCTCCTTAGTGGTTTTGATGTTCTCAGCTTTCTGGATGCCTCACGCTGTCACAAAGCTGTCTTTGATCACTGAAAGACTCAATGAAAGCAAGAGAAAGGTAGGGAGGAGTGAGAAATGGAACGAGCACAACTGAGCACAGGTAATGTGAATGGCACATGGCAGACAGGCTGAGTAACTGACCCACACTGCTTCTATTTCAAAAGTAAAGGGGGTGTGGAGGAGAGGAGGGAGAAGTGACGTGCTAGCTTGCATTTACAGCAAAAAAAAATCTACTTTGCAATTTAAAGAGGTAGCACCCTTATCCCGCCTTCATCTCAGCTGATCATTGATGTGTTTGTGAGTGATCATATCATTAATAGATGCATGATAATCTGTTGTCATGCGATTTGCAACAGAGGAGGGCGGCATTCTTGCACCATTTATTGGTATTCAGTTGTAATAGTATAGACATGCAATATTGCACTGCTGTTTTTTGTACTATAAAAGCAAAATGGGTTTTCCAACCTTAATTAGAAAACAGATGATAACTGTAAAGTGAAACAAGTATCAGAAACAAAGGCAGCTCACCTTGCTGACTCTGCAACCACTTAAAATACACTTTGAAGTTGTGTAAGTGTAAGTTGTGGGTGTGAAGAACATTAAGTTTCAGCAACAGTGCTTGTTTCTAAATTTAAATCTTTTACCTTTTATATGATGACAGTTATTCAAAATGGTTACAGTTAACTTCTGAAGTGTCATTTTTTCTTATAATAGGAAGATGTCATATTTCATTGTGACTTTTAACTTACCAATACCAGAATATTTTTTAATAACCTCAGCTGACTGTTTCTTGTAGTTTCCAAATGAAATCAAATGAAACTCCGTCTGAGGCAAAACCTTTTACAGTGTTTCAATATTGTTCAGTTCTTACTTATACATATTTTTTTTGAACAAATTACCAGGTTTCCAGGTCATAATTTGTCCTTCACTGCAAGTACTATTATGTACTAAATAAGGAAAGTTATGTGAGGAAATTCCAGCACAAGTATAACAGGAGCAGTACATTGCTGCAGTGTCTAGACCACAGATAGTTTCAGGCCATCAGAGCTTCACTGTAGCTTCAAAATGCTCCACAACTGGGGAGGCCTTTGGAGTCACCCTGCTCCCCACTCACTCTCCCAACAGCATCCTTGCCCTCTGTAATCCACCCTCACCAAGGTCCTGAATGCCTGTTGTCCCTTTCTGCCCTGCACTACCTCCTGTCTTTCAGAGCCCCATGTTCCCCTTTGTGAGGCCATCTGGTTTTTGGGGTTGGGGATTTTTTGGGGGAGCAGTGCCTTCTCTATAGTGGTCTGTTCTGTAAAGTTGAAGCATGTTTTAGCAGGGTCACGCTGCTAACTAGCTGACCCTTAATAGATTGAATTAATGCTTACACGGACCAGTGGGTGTGGGTCTCTTCTGACACAGCTCACTCTCTTATGAACAAGCCTGAGTGCGTTTCTATAGCGAGTGAATGAGGGTGTTAAAAGTAAAAGTAGCCTCTGACCTCTCCTCCCTATCACCTGAGCTAGAGCAGTAGAGGTTAATCCATTCCCTCTGGCTGCCTGGGTTGAGGTCTTTATTTAACCATTGACTTCTGATTAGTCGGGCCCCTGACCAATCCTCCTCAAATAATCCAGTTTCATAATCTTAAAAATACTAAATCAGTACACTAGCAGCATATTTTAAGCTTTTCACTCGCCAGGCATGGGCATCATACTGTTCTTCACTAAATTTAAAAAAGCTTTTAGGTATGTTTACTAGCTTTTTAGTGAGTCATGTGTAATTTCTTTAGCATCCCTCTAGACTCCATCAGATACTCTATTCAGTTGTTTAGGCTTCTTTTTTGTTGTAGCCATGGCAAAGCTCAGCAGTCTGTAAAATACAGGGTTTGAGGGTTTTTTAATGGACACTACCAGTATTGTAACTAAGACACTCTTTCTTTCCCAGAAACCGTCCTCTCTCTCCACTTCACTTTTCATCAGCCATCCTCTCTCTACCTATCTGTCCCCACTCTTTATTCCATCACTATCCTGTTCTGCTCACTGGCTTTACTCACCCAAGGTCAGGTCTATGTATTTTGGTAACAGAATAGTGACTTTATTTTCTCACTGCTTGTTTGATGCAGTTGTGCACATTGCTGTAGGAAGGTCTGGTGGTGGTGGTGGTGGTCAGAAATTTGTTTTTGGTGGTGGTGGTGGTGGTGGTGGGTGGGTGGGTGGGGTGGGGCATGACAACAACTCTGAGTATCTCTTCAATTCCTGCTGTCTTTAAAATCACTCTACTTCTTTTTTATATCATTGTATATGCTATAATTGTGTGCATTGCAGTTACTGATGAAGGAAAAATACATAAAAACTGAGGAATGAGAGGTACAGTATGTGGTCCTCTGGTGAAGACCTTGGTGAAGAAAAAAAAGGACTCCTTGTGAAGAGCTGGCTGTCTGCCAATTCAAACCCAGATTGAATCAAATGGATGTTGATATTTGATGACTGTCCTTGTCCTCCAGAGCATGTAATGGCTGGGCAGTGCCACTTACTGTGGCCTCGGGGGCATACCTTAATTCTTTTATGTCAGTATCTTCTATTTCTAAAATATAGAACGATAAATAAATGACAAATCTGTTTTTTCTCCTTTCTCAACTCATCAAGTTTTTATTGATTCAGTTACCTTGGCTTGTTATTTCATGCAGCCTATCTTTTTTTTCCCTGTTGTATTATGTGTGTGCACGTTTCAAATGTGGATAATCGCACTTGCATGCATACAGTTTTTTTTTGTAACCCAAAGTTATCATTATAAAGAAACCACAGTCATGAACCTCACTGTAGTTTAGAACCTTTATCCTTTGTATGTCTTCTGCCTCTTCTGAAGCTGAATTGGAGCAGAGTTTTAGCAGAGTTATATTTTTGTGACGATATAGAGGCTGACGTATACCTGAGCACAAAATTGGGCATTTATGCCACACACATACCTTACTTTAGATAATATGACATTAGTGATTTCTTTTCACTATTAATTAATTAACATAGTAATTAATTAATTTTATACATGTTAAAGCACAATTGCACATGATGGTAACTAAGTATGCAGCAGAAAAATGCACAATGTTCACAGAATCTAATGATCTAAATGTCCTATTTTTTGTTTTTCTTTAAATGCGGATCCTATTCCACAGTATTTATAATCAAGATAATAAGAAGAATCTATTGTATTACTCCTTGGTGATGTACTTTTTTCACATCACAATTTGTTTGCGTGTATTTGCAGTATACTTGCATATATGGGGAAAATAGTCTTTTGTGGCACCAGAAGAGACTACGCACAATTAGATAAATTGCTTCAGGATTCTTGTTTGTGCCAGTTTTAAATTTGGTAGCGTGATAGCAGAGCAGTGTAGTGGTGTTAGAGTATGATAACAAATGCATAAAAATAGTTCTTGTATAGTCTTGAAGCAAGTACAGAGCATTTAGTGCTGCAGTATTGTGCTGGTTGATTGATTTCCTGTGCCTGTGTGTTGCTGCCAACATGTGGCGCCTCTGTTGGCCAGGTGCAGGAAGCATGGCCTCCATCAAGCTTTCGGAGCGGTTTGGTTTTGGGCCTTGACACAGCTCAAGAGCCGGGTTGAGGGTGGGGGGTCCAACAGGGTCCTGGATCATGGAAAGCAGGGCCTCCAGCTCAAAAGATGTTTCCCCAAGAGGAGCAGTCGTGGCAGGGGGAGGTTGTGAGAACGACCCTGCAGAACAAACCATGGCTGGCCCAAGGCGGTCACACTTTAAGGGAATAGATCATTAGGTGTAATTAGGGTGTTCATATTGTCACGTGAACTCCTGACTGCCCAAGAATGAATAAGATCACCAGATACGTCCCCCACACACACATACACACACGCACACACACACACACACACTCCCCGGTTAGTGAAAATACTTTGATGTCAGAAGAGTCGTCCAGAACTTGCCAGCATAAAGGCAGTGTGTTATAAGCTTTCTCTCTTTTCTCCCCCGACTCTCTCTCCCTCTCACTCTCTCTACCTCTCTCACTCACTCACTCTCTCGACCCCTCTATACCTCCCTCCCTCTTTTCTTCAGTCCCTCCACACAAGGCTGTAAGACACACATGGTTGAATGAATGACAACCTCTCCCCTCTTCCTCTTTCTCTCTGTTTCTCTCCCCCTTCATCTCTTTTTCAGCCTTCCCACCCTGCATTTCTTTGAGGCCTGGTCAATTCTCCAGGCCAAACAAAAAAAGCATCAAATGTTTTCTGCTGCTGGGTAATGAGGGAGTGGACCTCATCAGGGCCCAATAGTCAGCTATCCTTGGCTTTTGTTGCAGCTCAATGGCACTGCGCTCTTTGAAAAACTCAAAAGCAACTTTTTGAGGAGTAAAGGATAGAGAAAGATATGTCATAGAGGGAGCGGGCACAGAGGGGAGTAGAGGCAGCGACTCAAAAAGAAGCCACTCTGTTTTTATGCTAAACGGCTGTCCAGAGAAAGCAGTGGACAGCAGGGACAATGGCACGATTGGAGCTACATGTGTTTCGATGACTTTCTTTTATAGAGACTCTGATTCTCATGTCTGTCATCTTGCTTTCTCTCTTGTGTCGACCACACTTTGGACAAATTTTCACACCACTAGCACAAATAACTGATAATAAGGCATGTCTAATCATGGACTTTGTTAAGCACAGAATGTGTATAAAATATTGAAAGAAATGCCATCATCATCTCCTGGTGTGAGAAAATGTATAGATGTCTGTGAAGGTTCTCTGTATAGGTAAAATGTGCAAAAAATTTGATTGTTAACGTAAGAAAGAAAGAAGTCCTTATGTTTGAGAAATGTAAACATAAATGTGTCAACTTTTTCAAAGGTGTAGAAACCATGTTTAATTATAATTTCTGCTTCTTCAAAGGTCAGCCAACTCCTGAAGTTGCAAACATAACTAACGCTCTAAATGTTTCATCACTAACTACATTTATGCAACAAAGGTAATAGACATACAGAGAAAATCACAGAGTCAAATTGATATGCAGACTGTTGAATTTGAGTTCACCTTGACTGTAACCTTTTCCAAAGCAATCAGGGAGCTGAAAATCTATGAGGATATAAAACAAATAATGTAAGTGAATAATATTATATAATATGAAGCTATTGAGGCTTTGGTAAAGGTTATCAGTCATTTATACTATAAGGTAAAGGTGCAGAGACAGAAAGATAACACTGCTAGTTGTAAAATAGAAAGTCTGGGATTGGAGTCTGTTGGGGGGTGGGGGGTGAGGAGATGGGCTGGGGGTGGAGGACCACAATGTGTGGGCGGATGAAATCTTGGAGGAGTGAGAATTTGACAATCCCTTCAAGATGGATAATCAAGTAATGACCTGCAAGGCCCCAGTTTCATCTGATTATAAATAACCAATGGAATCATCATCACTGATTGTGTTTCCATTCCTCTTTCTTGTCCCCTCTCTTATTTGTACCTCACTCTTACATCAAGAAATGCATCAGCAGTCTTTGCCGTAGGTAGAGATGCTTCACAAAAGGAGGGAGTAGAAGATGGCAGGAGGAAAAAGACAAACTGAGACTCTAATGATGTGGCGGCGATAGTGACAAGTTTTTTTCCTTTTCTTTTTTTTCTTTTTTGGAGGGACTATTTACCCGTAGCTGGGGTCACAGTAGGTTGATGAAATGACACCTCCCTTTTGTGCGTGGGGAAGGGCGAGTTTGTCAGGTTGTTATTAAGCCTGATTCAGCCAATTGCCTCAGAGTGGGAACCCCGTTTGTGTGAGCGGACACGGAGATAAAAAGTTGACAGCGGAGAAGAATAGAGTATTTCCGTCCCCTTGCTTTGTGATGATTACTAATTATCTTGCAGCTTAAGAGGGCCAGTGGCAGAAATTCACTGATTTCATAATTTACTGGAGCTGTCGTTCAAATACTCAGTCAGCTAGACGATGGCTTGGATGGGATGATATGCAATTCTTTTCTTTTCTTTGATGGAACGGCAGAGATGATTATAGTTTGCACTGTACTCCCTGACATGAATCCTGTTGACGTTTTACACTATCTAGAAAAGTCTGAACTTTGAACAGCCACAGGAACAATAGATCATCTCAATAAACCATAAAAAAAGTGACACAAAATCCTGGAGCTACCAGATGAGTGTAGATGTTTGACTGCCAATGCAAATTCCTCACAGCAAAGCACTGATCAGTTTTAAAATGTTGACAGAACAGTAAGGAATTAAAATTTGAATTAAAGAATATTCAAATATATAAAATATAATATTTTAGCACTAATTAACATAATTCTTTTTGTGTTGGTATGTATTTGTGTGTGCACATAGGAGTACTGCCACACCATCAGCCTAAATGGTGGGATTGACTACAGGAGGTTGGACAAGGCTACATCAGGGAAACTGTACTACCTGTAAGTAGTAATGACTCGTTACCAACTTTTCAAGTATGTAACCTTTACAGTATTACAGCCTTGAGTATTTACCGATATATATATGCGTATATGTACACGTGTATATATATGCATCAGCATATATATGCCCACAACACGACTTTTTAAGAAAAATGCTGTCGCATATATGTAACATTAAGTGTTTTTTTTTTTCCCCTGAATTCCGACCCAGTTATTTTGACCAGTATCTGACTGATACTGAGACAGAGTATCACCTTGGCCCATCCCTACCACACACGTAAGACAGAAGCAGAAAGACAAGTATACACACAAAATCTGCCCATTTATTCTTATGTTTGCTAACCAATTCAATTCAGAGGCCATGTAAGGTCAGTTTCCACAACAAACACACATATGAAATGTTTCTGTACATCATTCACTTCGATTTTTTTTTTAAGGATAGAAAGAGAAGGCAACAACATGGATAAATGTGGAGAATGATACTGGAAGATTTTTGAACACCTAATTTGTATTAAGATATCCATGAAAAGAATGAGAGATGAATCAATAGAATGTGCAAAAATGGTGGAGCTTTAAAAGCTAGTTTTCTATTTCCTTCATTACATTTTCTCTATTTGAGACACGTAAACACTCACGCATACACACACAGGCTGAGGCAGCCTGATTGACCCTGCTGCTGCTGCTCATTGCTGTATTGGAGCTTTTGAGTGCTTTCGTCTTTTCACTGTATGTAAATAAAGCACATTGCACCCTTTTACCTGGAGTTAAAACACAAGCACACAAACACACTCTTTAAAATCTGATTTTGATGTGCATTCACAGGCTAATGCTTACGTGTAGAGGCTAATATTCTTTTTTTTACTGATGGAGTGAAAAGCTAAGTATGACCCCCTCCTCCTGCTGAGCTCTTCTTTATGTCGCCGTTTGATGTGACCACTTCACTATTATTAATTTCATATCCTATTATCTCTTTTTCCCTGCCTGTACGTGTGTGTGTGCGTGTGTGTTGTGCAGTGAAGAGGAGCCTGGTGTGGAATTTTTCCTGGATGAACTGTTTGAGGAGCTGGCATCAACACAAAAGAGTGGTAAGGAAAGTAAAAGGAAAAATATCCATCTTGTAGGGAGAAACAAGTTTTACATAAAGAGACATTACTGATATGTCCACACTGAATCACTTTTTAACATGTTCAACTAATAGCAGGCACATAGCATTAAAGTTTTTAACATTTTTTAACTTTTAAAAAATGTTTTTAAAGGCTCTGAAACATTTGAAAAATTAATAGTTGATATAGTAGGATTTATTTTTGCACTAATTATATATTTGAGTTTGGTCTACACATGCTCTACATTAAGTAATAAGAGAAGTGTTTTTTTATTATTATTATTATTATTATTTATAATCATCTTATATGGGATAGCCCATTGCAGAGCAGTAGGGAATTCAGCCTGTTACTGGAGTTGCCAGATTAAATCCCCACCAGGTCTATGTAGTGTCACACATATATATATATAATTTTATTTTATTTTATTTTTTGATGTAGTAATGATTCAATTGTAAATGTGACACTACAGTGCCACAGTCTGACTGAGGATCACTACTACTCTTGTATGTTTGTGTTTCCATAGTTACAGGTCCTCGGATGCTCACAGTACTTGGCAGAGATATGACTCTGAACAAGACCTGTGGCTCAATTGCAGACTGTACTTTTGACGAACTGTGTGGCCAAGTGAGTGAAAAAACATTTAAAACTCACATAACGTAAATCTTAAAATATTGCAATTTAGGTTATGTGACTGTGTAAACAGATTTAGGTCCCCACAACATAATGCCAGGCACACACCAACACACACACAATCCACTCATCACTAATCAAAATTGCTCAAATTCAAAGCACCTCTCCTGCCTTCTTTTTATTGCCTCTATGTTCTGTTTCTTCCCTCCTCTGCGTACTCATTGTCCAAGCCTTTGCTCTCACACTGAATCACCTTCCCTCTATCTCTGTCCCATTTTCTGCTCAATGTCAAAAAGCAAGACTATTGACAATTTTCTGAATAGTTGAGCCCACTGTGCCTTTAAAAAAAAACAACATGGTACAGTAATCTACAGTGAGTGTAAAGTCTCAGGTTTGATGAACAGCCGTGAGCTTTTGCAGGCATCAGAGTCTCAAGGCTTCTCTTGACATATGTTTTCACATCCACATTACTTTTGATTGTAATCATGCTGAATGGCAAAGAACCAAGGACAGGGACTTAAAGGACATCAGCCTGAATCTTTTGCACAAGGTGCCCTCATTGTACTGTTGGCAGTTGTAGAGACCATAACATTTACAGTGCATGAGTCCATGTGTGTTTATGAAGCAGCTGCGTGTTACTCTGGAACCACTGTGTGATGTGCTGCTGCTGCTGCTGCTGTATATTAAAAGCTCACATCTGACTTTACTCTACTCACTTGTTGTATTCAAGCCCCTTGGAGCCAGTGACTACCTTGAAATAGCTCGGCTCTTTGACACTGTCTTCATTCGCCATGTTCCAGTTCTGACGCTGACACTGAAGGACCAAGCCAGACGCTTCACAACCCTCATAGACATCTTCTACGACAACAAGGTATTCACAAATGAAGTGACCAATAAAAGGGCAGGCTTGTTTAAAAAAATTCACAAGAATGCATATGCTGCCTGACCAGAACTATTTAAAATGATATAATTTTGCCAATATAAGTGGCATTTGGTTGCTGTAATATTACCACTGAGACTGTCATTGTAGGTCATTACTACACACCATTCAGGTCTATGCCAGTCTTAAATTAGATGACCACTCTATTTTAATAGTTGATTCTTTATTGAACCAGCGCCCCCCGCAACCCTCAGTGGAGGATAAAGCGGTAGAAAACAAGTGAGTGAAAGAGAGCCTTTATTGACTTTTGGGGTGGGGGTGGGGGAAATTTGGTTACATTAAAAAAAGTGGATATGCTCCTAAATCATTTCAGGAATGCGATAGATCTCCTCAAATGGACAAGCAGTATAAGCAATATTCAGTGACACAATAAATAAATGGTCAACTGCTTTCATTTAATATATATCGATCACAGGAGACACTCCTAAATATTAATAATTAAGTTACCATCACCAAACTGTCTGATCTGTCCCAGGTGAGAGTGGTGCTGCTGGCCGCAGCTCCTTTACACCAGCTGTTTGTCCATTCTGGAGGGGAAGATGAGATGGACCGACAGCTGCTGGATGACCTGGGCCTCAGCGGGGTAAAATCACATCTACTACAACAGACTTTAAAACATCTGGGGAAACCAACATCTCTAGTTTTAAAGGAAAAAGTAATGGAATGTTGAATTCCACCAAATGGATGTTGATGTGAGAAAATTATGTGAAGTCAAATGTCGGCTGGCTTACTCTTTAGATCACAAACCTCGTGCTTCAGCCCATATGCATTTCAGTTCCAACTGGTTGTGTGCTTTGGCCGCTAATCGTGGTTTTGGTGTCTTTATTTCAGAAGGCAGCAGAGCGTCTGACTCTGTTCACAGCTGAGGAGGAGATCTTTGCCTCCCAGAGGACCGTGTCCAGACTGATCGAGATGCAAACTGAGCCGTACTGGATGGCGGGAGACCGCCGTCACAGCTCCAAACACATAAACACCTAACATATAATCCTGCCTGTCAGGATAATTATATACCTCCAAACAATGTGGTACCTCACTAACTACTGATGCTGCACAAGCAAAAGCTCCTGTTTAGCAGAAACAAAAAAAGATCAAGTCTATTTTGGGCAACCAAAGCTAAATGTTATGAGGAATAAGCAGTTATTTACTCTTGTATACTTTTGTAAATGGCATCTCTTTATCTAATGCACGTGTTATATGTTTTTTGTGCTTGGATTGTCACTGTAAAGTGTTTCTCTGTCTCCTTATTATTTATTTATTATAAATACTGCAGTATAGATGGCTGTCTTCCTCCTCTGCAGATGTCTACTGCCCTCTGGTGGTTCATGTGAAAATCAAATATTCTCAAAGTAGCTTTTTTTATGGAACAGTATCAGTCTCTGTTCAGCTCAAAATTAAACATTGAACAGACTATACATGACTATACATTGATGCACATATTTTAGTGATCTAATTAAGAATTCTGTATTTGGGGGCCATATGTTCAAAGATTAATGAGTTTGATCATTTATGCATATGTATCTTATTTGGACCTGGTCTTGCTTTTTTTTCCAGGACTTTACCAGGTTGGTTTGAGAACAAATGCTATTTCTACCACTGTACCTTTTTCCTTAGCTTTTATGCATTGGTCTTAAATTGGTCCAACAGAATCAGAATCTGTTTAAATGCCAAGTAGGTTTTAAACAATTTTAAAGTTGTAATATATAATAAATATTTCTTTAAAAACAAAAAAGAAAAAACATCTGGAAGATATAAATGCCTCATTAAAAACGTTTTTTTCTTTTATTTTTATTTCAGTGTTTTTTACTTAGGGGTGTTGTTACTTCATCATAAGTACCTGTAGGTGGCAGCAGAGGGCAACCAATGGCTGCAAGCCTTGTGATCGCTTTCAAAAGCATGAGGTCATCCCAGTGCACCACTCCAGCCTGGACCAGCCCGCCTTGACATGTACAGTCAGCAGCATCAAGGTTATCTTTACCAATACCATTATATAAAATACTCTGTGTGTGTACTGTATCCGAGCAGCCATTTTAATGAAGCAGGTACAAAAAAATCCCTAGAATAAATCTATAATCTCTACAGGGACATGGCCTCATGGCTGGCCTGCTACATGCACATGATGCATATCTTGAAAAAGTATCTGCATTATTGCTGGCAAAGCCTTAAGTCTATCTAACCATAACTCCTAATTAAAGAGGAATCAATCTTGCACTGTGCCGAGGTCCCTAATCTAATCAGAGCTTTACGCTGTCCGGGGGGAAACATCAGACATAAATGCAGATGGCTGCCATAATCTGTGTGACCGTCTCAAGTGGATGAATCAGTCTGGCTTAGAAGGGTGGGCATAGTCTCCATCCTCTCTAGACCACAGTCTCAAAGCTGACAAGAGGACAGATTGAAAACATACTTGTGTCTCACTTTCCTGTATGTTGAAAAAAAAGGGAACTCTGGAATACATGTGGTGTCTTGATAGTTTTCTACATTTCATTACATTTAAATAATAGGACAGAATGTCAGGGTGTAAATTTAGATGTACAGTATGTTTAAAACCTGTAAACGTGTGTATGAGAATCAACTTATGAGAGAGTGCATTTGACAATACCAATGTGTAGGATTTTTTGAGTGGTCTTAACAGTAGTTTGATCATATATACAGTATATATGTATGTGTGTGTGTGTGTGATTTAGGTCACTGGATTATGCTGTACCAGCTTGATGTTACGTGACTGTAATCTGTATGAGGGTGTGTGTCTTCTTGTGCAACACAAATATGGTCTTTAGAGGAGGCATTTAAGGTAAAGCTGTGTTATCACGGTAAACAAAAAATTGGCCAAATGTCAGAGAGATACTGCACCCAAGGACTATACTGTATGGAGATACTGTATGTGACAATTCTACATGTCACAGATCACCACTATCTAATCAAATACAATGGTAGGCAAATGTGTATGTATAGCAGCAGTTTTATGTCTGTGCCAAGGTAAAGAGTACATCAAATTTACTGATGTAGAAAAAGGAAAAAGAGATGAAAGATTGAAAAGACAAAAGGTAAACTTTATGTACTCACCTCACAATAGGAGCAGATGCAAAGTGAATATATTCTAAAAACCCTTTTGTTAGATACTTGGCTTTGTCTTCAGACATTGAGGCCTTCATCTGAGCATTAGGTTAATTGTGAGATTATAAAGACACAAAAAAGACATTGTATTATTTAAAGAAAATAAATAGGAATTTATTCACCCAACATTTTTTAAGCTATAAAGTCGAAAGTTCTTCCTTATACACACTCAAATATCCAGCCTTCCCTCTCTGCAGGAACCAAACTGCTGCATCAGGTATTCTCTTTGATGCGAGGAAACAAAAACTGTCTCACATTGTGTGTCTAGACTGTAGTCCTGTACAGTTTCAGCCGGCAGACTGAAGCTGTAAATGAGTGTTAGCACTGAAGCAATCTGTCTGATTAAATGTGAATCACTGAACATGATTACACCACTGTTTTCATGTATTTTATACTCACTGGCCACTTTATTAGGTACACCTGTTCAAGCGCTTGTTATTGCAAATATCCACTAAAACTATCACATAGGACCAAAGATTTAGACATGTAGACATGATGAAGGCAATCCGCTGAAGGACCTGCTGAAGTTCTAACTGTGGATCAGAATAGGGGAGAGATGTGACTTTGAATGGGGGATGGTTGCTGGTTCCAGGTGGGCTGGTCTGAATATTTCAGAAACTGCTGATCTGCTGGGATTTTCATGCCAAACCATCTATAGAATTTACAAAGAATTAACCAAAAAAGTTATATCCAATAAGCAACAACTCTTTAGGCAAATATCAATTGATGCTAGACCCAGTGGAGATAGTCTGTCTGTGAGGAAATGGTGTTTGCCTACAACCATAAACACAAAAGCGCAACATACACTCTCTCGAATAAATCCCAGTAATAAGTCACGTGTTGTTGTGATTTGTTCAAAAACACTTACAAAAAAACATAAAAAAAATAATAAATCAATGAATGCATGCAGTCAAATTAAAGAAAAATCTTGCTGTGTTCAGTTTTGAACATGCATTCCTGCACACACAACGGACACCTGCGTGTTCAGTCCTCGATGAAACAAAGAAGACGAGGCTGTTTTGATCCAGTCGAGGTGACGGAGGAGGAGGAGGAGGAAGAGGAGGAGGAGGAGGAGGAGGAGGTCGTCCAGAGCATCACTTACAGGATGGAGGACCATCTCGGATTTCTCTGCTAATAAACGGAATGACATCACCTTTTAGCCTCGATAGAGGGCGTGGTCTGAGCACCGTGACAAGGATGATTGACAGCATGGCTTAGTGATTAAAGGCACAACCCGCTTAAATCACTGAGAAGCAACAAGAAGATGGTGGAATTGAACATGAGAAGGATGAAGCTGAAATCAGTGTATTGTGTGTTATTATGTTTCCAAACCACCATTCAGTCAGTAGCGTTTCTACAGCCTAAGAAAATGACACGATGAAGGGATTCTTTTGTGAAAGGAGTAATTTTAGTAGGTTTTCTCCCTCATGATTCATAAATACTGCTCAGAATCTTTATTCGTGTTTTCTTTAATATAACAGGAGAGAACTGATGTTTAAATTTGCAGGTTTTTATGACAGTATGCATTTCCAAATTCCTAAGATTGTATACCTATCCAGCATTATAATTAACAACTAATATCTGCTTTTGACCTGAATTTTCCATAGATTATTGTGATTCACTATATTCATTGAATGTAATCACTCACCTCTTCTTCTTGAATGATTATATTTGCTTTTACAAAATATTGTTATAGTAAATTATAATGTTGTAACCACATGGAGCATAATAATAATAATAACACAAGAAATGACTGGTATATTTACATGTTGCAGAATTAAAATGCTTTTTTTTTTAACTAAAATTTGAGAAATTTGAAACTCCCCAAACCCTGAATTCACTGTTGCTATTTTATAGCACAACTGCTTGTATAGAAATATTTTTACAACTTCATGATGTGTGTATAGTGCATATATCCACGTGTGTGTGTGTGTATGTGTGTGTGTGCTATTTAGATATGTGTGCATTTAACTTTATATTTTAACGGTCTTTTGAAATGTTCTTCACTGAGATCAAAACTACTTTCTCCTGTCAAAGTTTTGAACGCAGGTCATCAAACTATGACAGCTCCCTGTTCTTTTTTCCTCACATGTGACACAGTAACATGTCAGGACGCGTCTTCACCTCCTCCTGCTCTGTCTGCAGGACTGTAATGTCTCTTTAAAAGGCGATTCCATGCTTATGATGGGGGGGGGGGGCGGCCTTGTGCGTGTGTGTATCTATGTGTGTGTGTCTGTGTCATACAGTAGTAGCCATGCAGAGTGAGGTGGCAGTCTTATTCCACATTGACACTGACTTACTTACCCGCCTCTCTCTCTCTCTCTCTCTCTCTCTCTCTCTGTCTGTCTGTCTGTATGTATGTTGTCTATCGTTGAACGCACTTGAAGAGTGAAAGAGAAAAGGAGTCAACATGTCATCGGGAAGTAGCTGTGAAAGACCCGGGATCTAATTATTATCTTCTTGGGGTTTTTTTTTATAGCCGGTTCCAAGCGGACGCGCTGTGAAGGTAATTTCATGAAAAGTGTTAAGACGGGATTTATTTCCCTGGGCGACGATGAGGTTGGAGTACTTTCTCCTTCATTGATCTCCAGGAGGTGGATTCAGTCAGATTCTTGCACCAGAGAGGAGGATTGTATGTGCAGTCCATTTATTGAATGAGTTTATTGCAGTTTATGATGATGACAGGGATTACATTGTTCAGTTTATTGTATATGTTTTCATGACGTGGTGTGCTTTGTCCTGATGTCATCTGTGTGTGTGCTTCACAGGCGCCGATCACTAAGTTGCTCTTGACCCCGTTGGGACTTCACTGCTGTGGAATAGCAACAAAGGACGGGAGCGCGCATTCATGGGACGCGACTTTGACAGCTCTCCATTTCTTGGCTTTTAAAACTTTATTTGCCTGACAGCAGGGGCAGGGTTGCTATTGGCGCGGGAGGATCATGGCTGAGGCGCCGATGGCCGAGCCAGTCATGGACTCGGACGTGGCCATCGACCCGGACTTCGAGCCTCAGAAGCGGCCCAGATCTTGCACCTGGCCGCTCCCGCGACCAGACTCGAGCGCGGCGAAACCGGAGAGCACAGACACAGACATTATCCCCGAGGAAGAGGATGATGAAGAGGACTGTGCCACCCCAACGGCCGTTAGTATCAATGGTTCTGGTGTGGCGACAGAGGACCAGAACAGCAACAGCCCCGGCGCTGCCGACGGATCGCTCTCCTCGCCCGGACAGGAGAGCGGAGGCTCCCCGCGCTCCACGCACTCCCCGTCGGCCACCTCCGGCGCGCTGACTCCCGGCAGCCTGGCTGCTCAGCAGACCCCGAGGAAAGCGTCGTCACGCCGTAACGCGTGGGGGAATCTCTCCTACGCTGACCTGATAACCAAAGCCATCGAGAGCGCACCCGACAAGAGACTGACACTGTCCCAAATATACGACTGGATGGTGAGATCCATCCCTTATTTCAAAGACAAAGGCGACAGCAACAGCTCTGCAGGCTGGAAGGTAAGTCGTCCCACTCACCCACCAGCCCCCTCCCTCCTCCATCAAAACAAAAACAAATAGCATGTGGCTTGTATATCCACTCACACACACACACACACACACACACACACGCTTACTCTCTTATTTTATGAGCGACTATTTTGAAAATCTGGCTCCCATTGCTCAGCCTTCATCGTCATTCTAATGGTAATAACAGAACAAATCACAACAACGGGGCTTTTAAGATCATTGATCTCGATAAGATGCATGATGTTTAGTTGCCTACACATACTGTAAGCAACTTTTTAAATTCACCAAAACATTATATATTCCCACACGTGTAATGAAGTCTGAATAAATTTGCATCAAGTCAAGACAACTTTATTTACTCAATGTGTTTTACAGTGAGACAGGAAAGGTAAAAACAAACAAACAAACAAAAAAAAAGAATCGTGTACACATGTACACCCCCCTTCCATTTTGCAGCTAAAATATGCAACCGTCAGATGAATGTTCTTCGTCCTTTTTCACTCCCTCTGCTGTGCTTCCTTGACTTTTTTTCTGATGAGTTATGTGCGTAATGTTCCGCTCGAGGCTTCAGCCACAGTCACATGTTTGGAATTAGAGCAAACAGAAACGTTGCAACCGGTTTGTCTGGAAACACAGTGGCCCATTTGCAACCTTGTTTAAGACGCTCAGATTGAGACCATTACATAAGACTGTGAACTGATCAGCAGCTAAACCCATTAATAGAAAAAAATGAGGCTGAATGTAAACAAAATGAGTTAACAATAATGTCAACCTAGATCCATTATAGCCATTGACTATGAAAATCCATTTTGTGCAGTTACAGTAACTGTTTTATAGGCTTTTCATGGTTGAGAACTGTGATATAACCTTGACCTGGTTGACTTTTTTTGTTTCTACATATCAAGGATTAATTTCCATCTTTGTACTGTAGCCACAGAGGTATTACCCTGTTTGCATCTGTTATGTAAACCTTGGCAGGGATGTGTCAGTCTCTTGGGTTAGGTAGGCAACTGCCAAGGTTGCTGATACTGCCATGGGGGAATTACATAACCACTGGGTTACTGTGTGAGTTTGGGAGAGCTATTTAAGGTAAAGCTTCTTTTAAAGCTTCTGATCTGGTTACCCAAAACATATGGAACCCACATATAGAGGGAGGCAAAGAAGGTCAGAGAGCAGAGATTAACACCCAGCACAAACTGAGGTACTAGTCCCTGGGGTGTGGTACATAAAGGCCATATTTTGTGGGGTCTTCTCAGGTTTTGCTATTCAATATGGTCCAATGCATAGCAAAGAAGGAGGTTGTGTGTGTGGAGCCCCACCAAGGCAAAGCCATGTTCACTGCTACCATGCAGGGCTGTTAGTCCTGGAATTCTGGGCACAAGGGCCAGGCTGCAGGTGGTTTAGTGTTACACATTGTCCATGATCAGTAAATGTTGGCTGTAGCTTATGGAGCTCTTTTCATCGCAGACTCCAGTTGTGTTTTTGCAAACACAGCTGCAGTACTACAAGGTTTAGATGTTCATTAACAGAAACAGCTCCTAAGGGTGACGCATCTCAGTGGGAACATACAGATGAGCTTGTTCCTCCACATTTAAAGATGTAATATGTAAATTTCTACATTAAAATATCTAAAAATTACAAAAAAGTAATGTTTTTCAGCAGTGCGCTTACATAAACCACAATGTTTACCTTTTAAATCAATAGAAATCTTTATTTCTATTCAGATTAATGTACCATTTTATTTTGGTTGCCTTTTGATGGTCCTCCGCTCTACCTTTTTTTGCTATTGTGAAATGATCATGGAGACTTTTCAGAACTTGAAATTAATAAGCACCAGAACAGGGAACAACATGTACAGTGTACACACACTGGACTCACATATGCACGTTCCTATGACTCTCTTGTGTATTACAGAGTGCTAGACGCAGGACTTCTGGTTGCCTCCATGTCTACCGTAAATGCACATCTATATTCGTATACTACATATATGAAAAAAATAATTTCGGGGGCAAACCCCTGATGAAACATGAGAATGAGGGAGGAAATATTCCATACTACTAGTTAGCCAGTGAGTTGTCTTTTGTTTTTTCATGCTATTATGTGTTTTTCTCTGGTAAATAGAACATATTGTGCATTTAAGGCCTAAACTCATCACATGCTACACTTAGGTTTAAGTAAAAAAAAAAGCCTATGAAACCTAAGACAGTCTGCATAGCCAGGTGTTCAGAAGTGTACCTCTGCTCATGTGACTTTTTCAGAGCTCTTCCGATCTTCATTTCACTCTCAGTCACTCTAAGGTTTCACATTTAAAGAGAGCCAGGTTTGAACACCTACAGTTTCATGCAGCCTGGGCACCTTTGTTGAGGAGATTTGCTGAGCAAATCTCAGTAATCCCACTGGGTTTCTCTCCCAGGTTCTCACTTACGTCATTCTGCTTAATATCTCTGTCAGTTAACCATTAGCCAAGGTAAAAGTGGGTTGAGACAGCCAAGTATAGTTTGAGGAAATCTTTTATTGCCTTAGATTACCTCTAATAAGGGCCAGTGCATAGACTTTTATTTGAAACATGATGTTCAGACATTTACTTAGTCTTACAATTGATACACTTATACACTTATAATTTGATGTATAATCTCTGTTGTGCACAGTTGGACATCTACAGTTGATCTATTCTGTGATCCAAATTAAAATCACATTCAAGCAGTGTTCATGTACAGCTGTGTTCCATTGTCAAAAACGACTAAAATCTCACAATATTTTCCGATGATAGCAGAGCAGAGGTCTTTCATACAGAAAATTAAATATCATTGTTGCCATGGTTGTTGGTTTTAGTCATGATATACTGTCTATACCTCACTGCATGACCTCAGCTGAACAATTTACCTGAGAAGCATTTTGAAAAACCTCACAACCATCATCCTTTTAGTGATCCACATTTTAAAGATACACCAGACAAAATGATTCCAAATTCTTTTTTGTTTGGTATGAGAATGTGTTTGAAAGCTCATATATTGGACCACTTGGATGTTTTTGGTTCCACATGTTGCATTAGTACAGTATGTGTTTTTTTCCAGCACAAGTTGTGGCCTGGAGGGTCAGGTCTGGTTCGGCGTTGCTGAAATGTGTGCTAAGAGGAGCTTTGATATGGTGGGGAGGATCTTAAAATAGTCCTGCAAATATGCGTGTAACTCTCTGAGCAAGTGTGTGTGTCTTTCATCTGAGTGTCTTTGCATAATCAAGAGATTAGGTGCTCCTGTGTGTATTTATGTGTTAGTAGACTTGAGGCGTGTGTGTCTGCGTGTGTGTTTGCAAGTTCGCATTGAACCTTGTGCTCTAGTGTTACTTAACCCTGCTGTAACAGGCTCCCTGTTCCCAGCAGCTGCCTATCATAGGCCAAGACCCAGTTACAGTATATCTCAGTGACACTCCACATAAATGCACATACACACAAACACAGTGAGGTTTTAACAGACACACGTGCACGCACACATGGCACATACTGTTCTTTGTAGCTCAAATAAACTTGGCCATGTTTGTTTTTGAACCTGCCATACATTCCCACACAGACAGACTTGCACAGACATACACGGTGCATTTGCCTGGTCATGTTCAGGCTTATCACCAGAGTTTATAGCTGAGTCTCTGCTGCAGGTCTTAATTTATACATGCGACTGAAATGAGAGTCCAGTCATCAGATGATTTTCAAGACCTCTTGGGTGAGAGCGAGCGCTGTTAAACAGTCTGTTTATTAAAGTTGTTGTTTTTTTATTAATATAATAATAATAAAAAAAGTTGTTAATTAACACTTGAATCAATTATTCTGGGTGCTTTTATATCATACATGTATTTGCAGGTGTATAATGTTCAGGTGAAACCAAAAATTGGTGAGTCACGATCACGAGAGTTAAACACACCTTCTTACTCAACAGTGTCCAAAAAAAAGCAAAGGTTTACTCACACACACTCAGGTTTGCACAGCTAATCTTTTTAGGACACTGCATTGACATCCATTCATCTGGACAGCCTAACCAATGCATTGTCCCTAACCTTAACCATACCAGTTAATGCCAAACCTTAATCTAACCACAATTCACATCGTAGCCCTAAACTTAATCAGTTCCTCAGAAATGAGGTTCTGCCTCTTAGGGCCAAGTTTTTAGTCTCCATGAGGACTGCTGGTCCTGACAAGGTCCGTGTATATGCCAGAAATATTCTTAAAGTGGTAAAAAATATCAGAACACACACACTACTGGCTTTGAAAAATGTGTACACTACTTTACTTTTTATCCTTCAGCTATCTCTATGTTCACAGATTTCATACTGAAAAACAAATCTATACATGATTTGACTCCTTTAGGTTTGTGTTCAAACATGTGCAGAAACCTAAATAATCAAGGCCTACGTATATTCATATAATATAACCTACAAACGTGTCCAGAGTCATAAGTGACTTTGGAAAGAAAGCTTTTAACAATGCTGCAGTTATCTAAGTTATGCTCCAATTTGAAACGTACACACACACTCACAGAGTCTACTACCTACATTCCACACACTCCCCCACCTGACTTTGCAGGCCTTTACATATCAGTTCCTCATAAGCACACTGGACATGTTGATTACCATTTTAATGGCCTTGTAAGCTTAAAGTGTCAGTTCTGTGTGGCTGTAATTATTTATTAGCCTTATAAGACAAGGCTGACGAAAGAGAAGGTGGGACCAGAAGAAAAATAATCTGCTTTTCATTGATTATCTATCAGTGCAGGTTTAATTGAGCTTTATTGGGTCGATATGATCATTGTGTCAGCCGTGACTGTGATTACAGGACATGGCTATAGTATAATTCTTTGTATGCTGCAAGAAATATCTGAAAAATGAACCATGTATGCAGTTACGTTAACAGACACACACGTGCCCAACTCCGCCGCCCCCTCTGTTGCTGGAGCACTCATGCTGATGCAAAAGAAATACCATTGTATACAGTGAAACTGTTGAAATTCAGAAAAATAGTGTGATATAAATATTTGGTTGTATCGCCCAGTGCTACTGGAATTTAAACTGTTAAACACCATCAACATAAGACGAGTGCAGAGTAAATACTGAGAAAAATACTCCCAAAAGATTAGCTGGGAAACCGGGGCTTGACTGTGCCAAATTGTTTGTACACTCAGGTACTCAATCAGGCGGCTGCTCACAAGGAGATGGCAATGAGCCAAGAAAGTGAAGCAAAAAAAAAAAAAGGCAATAAAAAGAGGCTTGTGGGGGGTCGGGGGCGTGTGGGGGTGCTCTGAGGGAGTAAATTAACAAGCTGTGCTCGAAATTGGTGTATTACAACTGCCCTCTGGCTGTGATTCCCTGTGGAAGTTTTGGGGGTGTGTAAGGGTAAAGGGGTGATGGGTTATGAGAACCCACTGACTCCAGGCTCTCCTTCCAAGAGCAGAGCATTCAACCTATATAAAGAGGCAAACCCTCTGGCTCTGTTCTACTTCCTTTTTCAATCAGTGGACAATTTTTTCAGTTGATACCAGAGACGCTTTATTGCATTGAGATTTTATCTTTGAAAATTACCATACATGGACAAAAATGTATGTAGTTGTACCCATATTTGAATTTTAAACGTCTCGCTTTCAAACTTTGTGCATTAATGTGCACCATCTGGCTTTTCAGTTCATCCTTTTTTATTTTCTCATTCAGTGTGTTGACATGATGGTAGGAAAAACTGAATTATTGGTTTAGTCAAACTAAAACCAGACTTTTTACAATCATACATTTGTTCAGTTTTTGAAACTTGCAGACATGCATTTGACCCTGTGTTTGTGTTTACAATTTCTACTCTCCTCCTTTGTGCAAATGGTATTATAAGAACATAGAAAAGCAGATAATTACTTCTCACTGGTTTTCCCATCATTTTCTACATCCTCACCAACCCAACCATGTCATGCTCCGCACGATCTGTTCTCCTCAAAGACTCTTCTTAATTATTCAATGCGCTCGGGATGAATTCAGATCACTGTATTAATTTTTAAGAGCCTGTTCTCGGCAAAAGGCGAAGCCCCTTTCACAGTTTCTGTCTCTCTTTCATCACTCGAACTCTTTTCACTGCACTCTATTTTCTCTGTCTCTCATACCATCCCTCATTATTTTCCAGCCTGCTCTCTCACTTGTCTGGATGTTCAACACAATTAAAACAAGGCATCTCCTTGTAGCTCACTGCTGCTCCTTCTAAAGCACAGCTATTGAAATCCTTTGTGGGCTCTAATGAATGGATATTAATCTTGGTCTTCTCTTCTAGTTATGCTCTACACTCACTTGTCTCCTGACCTTTTTGTGCCAGTTATGGTACCACCACATGATTTTTTGCTTCATTCTGAAAAGAAAACATCCCCACTAAGTGTAAACATTTGAAAACTCGATTACAAAATCTGTCATTATGTAAATTGAAAGAAGCTGTATGTCGCAAATTAAAAATATCTAAGACGGATCCTCTGATGTTGCTTTATTCATTTTAAAAGAATACTCCTTAAATCTCAACAACATTGGTATGTCCCATTTAAAATGCTTAAGTTTGGTAAAACTGGAAGTATTTAAAAGGACAATATTGTTCATAGAACCAGTGTCAAACCCTGTTTGAAAAATAATGCAATAGTTTTGTGCATGTAAACATCCAGATTGTTACTGGTGTGACCCATCTGCACCGCATATAAATCTCATAGTTGAGGGAAGATTTTAGACATGTCTTTGAATTTTTTCCACTTGATGATGAGAGCTGGGGGCAGACAGGTCACAGGATTTATTTTTCATGTTTGCCAGTATGTGCTGAACAGACACAAGCATGCACAGAGCCAGAATAACTGTTTTGCTGTCTTGACTAGCCCTTTGCCAGTAGGATTGATTATTTTTGCTTAATTTAGGATTTACAGGAGCAGAAACTGAAGTATGATGGAGTTTGGGAAAGCTGTGGGAAGGCCTCAGGAAACAACTTGACAATCCAGAAAAGGAAAAGTGTTTGGTTGTTTAGCCAGGGGAGACAGAACAAACTTGTTGGTTCCCCCCCAGGAAACCAACCTTACCCTATTCCTTGAGTCCTTACCCTAAGTCAAGAACCTTCTTGGCCAAAAACTCCCTGTGTGGTGGGTGACTTTCACTCTGACATTGCTCTTTGTTGTGCACAGTACTAGAATATCAGGGTGGTAGATCTCATCTCACACACTGTATAGTGACTTGAGGGTTAACTCCAATCTGTTCTGTCCTCAGCCATCCGGGGAAAAAATATTCTAGTTTAAGGGGCACCTACTAGAGGTAGATCTCTTGTAAGGGGAAGTTGAAGTGGTCAGAGGATTTCATTAAAATTTGTTCTTTTAGAGGTTTTTTTCAGCTACAGCATGCCCAAATGGGAGAAGACACAGAATTTGTGGGAGGGATTATATATCCCATCTGGCTTAGGAACATTCAATAGGAGAGGCTGGGAAACATTGGTAGGGTGAGAGACATCTGGAATACCCTTCTTATTGTACTGCCACTGTAATCTAACCTCAGATTAGTGGGGGTGCATGGGTAAACGAATGGAATGCTAGTTTTCCCTTTAGATTTTATGCCTTTATGGTAATCTAAGATAACCTGCATGCTGCTGTTATTCTTATACTTGTGTATTTTAAGGTATCAGTGGGGAGGCAAAGACACTACTTTATCACTGTCAGCCAAAATATTGCCCTGGCACAATATCAAACTCTGCAATATCCATTTTATCAGCAGTGGTGAGTCTGTCTGGTTATGCTGATGCTGAAATTTTCCACAGCCTGCATTTTAACAAGTGGAATTTTCCCAGAGGATTATGCTAAACTTGCTTACTGAGCTTGAAGAATTGAAAGAATGGTTTGCAGTCTTTCAGAGCCTGTTGCATCACATGCTATCAAAACAGCCTCACATGGCCAAACAGTTGCTCAGCAGTTTGTCCAACATCAGATTATGCCCGATCGTCTCCAACCATTTGATGCTAGTTGAAACTAATGTTTGAGCCAGATAACTGCATCAACTAGTACAACTGAAGCTGCAAGAATGTACCAAGACCTGGCTTGAGGGGTAGAAACACGTCACATACACAAACAGTACCTGCTCAGCTGTAGTTGATCCTGCCTCACCTTTGATCTGCCGAGAGAAACATTTTTGTAGTGAGCAAAAAATGTTAAAGATTTGCGAGAGAATATAGAAACACCAGTCTGACTGGAAAATAGTGCTGCTGTGTGCTTGAAGACATACGGTCTGTCATGAGAAAATAAATAAAGCATCAAGAAAACCAGAAATTACACGTCTCCCTTTGCTCAGTTTGCTCTGTGTAAATATGACATTTCTGCAAATACACAAATATAAAACAAACATGCTTAGGGGTTAGAAAAAAAAAAAACAGTTGTACACATTTACACAATATTTGCAGAAGTACATTTTTGGGCTACTTTATACAGTATGTCAAGTATTAGTATCAAAAACATGCAATTTGTTAAGCAAGCATCTGCTGTTGAGTTAGCTAAGGTGACAGAAGCAAAGTAAACATTGTGTCTTTAGTGAAATGTATGAAACAAATTCAACATTCGGAAAGTACACACACTGTATTTTTTTTCCCCAGTCTACTGTCACCTACTGACTATCTGGAGGACTCCTGTGTGTGTGTGTGTGTTTTCATGTGTGTGTATGCATGAACCCAAACATACACGTGTCAACAGGGCAAAGAGGGGCACGGTTTGTGACTTGATGTCTCCATAGCAAATGCTAACTTTTCAAGCAGGTAGTTGTGGGTGGTGGTTCTCACAATTTGGGTGACAGCTGATAACAGAACGAGCACTGAACACATCTCCCCTCTGCCTGTCCTTAATCTCTCTCTCTCTCACGCACACACATGCAGAAAGCGAGACAAAGATACAGTCAGACTGTGCATACCTCGATTCTGGCCTTGCCTCTCAGTTTCTCAGATAACCACATTGCTGAAGTGGGCCCCTCTGTCCCACTGCCTCCTCTTACCACCACACACATACCAACATATCATTTACACACCCTCTGTGTGTTTTCTGACTAGTATTGTTGTCACATGTGTTTGCAAGTGTATGCATTGTTTCAGGTGGCCATTAAAATAATGATTTTTTTTAAAATAATTTGGGAACCATAGAAGCAGGTATAGTGTTGCATAGCTCCTCTCTCCTTTCACCCATCATCATCTAAATTCCTGGTTTGAAGTTATCAACTTTGAATTTGGAGCTTCAATGTGACTCTCGGCTTCTAAACTTTAATTTGCTTTCTTCTGAACCTGTCTCTTTCATTTACACCACTCCACATATGTAGCATCACTGAGTCTGCGAGGGCTGAGCTACTTTTCTCAGTGTTCCTTTTTTTCTATTGATAGTTATATAAAAAAGATAGAGTTTTGCTTCTGATAAATGATAAACACTTGCTACAGTTATAAGGTCAAATATCAATAGCAGTAATATGTTATTTCTCGAAGTGTGTTTGCACTGTGTATAAACATTATACAGATATATATTGAGCCATTGTTATACTGATATTGAAGAAAATGATATGGCTATATACTCTATGTTGTTGAATTATTGTCCAGCTTATGTGTTGGGGGGTGACATTTGTGTACTGCTAACAAATGATATGGGAACAGTCTCTTTCACAATTATTTCTCTGTTGCTCTCACTTTCTGTTAAAACCAAGATTATCTGCTTTCCTGCAAAGCAACACTCTTACCATTGATTCGTCATATCTCTTCTTGTCAGTCAGGGCTAGTCCAGATTGATGACAGCAGATTATGTTACAGGGATTAGGATATATTAAGTGTTATAGAAGCCATAGCTGCTGGTAAATTGACTTAGCACACCTGTGTGTGTGTGTGTGTGTGTGTGTGTGTGTGTGTGTGTGTGTGCATGTGTGTGTGTGCATGTGGTTGTGCATGTGCGTGTGTACCTGGTATTTCTAATTTTGTTGGGACCTAAATCTGTTTACACACTCACATTATTGGGACTTGTCTTCCTTACGGGGACAAAAAGTCCCCATAATGTAAATTACTACATTTTAAGGTGAAGACATGTTAAAGTTAGGCAGAGGTTGGGGTAAGGTTAATTTAAGGTAAGGGTCAGAGTTAGGATTAGAGCATTAGTAATTATGAGTAGGGTTAGAGTAAGTCTCCAGGAAATGAATGTAAGTCAATGCAATGTCCTCTGAAGTCATGGAGACCAGTGTGTGAGACAGACAAGAAACAAAGAAAAACAAAGGTGGCTCCCCATCCAGATTTCAACCATAGTTATTGCAGTAATATGATTACTATCTTAGCCTTTAAAAAGACAAAGTTTTCACATGGGCCTTGGGTTTAGCTCAACTAGGTCTGTCCCAGGAAAAGTCCTGTAGCCCGGTTTATGTCCACAACTGAAGGCTATATGAAAAAAATAAGCATGAACACTTGTAATGTACAAAATGAAGTGAACAATATTCATCACAATTTTCAAATTGCTGGTTTCATCAGACCAAAAGCACCAATATAACAAAGTTTGATTTTTAGTGAAATAAAATTGAGAAAAAGCTGCAAATCCTTACACCGGGAGACATTGGTATCAACAAGTACTTGGCATTTTGCATGAAACATTACACAAACTGATGAACCAAATGAACAGTCACTGCGTAATTTTCTCTGGAAAGCCATTTCAGCTCCAGCTTGATCTAAAAATAGTGAAAAAACACTTCTGAGAAATTGTTCCAAGTGTTCATGGGTCTTAACTCGATTCACACGGCATAGTGTATTGTGCAGAAAGATCAAAGACTTCCAACATTTCTTGTAGCCACTATATAGGCTTAGTGTTACAGATGGAAGCTCGTCAAGTACAGAGACGGCACTCCCAGATTTCATGAGCAAAGGCTGAGTGCCATCAAGCAGCCAGCCTCCACACCACCTGTTCAACTCATAGGCTTTCTATGGAGATTCTCTTGACTCTGTGAAATACTATAGGCAAGACTCACACATGTAAAGTGTCTGAGTTTCTGGCATGAATTACACGGCCTGAGACGTGTTGCTGTACAAGCCCAGCTCCTCTGTGCATCATTGCAACAAGGGATTGGTGTTTTCAGTTCTTTCCGGGCATCTGACAATAGTTTCCAACTTCCCATAATGTCCCTGCAGCCATTTTTGGCAATAAATACACTTGTGTGTGTGTGCGCGCGCATTGGACCTTTCAAGAGCTCCTCAGATGCTTGTGTGTAGTCTATTGTTACATGGCCTCGAGCTCCCACACATACCATCCTTGTAGCACTAATTCCACTCTTAATGAAGTCACAGCTATGCCAGTGGACTTAAGGCACTGTGTGTGCGTGTGTGTGTAGGTGGGTTACTGTGGAATGAAGGCAAACCATTGTTGAGTCTGCTTTAGCCACTGAACTCTGAAGCTGACGAACGAGGCCAATGGCAGCAGCTGAATCCACGCCATCGAGTGCGTGTGAATGTGTCTGCGTGTAAGATTATGTTCATGTATACATGTGAGCAGTTTTACACAAATCCAAATCATAAAAAATCCCTTTGTGAACGTGTGAAAATCTTTTTTTGTGTGTGTGTGTGCCTGTTTGTCGTCTTACATGATCATCAAATTGCAACAAAACGTAGAAAACACGCAAGGGATAGAATTTCAATTAGAGCCATTTTTCTTTGTCAAGCCACACTTTAAAAGCTGGAATCCATCTGCTCTGAGATTTTTTGAGCTGAAAAGTGGATCCATAATAAACTGCAATCACTCACTATCTATTGGTGTGGTTCTTTTCATATACAGTATGTGCCTTCACTTATGTGAAATGTGTAAACCATTTGTTTACAGATATTCTTGCTATATGCGCTGTATATTCATGATACACCAAATATATAAATATTGCAAAGCTTTAATCACTGAGCCATTTCCTCAGACTCCATCACTGTATTAATTTATGCGGAAATAGTCACTGACCAGTTGGTAGTTAAAAAGAAAAGATACTATAAACAGTTGCCATTTTAAATCCTTTATATCCTTTTAGATGTTTCTTATCACTATGTTAACCTGTGACCTGATTGTAAAACAGATTCATCTCAGCACTTGGTCTTATCTCGACAAGTGTATCTTCACATTATGAGAGAAATGTACCATAAATGACATTTAATTTGTGGAATAACTAACAGGATTTCTTGGTTGCTAAAGTAGGCCAAGTCACAGCCCAGATTATGAGGTCACTTTGCTCCAAGAAGGGGTTCCTTTCCATTTCACCCCTCCCTTTGTCTTACCTGTTATGGTTTATGAGACCACGGTAAACCTTTGTGTTAGCACCCCTGGGTTTTATGAGAGAGAATTTGGGGGGGGGGGATTAGGGTCAGCAGATATGTGTGTAGAGAATGGCAGCAGATACCAGTCGATCCATTAGGCATTTCCCTGTGTATTTGCTGACAGTGCACTCATTGTGTCAACCTACAACACTATAGTCCCCATCCCACAGCTGGTGCAAAGCGATGCAGATAGACACACACATTTCTGACCAATGCAGTTGTCATGATCATATCATGTTCCCATATTGTTTGAATAGCAAAACCATGTCCACCCATTTGAGCATTCAGGGGCTGGTTTGTCTGAATATGTATGGTGAGGTGCATTTTTATGGTGCCATCCTATCTTTGCTTTTAACCAATAAAGATTATCTGTTATATGCAGCACAAATACAATCAGACACATGTCTTTTTCATGCTTTCTCACTTTGAACACAAGTATTTATGTGTACTGAGAAGAGTCTCTTACTATCTTTTCAAATCCACCCTTATAAATCTGCTAAGGTGCAAGTGTACCTGGATTTCAAAGGAAATGAGAGGTGGTGCTAAATACAGCTATGATTAATCAAGAGAATAAGTATGCATCTTTAAATCAAGTGTTTGGTTCAACTTCTTTGGCCTTTTATTTGTGTCATTAAACCAACAAACTTTGATCTGGACATGCCCTTAATGTACTTGTTTCAAACTCTGCAGTTAGTTCTTTAAAATACAGCCTTATACTTCAGTGTTTATGAAAGTGGTTTGTAAGAACTTTGGGTTAACTCGTGTTGTTTTTAAATAGTACTCTATATAAATTAATGTGGCTTGGCCTTTAACTGACTCACTTTTGTTTAGTTGATAAAAGACTTGAGGTTTTAAGAGCTGACAGAGGCATCTTCCAAATAAATTCAGCTCTTTTAAGACTTAGTTTGAGACTGTGGAGTTAGTGAAATCTGACACCACAATTGTGTGCTAGGGCTGTTCCGTTTTAAGCTGACAAAGGGAAAGTTCAGAACTTGACTAGTAGCCCAGTAACCCAAAGAGGTTTTTGTGTGACCTTTCACCCACAAATCTATAGCAGTTGGCTTCCAACAAACCTCTTCCACCTTTTCTCACATATCCACCCTGATGAAATTCAACATAAAAGCACTGTATTTGAGGGTCAGATTTAAAACAGTGATGATACCCTGGGGAGATGAGACCAAGGTTACCAGGTCATATCCTTGGACCAGCTGTGTGTATGTAAAAGCACAATTTGAAAAAACCCAACCACTATAGTGTACTAAGGGATCTGTCCTTTTCTTCTTTAAGATCTTACTGTGGACTGGCTGCCAAAAATGTACACTCAAATCCTTATAATGTAGTTTGATGCTTTCACATCCATATTGCAACCCTGAACCTATCTAGACATAACAATGCTCTATTTGAGAAAAGAGAAATGTCAAAATAAGTTGGACTTAACCAATCATAGCACAAATTCTCTGTAACATCCCTTTAAGCCTACATGTGTGAATAGAGCTGGTCATTGTCTGGGGAATTCACAGCGAGCGAGTGGGTGTGTTGGTGACGTGCCATCATGTGACTGGTGTGCCTCTTGAAGAATATGAACAGTCAAGGTTGACAAAGAAAAATCATTAATGTAAACAGCAACAACAAAAAAAAGTTGAACTGAAGAGATAAGATTACGGAACCTCTGCCGATAAGATCAAAAGCATCAAATACAGCAAGAACATTTGCTTGTCTGGACTTGATTATTTGGATGTTGGCCACAGATCATATGAGAAAACTGCTTTTCCTTAACCAGACTGACCCAAGAAAGCTGGCTATGTATTCCAAAAGTCAAGAGCACTGAAGTGAGAATGCTGCAAAGATTAGTGAATGCATGTCATAACAGATTTCTCACTGTGCTTATCTTTGGTTTTCTATCTTGCTTTGTCTCTCACCATGTGCTATGCTTTTTTCTTGGATGAGAGTAGATGGGCAGTGAGAATGGCCAGTAGTGTGTGTGTTTGTGTCTCTGGGTCTGTGTTTCATTGCTTATGGGGGCATGAAATCTTTCTAAAGCCCCTAGGCAGATTGTGCACTGCTCTACCCAGACACAGAGCCCTCCTCTCTACATATCTTGTTCACACACATACACAACTGCAGCCCTTTCCTTATTGTCACTGCAATATACATGGCCGATATACAGTATGTGTGATTCTTCGCTAGTTGTAACTCATCCTTCTTTTCCCAACTGTCATCCTAACCCGGGATCCATCTGTCCATCAATCTTTTCATCCCTGAGCACTGATAAGGAGAGAAACTGATACCCAGAGACACTGACCTCAGGACCTGGAGGGTCTCAAAATGGCTCCACAGCAAAGAGAATGCCAAATACACACTTAGTCACACATGCACACTGTGAGGGGAAAAAAGTGCTCAATGATGTAAATTAACTATATGTGTATATGGTCATGAATATGTAAAAAGTCACACTGCAAGCTGCACACAGTCAGGATGATAATGTGTATTGCTCTTTTTTATTTCTATGCTCTGCTCCAGGCATTTGAATGTGAAGGGGCCCAGATATAGTAAAGCCTTTGTGCTCACTGTGACTGCATGGACACGTGTGTGTGTGTGTGTGCGCACGTATAATACTGTATGCAGGGATACGTGGGGGGCTAATGCAAAGGGAAAGCCCTGGCCTCAAATGTTGTATTCATCCCCCTGAGATATCCTCACTTTCCCTGCATGTACACTTTTTCCTCTCTTGTTGAGGCCTTCAGGTCAGCCTGATGTGCGACAACTTAAAGCTTGAGAGAGCAAAAGTTGAGAAGGCTGGCCTCTCACCTTCTGCTACTCCTCCTACTCCTCAGTTTCCCTCCTTTTTATTCCATCATTCCCTCAACACATTGGTGCAGGTGGGGGAGGGGGTACGTACAGTGTTGAGCTTGTGATCTGGCTGGAGAGTCAAGCAAGCAGATAGTTTTTGCTGCTGTCCCACCCTGTTGCAGTTACTTTGTATGTGAAAAACTAATTAAAGGGAAAAAAGAAATCCACCCTAAAGCACTTGTAATATGGTTGTACAAAAACAACTGCTGATATATGGTAATTTACATCTCTTTGAGCCTTTCATCTTTTAGATCTGAACAAGCTTATGGATATTTTAAGTTAATTTAGCCAACAGCTGAACTGGAAATTGCCCAGTATTAACTAAATAAGCTGAAAGGGGGCAGACTTAATTGCAGAATTTAGCAGTAAAAATGGAATGAACTGTTAAACATGGAATCTTGTGGCCTTTGTTGTGATTTTTCTGAAAGCTTGTTTTTTTCTGAGAGGCTGGAATGTTTTCTCCAAGCAGCCAGCTGAGACAAGCAAAGCATCTAAAAAGTTGCAAGATTCAAAACTTACTAAATTTAGTGCAGACTCAGGTGATGTTTTTCCAGCACACACACCATCAACTGACCCATAAACATACAACAGACAACAACTTGACTTCAAAAGTTCATAGGAAGAACAACAAAGATCAAAGATGCGAACAAGAGCCTCTATGAAGCACAATTACAGCTACAAGAACATTGGCAGGTTCAAGACAACAATTTATCCTGGACATTCCTCTCAAAAAGTTAAAGCAACTATGACCATTTCTAATGAAGTCCCACAAACAAGGAGTGCAGCCTAAACACAACTCACTGTCCTGTGTATTTTAGAAGTTTCTTTGCTCCAACACACCTGATTCAAATGGGTCCTTATCAGGCTTCTGTGGTGCTTGATGACGAGCTGACCTTTTGAATCAGGTGTGTTGAATCAGGGAAAAACGCAGGACCATGACCAGGACCAGGATTGAGAAACCCTGATCTGATCTGCAGTATGTGGTGTTGAAAAAAACCCATTATATGCTTATCTATTTCAGACTTAAAGCACATAATAAAATAGTGCAATGTTATGTTGCATAAAAATGTTTATTTTTATTACTTATGTTGTTATTCAGTCACATTTTATAGCATGTTTTGCTGGTGAAATAAGTGAATAAAAAAAAAGGAATTTCAGAAAAAAATTAATAAAAATAAAGTGTATTCAAGCTATGACCTAAGCAACAGCAACAACAGGGAAGTTCATCTTTTCTGACCTCTTATTTGCTCTATTACAACATTAAGATGCTTTCTGCATCTTCAGTTCAATGTGCAGTATTTGGTGGGAAATACCTTCTGTAAATAACAGAATGGCTATCAATTTCAAAAAGTTGCAGAAAATCATAGTTGGTAGAGTGTGGAAGAAGGGGGTTTCAAGGACTCTGAAATATTCATTATTTCACACTGCAGTACAACATTCCGGAATTTGGTCCTGCTGCTTGTCTCACTGTGAAAATGCTCTGTAATGGTTTTACACTCAGACTGGAGGGTCGCACCTCCAACTCTCCGACTTTCACAATACAATATAATTATCCCAGATCCCTCCCTCTAGAGAGAGCTTAGGGGGTTGAGTGCTGCTCATATTTTTTTGTTTCAAGTAGACGGGTCAATATTGGTCAGGAATACATTTTCATATGAGCACTCGAGTACTCAGTGTGTGTGTGAGTCAATGTGTGTATTATTCATGAAGACCTATCACCCCTTAAAGGCTCAGTTCACATCTGAAATAGAAGGCAACAGTGGAGACGTGTATGGACCTCCAGTCTGAGACAGACCTGTGCTGAACACCGTATCCTCATGGAATAGATTGTTGATTATCACTGCACAGTGACATCACTGTGTGGTTGAAAAGCTTTTAGTCGGATTCATGTACAGTGAGTATTTGCATATGCAAGTGCACCAGGATGTGTGAAGCAGATGCAAATTTGGAAGGGGGGCTTTGCAGTGTGAGTGTGTGCATGTTTAAAATGTGTTTGTCTCTGTATACCCAATGATTCATATCCCATCTTGTCCTGGGGAACTATATCATAGTCTTTTCTGTATTCTCTCTCCTTCCCATAATCCATCATTTCCAAAGTGTTAGCTCGGTTGTGGGAGCTATATAAGCCTCCATCTCTTTAAATATAGGTTAGTGTGCCTCTTGCTGCCTCCCTGCACCTCCCCACCAACCGCCACCCCCTCCTTTTCCCTCTGCTTGCTTTTCTAAGCTTTTTTATTGTCGAGCTTTTGACATACGTTTTCCTTTCTTCCCTCGTTCACCAACGTAGCATACTGAAGGCATTCCCTGGAAATGAAGTAGAACAGAGCAGAAACACAACAGAAATGCTGCATGTAAATATGAACACTTTATGTAAGGTTTTTTTTCCCATTTCTTTTCTTGCCAAGGATGCCCTCATCCTCTGTGTGGTGGCATCATGCTGTCAATGTTTGGTGTGTGTATGTTTGTTGTGTGCAGTTTTGGGTTCTTATGTGGGCGAAAATTACCTCAATATCTCTGTCATCAGGGTGTGTTCATACGAGTTCAGGGTTTCTCCCGTCAGTGCCAGTCACAGTCCTTGGCGGTAAATCTTGTTCACTTTTACTGATTGTTTTATCTGACACAAAGTTTGTATAATGTGCATATTTAAACAACCCTCTTGGAGAATGACAACGTAGAGAATATATACAAAAAATCAAATGCAGCTTCCTTCATTATTACAAGATTATGAGGTTAAGCAGCTACTGTCTTCATGTCATGAGGTGCACAATAACAGGGTTTAAACAGCTTCCATGTGAGTCATAAAACCAAGTTCAAGATCAAATAAAAATGTGGAAATCATCAAATCTTTAGCAATGAAGTGGAAACAGCAGCTTTAAAACTATGTCACTTCTGACATTGTTGTGTGGCTCTTATTGTTTCTCATAATCAGAAATGGCTGGCCCAAGCTTTGGATGGAGGAAGGAGCAAGGACTAATATGGATGGCTAATCCACAGTTTAGCATCAGCCAGTATTATCCTTAATTTTTCTGCAATTGTAGCACCATAAAGATACTGTCTGAGAGCAAACAAGGAAGAAAATGCTGTTTATTGTTGTCTGTCTGCACCACACTTTGCCTACATGGCAATGGCCTTTATATCTATTAGTCTCTCCACCTCACCCTCACCCCTTTCTGTCTCTTTCTTTTCTGTGGACTCTCATCTGTCATGCATCACCCTTCCTCTCTCTGTTTCTCTCACTCTTCCTGTCTTCGTATGATTACTGAAAACTGTATGGAGACAGTGCAAGAGCTCCACGGAAAACAGCCAACACCATTGGCTGGCTGGCTCTCCACCCCCACTCATGATTGGCCACAGGCCTCAACGTAGGATTCAATCAGCTGGGTGGAAGTGTATGTAGGTCAGTGTGTAGCGATGTGAGCCTCCACTCTGTTCCCCTCCTCCACCACCTAGGTTTGGTGAACCGGCTGCTGTGTTAATTGGCCTTGTTCCAAATTTCAAACCCAGATACACTTAAGGGAAGAGAGGAAAGAGGGAGTAAAGCTGGGAGGTTGAAAGAGGAAGGGAAGTTGAGGAGGCAAGGGGGGGGGGGGAAGGAAGCAGGCTCAAAAGTGTTGGTGGGGGAAGGTAATGATTTCACTTGTAGTGCCCTGTTGCACTGTAGTACAGTGTCTTCACACACTATCCAAACAGACAACTGTAGGCAAACTGAGCAGAGCAGGGTATTCATTTTACCTCTGTGTAAACGTGGGAAAAGACAGAGAGAGTGAAATGTAGAGTATCATGAAAAGAGATTGGAATGGGAGAGATAATAAGAGAGACAGATTGGGAGGCTGGCTTAAGCTCTTCTATTTCAAACCTTGCATGTGTTTTGGCTTTCCAACTGCTGTGTGAAGACACAGGGACCCTGATCACAGAACGTCATCATAGAGGACTCAGCCAGAAACGACTTAGAGGATCGTTTGGTTATCTAATCTGCTGGGTTATGACTTTGTGAGCACAGTGAACCGAAATCACTCCTCAAATGTCCCAGCTTTTAAAGCAGATATGGTGCCTGCCTGCTCAGCATGGCTGTACAAGCTACACCATTGAATAATTCACGTTAACCTAAATTCTTCTACATCGCTGACTCTATCATAAGTGCTGCCTGACACACAAAAGCACATACTCTCAAGAACCCCCCCCATGAGTGGCGCTCCTTAGGCGTTGCCCATAGAAGTCTAACCCAGACATGCAGACTGTGAAAAGCAGACAAAATAAAGTCTTGTACACTTCACCTTACTACTCCCTCTGCACCCATGTCTGCCTACATACCTCACATTAAAAGTGCCCTGCAGAAATTTGTGTTTTCTGCATCCCTTCTTCTCCATGTTTCATCCCAGAAGTCTGCACATCTTACCCTTTTACATCCTCTTGCATTTGCTTCAATCATGAACCCATCATTTTGTACAGTAACACTTGATGCATTGTAGATGCAGCAATTTCCACGAGGTAAAATATTTCCTTTTTTTAATCTTGTCACTCTTCTGACTCTGCTCTAGCTTTGAACTTATGGCGGATGTAGGTGACTTCTACTCAGTGACCCACAATCATGCAAAAAAAAAAAAAAAAAACACCCACACCCACACAGTGGGTGAGTTTAGCCTGACTTTACCCTCGTACGCAGCCAGCCACTGACCCACATTTTTGTGGAATAGCACACCAGACATATGGCAGGCTTTTTACTCCAGGGCACTCTGGGAAAACAGAACGAAAAACGACAAAAGGTGCAGAAGCATAAACAAACACACATAGTAGACCAGCTTACTTTGAGCCTGGTAATGCAGATGGTGGAAGGGACCCTCTGCTCTGGCACCATCAAGTAGCACTAGTCCACTGATGTCATTTGACACATAAGCATACGCAGACATGACAGTAATGTATACATTTGTACTTTGTGTAAAGTTGTGTAAATTTCTGAAGTAGCAATAGATAAGAAGATTGACATTCGAGGTCTGTCACTTTTTTTTACAAGTTTTAGCAAATATTATGTGACGGCCTATTCCATTAAAGATATTCAAAGATAATCATGAAATCCACCCTGAAGCATCTTTTAAGTTCCGATACGCAGTCATCACGACACACCACAGTGAGACATCTTACATAAAATTTTCACATGCTACCTCATTTCATGGTGTCGCAGACGCTAAGTCACACAGAAATTACACACATCACAGAGACTGTTATCTATATGTTACCACACAGAGGACAGCTATTGCCTGCTCAGCTCTTTCTTCCTCCTCAATCTTGTGATCAATCAATTGAGCGAATGACCAACAAACTAATGTCATGCCACAACTTCCCTCTTCATCTGGTTATTTCAGTCAGTGTTAAGCCTACGGCTGCTGACTGAACGTGTCCAGTCATTGTGACTGGTCTATGGTCAGCAAATTAGTTCAGTGTGACAAAAGTCAGAAGTTGTATTTTGCTTTCACACTGCACTTTGGGCACCTGCCCTAATTTTTCTTGCACAGGCTGCAAGTTCTTTAATGCACTTGATATGTGTTTGACTTATCATCAGCAATGTCTCCTGTCATTATCCTGCATTGTAGATTCAGTGTCCAAATCTACAGTATTTAAAGTTGTTACCTGACTTGCACTCATGAGCAAGTGTTTCAATACCTCGTGCATGTGTGTTTGTTTGTGTCAAAGTGCTGTCACTCAGCTTTGAGCTGGGGTTTTCAGTAGAGTCTCTCCGTGAAAGAGTTACACACTCTGTGGTCAGTGTGATGTGTGATATTAGCATGTGGAAGCCTACTATTAGAAAAAGAGGGCAACTTGTTTGAAAAGACTGCCTCCGCCTCCTTTTTCTTCTTCTCCGATCTCACACAAGCGCCAAAGAATTACAGACACACCTCTTTCAAAAGCGCTGAGATTTGGAGCTCTACTCTCACATCGCCATGTATACATGTGTGTGAAAGCAAGCATGTGAGTATTCAAGATCTCAGACATTGTGTTTGCACTGCCTTCGTGGAGAAAACAAAGTGGAGGAGGGAAAAACAAAAAGAGATGTGGTAAGATGAGAGTTGGGGGAGGTAAGGTTGAGCAATTGCAAATGCTGCTAACCAACACAGCAAGAGAGAAAGAGCCAGGGAGCAGAGTTCTGGCCTGCAGCCAACTGTGCCACCATACAGCTTTTTTGTGCAGTCAGTTGACTTAGAAAGGACCTTTCAGAGCAGGGGAGAAAAGAGTGGGAGATGACAGTAAAATACAAAAATGCTGAATGAGAGAGTGTCGGAGCGAGAGGAAAAATGGACAAAGCTGGAGAAAATAATAAACACAAAAGGGGAGCTGTGAGGGACTGACAAGTAATGAGAGAGGAGGAAAAATGAGGAATGGGAGGAGGGTTTAAATCAGAGGATAGAGACTCATTCATGAGTCTGTACTGCAGATTAAAGAGATAAGGCAACAACTATAGCCTTCTGTCCGTCTAACTCCCCTGTACATCTCCATCCATCAATCTGAATCCGCCATCAAAAAAGGTCAAAAAAGAAACTTTGAAACTGATTCAAATGCAAATGCAATCACATTCAAACATCAAACACATTCACACAACGCGGATTAATAACTGCGTTTCTCAGTATGCCGTTCATATTATATGTTCTCAGTACACATTGGAAATTATTAATTTTACTTCAAGGCAGATGGAGGTGACAGCAACAATGAGCTAGTAAAGTGAAACAATGGCAAACAGCTGAAAACCCTGTCATTTAATAGTTCACAGTTTAATAGTTAATGTCTGATAATATTGCTTGACAGAGCCTGTTTTCAGATGAAGGATGCATCATCCAAATAATGTAACATTTCACAATGACCAAACAGAGACAGACTGATAACATCATCGCCAACCATTAAATACTACTTAAGGTTACACACTGCATCTGTAAATTTACATGCAGAAGTGCTGGTCTGGAGTTTCTGTTTTTTCCTCCAGGTGAGGTCAAGGGAAGTCCACTGATGTCACTTTGTCACAAGCTGGTTAATGCTGTCAGCAGCAGCGCACATGAGCCGATTACCTGCATCTGTGAGACCACTGTGCTGTCATGCAAACACGCACGCACTTCCGTTTCGAAATCAGGAACATTTTTTTAAATAAAAACATAAACCTGTCAATGGCTGAATAAGGAAAAAGTGTCCTTGTGGTGGCCATACAGGCCCAAATTCACAGTGTGCACACACACATCGAAGACTGAAGGGGTAGCTGTGTGGTTGCCAGTGGTCTATTAATAGCAGGCTAATATAAATACAGAGTGCTTCGTGTGGGAAAAAGAGCTTGACTGGAGGGAGGGTGAGGTGATGTTGTGGGGAAGGGACACTGTGATTCATTAGGGGCCACTGTTCACTTAACTGTGTGTGTTTGTGTGTATCCTCATGGGTGTTTACAACATGCTAGTGGGCGTAAGGAAATACCAGCCTGACCTGAACATTAGAAAGTATGTTCTTGTGTCTGTTTGCATTGTCATGTATGAAGCGCAGCACTAAGCTGTGAGCGCCTGAGAGGACCAGGACAAAGACAAAAGTGAGAGAAAGGAGAGGAGGGCCTCTCATGTCTCCACTGAACCCGCTCTGTTCAGGGTTAACTGGGGCCCTGATGCCAATATTCATGCCCCCAAATAACCCCATATAGTATGGGGGTATTTAAGCTCACACTGCAATTGCACCAATGTAAATGCCAAGACTTGCTAACAATGTACAGTCTGCTTGAACTCTGCTAATGAAATTCCAAAAGAGTCACCATGGCATTGAAGTTTGCTTCAAGCAGTGTGGACAGACAGGAGGTGTGTGGAGTTAAGCCAGGAAATGAAAAATAGTGTAGCTAGTGTATAATGATTAATAATGAGTTTTTCCATCATATGATTCATTAATTACATTTTTCTATGAATCCTGTGTAGGAAATTAATAGCTTAAGAGTGGAGAAATATGAAGAAGGAAGAGGAGTCGTTGTGACTTTGGACCAAATCAATTGCTCATAAACCCCCCCAGACTTTCTGTCACACCACACTTCGTAATTCTTAATAACAAAACATGAACAAGTAGCATTATTAAGGAGAATGAAGTATCCTGGCCCCCTAGTTGTTCCAAGGGCTGTTGTCACCTTCTTGTTTTGATCTAAAAAGCAGTCTGTTTCATACAAACAGAAAAACTGCACCTTTCTGTTCTTTCGCATGGAAATGTAACAGAGGAAATGAAGTAGAAAAGCTACACAAAAAAAAACACAAAGGAAAGTGGGCAACTGTTACATATATGCTGCTCAGCACACCCTCCTACATCTGTGGTTTTTAAATGTTTCTGTTCAGAGTTCATGTACTGTCTGAAACAACCACACATACTGTACATAGAGCTAAAGCAAGGGTTTTGTTTTCAAATCACTTACCAGTTTTTGTGAAACCGAAAGTTGTGATTTGATTTTAAATTCAATACCTTTTGTGTTAAAGAAGTCAAATCTATGAATACAGAAAGAGCCTGCATAATGTGATCTGCAGTTTCAATTAATATTAAAAGGGAATGAATGATAAACTTGGTAAAGGAAAAGCAGCTAACAGAAAAAAAAACATAATGACATAATGATTTATAGTACACTGGCTGAAATAAAGGGAGGAGGGTGTGCATGTTTGAGTTGACTCAGCAAAATCAAATTTGGCACCATGACATTATCATCATTATGATCATCATCTCCTTTATCAACGATTAATAAGCTTAACACACACACACACGCACACACACGCACACACACAAGAGGACCTGTATAAACAAAAGCTCCCATGCAGTCATGCGCATGTGTACTCAGACTTGATTACATTGGACTCACGCATGAAGACTGGTGAACTTGGTAATGCAGTCATGAAATAAAAGTGTTGCTCTAGAAATAAGGATTTCAAAGGATCCTCTTCTTTTATCAGCACACAGAGGAAAACTGGATCCACATCAAATGATGCAATACCAAGAGTAGAAGAGGGACTGTTGTGTAAGGAGAAAAGAGAGGGTGACAAGTGGAGATCAAGTGAGGGCAGAGTGGAGGGGTTTCAGCTGTTGTATTTCATCATTTATGGTACACTGCTGTTAGAAAGACCTAATGTCTGGGAGCTCTATCTCCAGAAACATGCTGTGGCAAAATAGTCGCCACTGACAAATTTTTGTAAAGTTGCAACTGCCCTTGAACAAAATTTGAAATGCATGATGTAAAGAAATGGTCAAACCCAAAGTGAGATTATAGAGGGAAGGCAAACTGCTGCTCTTTTTCCTTTCGTCTCACAGCAGGAAGTCATGTGACTCCTCAGAGGGGCAGGGTCGAGAGAAAGAGTCTCACTGTTGCTGGGACAAAAATCGCCTTAGGTGTGTGTTTGTGTGATTAGTGTGTGTGTTTTAAAAGTATGTATGTGTGCATCGGCCTCAGCTATATGGTGTTTGCCTTGCAAAGGTTGAGCCCCATGTGCTAAAACACACACATAAAAGACACACTCAGATCACAGACACACTTTGTCAGTGTGGGCGAGCTCAAAAGCCTCCACCACCACCATTTCTCTCTGCAGCTACTCAGCTGGTGTGTAGGAGGAAGAGAACCAAGAGGCCTGGAAGTGCTGACATCAGCAAAGAGTGAGGCACACACACTCACGCACACACAGGTTTGGATAGCTTTACTTTTAAGGACTATACATTGAGTTTTATTCACTTAGACAGCCTAAATAAAGAAATATCCCTTACTTTAACTATAATCAGTTAATGTAACCGTAGCCCATCCACAAAACTTAGCCCTGAACTTAACCAATTCCTCAAAAATTAGGTCCTGTCTGATTAGGACCAGTTTTGGTGTCCATGGGCCCTTTTCTACCATAGGAACTTTTCTCATTTACCAGGGTAATTAAAAAACCTTGGTGCATTTCCACAGAAATTAACCAGGTAAATATTACCCTGGTTAATGCTTTACCCAGGTAAATTTATTACCTACTCAAGTCTAGGGACTTTTCAGATTAACAGGAACTTTGGAGGGGCGGGGCTGTGTGGAACACATCTTGCAGCTGTTTCCATGTTGCGAACGCAGTGACTTTGTTGCTATATAGTGAGTATTCAGACAAACAACTCGTGACAAATCTAGCATCTCTTTCTCTTGCATTATTTGAGACTTTTGGAGACACTGACGTGAAAGCACATATCATGCTAAAGGTTTTTGCACACCGGATGGAACGAACAAGCGAATGATTCCAATGTGATGCAGCCTCTCATGCACATCAAACACGATGCAAGGAAACTAATAAATTATGAGGAAGAGGGGAAAAATTCACATCTGTCTGCATGCAGAGCAGGTTTCACACACACAATGCTGCAGCTCACAATGATATTGGTAAAAAAACTATTTTGAAGCTTAGTTTTCATTCCCACCATCTCAATGATGCACCTTTACAACCCCCTCCACACATCTTGTAATTGTTTTATAGTTTATCTTGTTTATCAACATGAAACACGTTTTGGTCAGTGTTTATGCCAGAAAATGTCCTAAGGATGAAAAACATAAATATACATACACACACACAATCAAACAGAAAAGCTTGTCAGTGCAGAGGTGACTTACTGACTAGACCTCAGAGATAGACTGAGGTCGAACGGATTGCAAAAATAAAATGTAAAAACAGCTGCATCTTTATTTGATAACCCAGCACCTTAGATTTTATTTTGCAGCTTCAAAAAAACTATGGTTTATTTGAAACAAATATTTGTCTTGTAGTTTTTGGAAATTTAGAGCACAATAAACAAACCGTAATGTGTTGTATTAGGCTGTAAACAAAGGTTGTTATTTAAACTAGTTCATTTGGAGGTAAAACAAACAGACGCCCTGACATCCCTGAATATTTGTTTCAAAACTGTCTGAATGCCTGACTGTTCATGTTTCTTAACATGTCAGGTGTTTTATAAAGGTCCAGTGAATAAGAATCAGTGACATTTAATGGTGTGGCTGCAGATTTTAATGAATGGAGGGCTTCTGGTCACCTCTTTCTTTTTCAAGTGCATAAGGGAACTATGGTGTCCTTCACATACCAGAAAGTATGCCATTCCTCTCCTAACACAAAACATACAGTCTGGTGTTCCAGCTGCTGTAGAAATATGCTGGTGCAAGAAGATTTAATCTAATTATACACCCATACACTATACCTATAGTAGAATATTAAATTGCTGCCCATAAACCCCTTTTACATGTTACACGCTGGGCCTTTAAGTGACACACACAGTTTCCAGATATCAACAATTATCTCAGTGAGCACATGGCAGCATGAAATCACTAAGAAAATAAAACCCAAAGTGTGTGTCACGGTACAACATATGTTAAAAATCAATGGCCTCTGGGCCGTGTGCGTGTGTGTACTGTATCTGTTTTTAGCACCATTACAGTGAAGAGCCCCACGAACACCAGTGAGGCCCTGACACTAATCCAGACCAGATGTGAACACCACTGCTGCATCAAAACTCAAAACACACACTCACACACACACACTCACACACACATAAACGTACAAACAAGAAGCAACATGTTGGTTCCAAACAATCAAGCTCAACTAGATTTGTAGTATACTGTTTATTCATCCAACATGATTATGTGCAATGCTATTATCACCATAATCTGTCTCAATGAGGTCATAGCTCACCTTCAGTGGAGGTAAATGAGGGTTTGAGAGGTTATTAAGCCACATACGTCAACAGATAGACAACGAGTTGACCCTTTTCTTACCTAATCCATGTCCTGTAGGTGTGACCTGAATATATCCCCAATGCAATATGAAGGCTGTGTTGTGTTGTGTGTGCAGCTTTGTTCTAAGTACAGCACCTGGGGGAAATTTAGAATTTTGAAAAAAACATTTTAAACATTAAAATCATTTTAAGAGACAGACTAGTGAGAAATACTGTCTGCTGTCCCATGTTAAAGTTGTGCATGAGTACTGTTTGTGTAGCATACAGGCAGTTCGGGGCTTTGGGCTATAACACTTGTTTATGCTATACGTAACTCAGTGATGTTGACTTGAAGCAAATTCTTCCTAAAAAAGTTAAGGAAAAGATACAAATTTGTATAGGGTATCTTATCTGCGACAACAAATACACATGGGCAATTGTTCGTCTCTAGCAAAAAAGAATGTAAGTCAGATTCTCCTGACAAATCACAAAGAATATGACATGGCAGACTAACTTATTGAAGATTTCTGTTAGTTATACTTGACTTTGACAAATAAAAACATAGATACAGTTTCATCGTGCATGCAATGTGGAGGCCCATATGTCAGCCCAATAGAATATTTTCAATTTTACTTTTTATCGTTTCTTACTTTGATATCGGTGTATTTCAAAATAAAAGTTCTCACAATCAGAAGAATTCAAAGAAAAGGACGGAATGTGATATTAAAAAAAAGCTGATAACTGTCAGTAAGAAATGGATATGCAATTTCCTGTAGGTGCACAGGATATATAGCTAGTGACCAGATAACTGAAATGAATTTGGGTTACTAGGAATAAAAAAGTTCCCACATTCTGCAGAAAAAAAGGAAATAGCACAGATTTGTATGTATTACATATTTAATAACTTACTCACTGTCCTCAGTTCACCCAATAGCTGCTGTCTTGTCCTTTGCTGAACACAAGCTGGTCTTCAATGATAATAAAAGACAGTGCATGAGGCAGAGTGGTGTTATCAGAGGTGATAAAACTCAGCCAAACCCTGACCCAAGCTACGCTCATAAAAACTGCACGTTCTTCTCCCCACGCTGACTCTCCGCACCATGCAGACTAACTTGTTGGTCCTGGTGTGCCTTTCATTTTTCACTTTTCACTTTCATTTCGGTGCATCAGCACAAAATTTGCACTTCAAACTTTTAACATACTCTATCACCTTCTACGCCACAATTTTAAGGGTTTCAGTAGTGTGGCCCACTGTAGTGAGTATACTGTGCTCTTAGTGGTACAGTCGACCGTGCTGAGCCCAGACCACTTGACCCTTCATGTAAAAAAAATATGCACATGATTTCCCAGACCAGCAGCGATATAGCCTACCAAAACAGATCACACATGATGAATTTTATTATATTTATTAATTTCTCTTGACCCATGTAGACACCATTTATTTGCAATGCCAAATAGTATGAGTACAAATTATGTCAATCAGTGCACATTTTTAAGTGGTTATACAAAACTCCTGGCCCTTCTGTGTTGGTGCGTACCATGTAGACTACACCAAGGATTATTTATTATTATATTAGATGTATATTATATTATTATAAATTCTATTAGTAGTAGTAGCCCTGTCATTATTATGCTATGATTAAAATTGATATGGTGTGGATTGATATGCTTGAATAAATTACAGTGTAGTATTGTAGTACATTGTAGTATACACATATCCTGACCGCCTGGCCCTCCTCCTCTCCCCTGTCCCCCATTTTTCTCTCACCACAACTTGCTGAGGCAGATGGCCACACACCTGTGAGTCTGGTTCTGTCAAGAGATTTCTTCCTATTAAAAGGGAGTTTTTCTCTCCACTGACACCTACTGTTTGCTTATTGCTTGAACTGTTGGATTTTCTCTTCTCTCTATATAATATTGTCTGCCTTACTATGTAAATTGCCTTGACATAATGTATGTTGTGATTTGGCGCTATACTCGACTGAAGACCTGCCCCTTTTGACCAATTAGCATGATGCACATGATGTGGTCATAATGATGTGGCACATGATGTGGTGTGTCTCGCAGATAGACGAGACACACCAGTGGCGACTACAGAAAAAATGCAGTCACACTCTGGACCCTGAGTCTTAATACAAAGGGAGTCCTTTTTTCTCTCACCATCTCTCTGTCATCCATTTGAGTTATTAATCTAACTTTATCTCTCACCCTCACACACATTTGAAGGTCTCGTTACTCACCTGTTTACACAGAAAGGCTCTGTGATGCATACCACTGTTGTCATTTAGTGTTTTGGTTTTTTTTTTTAACCCCCATCTCTGTGTATTTCAAGCACTAACACCCCACCTTTCATTCTCACCCTGCGTAATAAAGATTGTCTGTCATCAGCTCACTCAAATATTGGGATAAATACCATAATCGGCAGTGGCAGACTTCTCCTCTGCTCCAGCTCTTTTTTGAAACATCAGATGTCGAAATAGTGCACGTTCTTAAAAAAAAAGGCAAGCGTGGCCAAAAATCTTTTAACCCATGTCCACAGGCAAACTAAGACAACATTCATTTACACAGCAAATGAATTTTACAACTGCCAGCACCTCTGGTTGAGTTTGATAGTTTTGAAAGTTTACAGTATATTTTAGAAATGAACAGAGTGTATTTTTATTTGTGCAACAGATGAAAAGAAAAACATCAACATCTTGTTAGCGATTAAAGTATTTTTATTATGTGATAGAATAGTTGTCTGAATCAGTAATCTTTGTCTTGGCTGAGGTGTAACAGTTGTCAGTGTGCTCCTGCATGTGTGTGTTTGTTCTTGGCAGGAGTCGTTCCTCTGCAGCTTAAGGACTCTATGTCCTGGAACTTCGGTTGATAAAACCCAGCATGGATGTCCATGTGTCATCCCAAAGCAAAGCATAAATGTCCCACACTGTTGTACTGGAGCAAACAGCATGTTCGCAAACGTACAGTACACTGAATGTTTTATGAACCTAAAAACTCAAAACAAACATTTTTTGCAGGGGAGGGGAGTAATTATTTATGTAGTTGTTTTTCTGTGTCCAAGTCAAAGAAAACCAAAGCTGTTCCTTGGTTTTTACTTCCCAGATCCTCCTTTCAGTGTGTACATGTCTTTCTATCCTTGTGGGGACATTTTGACTTGCATGGACATTTTGCCTGGTCCCCACAAGGTTAAATGACTTTTTCAGGGTTAAGACCTGGTTTTAGGGTTATGGTTAGATGGTTCAGGTTAGGGTAAGGGGCTAGGACATGCATTATATCTATGAGGGTCCACACAAAGATAGTAAGACAAACATCTGTGTGTTTACTTGACTTCTTCCATGACTGTGAGTCACATGCTCTATAGGAACTGAGGTGACAGTCAAGTGATCAACGAGACATACTGCCCCACTGAAGTCCTTCCAGAGACATAACATAACTAATCATGCTTTTGTACCGATGAGTCCTGATTGGTTCTTCAAGGTGGGATGGGTCGGCCAACTCCCCCACCTCAGGCTGAGTGATTGGAGGAGATGAATGAGTAAATAAGGAGTTGTTTCAGCATGTGGTCTTACACAACACTGGATATGCTAGATCCAGGCAAAGAAAAGGAGGGGAAGACAGATGGAAACAGAGAGAGCGAGAGAGGTTGCTGTAGTGAGGTCTCTATGATGACAAGAGCAGGCTTTGTTTTGATCTAGCAAGGTCACACAAGGTTTTGGAGAGCAGTGCTTTGTGTTAACAATAACAACAAAATAGCTATTGCAAGACTTGCTATTGCTCCTCACGCCATCATTTATTGGTCTCACTTAGGTATCATAAATTGAATGTACTATCTGTACTGACTTGGGTGTTTATGTGCACGTTCTCATGAAAAACTATCTATTCACAAAAAGAGAAGCAGAGGGGGAGAAAGAGCAGAAATATAATCAGAGTGAGGTGTAACAGCATTCTTCTTGCCAAGCTCCAGATCCTTGTCCAACACACACACACATAAATACAAGTTAAACACAAACACACAATCTGGGAGAGACACCCTGCCACTGGCCAGGAAACGCACATATGATTGGGGGGAATGGAATGTTCTATCTGCAGTCCAGAGCTCAGGGCTGCTGGAACCTAGACCGTTTCTGTGTGTGTGTGCGTGCGTGTGTGTGTGTGGGGTCACAGTATAAATAACCATCCTCTCTCTCTGCAGTGTTAGCATAGACCAGCCAGGCAGTTGTTTATTTATAAACTGCCGTGTACGTGTCTAGGACCTGCTTGTTGTCTGAGCCTCTACCTCACACCTCGCAACTCTTAAAAAGGCTCACCTTCTCCAAATGCACTAATCCACTTTTCTCCCTGCATGCGTGTGCATTACATAGTTACATACACACCCATTGCCACAGTTATTTTTTTATCACATTCCTTGAGGGAGAAATTGATACAAAACCCAAATATTTTATTTGCTATAATTTAAATTAATCTTACCCACTTAAGTATATCAGAAAGTCTGGAAGTGGGAGTTTTTTTGTGCTGTGTTTCTGTAAATAGAATAGTTACACAATGTTCTGTGCACTGTGTATCATTGAATATTAACAGTTATGTATTGATAAAGTACCTGAAGTGAAGCTCAAATCTTTCAAATCTGTTTTTGTTTGTCTTTGTTAATTAACATAATTTTTTAGACAAATGCTAACTTTTCTAGACTAATGCAATTTTTCCATACACTGAAATATAACATTGTCCCTTTTCTGGGTCAATGTAGAATTTTGGATTTTTATATACATCTTACATGTCTATATTATTAATCGCTTTGTCTTTTTCTTAATTGCAACCAACAGAGTGTGTACATTTTCAAATAAAATACACGTTTATATTTCAGGGCTGTTAAGCTTACTGTATGCTCTTGTACTGCAAAAGTTATTGGTATCACATGTGAAGAGCAATGAGCTCTTTTGCTTCTCTGTCTGGCTGTTATGTTTGCCTTCAAAACATTTTACAGTTGTCATTCATTTTCAGGGACACAGCCTGTCACCTGTTAACACAAAGTTAATTCTGTTTGCATTTGCTTATAAAGGAACATTGACTGAAAGACAGCATTATTTTAACCACAGCCCACTGTCAGTATTACCTTGTCTTCAATGGTAACTAACGTTGTGCAAGTTGTCTGCTTGACCCAGCAGTGGTCACTGTTGACATAAAACTCATATTAGTGCTGGTTTACATAATGGCTGATAAAGTGTGGTTGTGTTTGGCCAGCACACACGCACACACACACACACACACACACACACTCACGCCAGTGGTGTCAGTGGGTGGTTAAGTACACCAGAGGTGCGAGGCTCAGGTCACAGAGTTTCTCCAATCATAGCAGTGAAACAGGGTTAAAGGGGAGGGACTAGAGTGTGTGAGGTGAGAGTTTCAACCTCAGAACAGTATGACCTTTGACTCGCTGCTATCTCCTGAGTCCATGACACTGTAACCCTCTGACCTAGCACTTCCCTACAGCACAGGACATGAGGAGCTGTTTACTGAGTTTTGTGTTCAAGTGTGTGAGTGTTTTTGCTGGGTCTGTCTTTAACCTCAGCACCACTGTGTCAGGTTTGGGCAGACTTAAAATGTTTCTTTCAGGCTCACACAAACTCAATGAATCTGATGAAGTGCAACTGGGCCATTTAAGTTCAGCTATGTGCTGTAGCTGGGTGATGAAATACACTTGCAACACAGTTCAGAGCAGACCCTCCCTTCTCTGCACTGCCTAGCTACGCAGATCAGTTTCCATCCACCAATCACCACTCGTGGAACCAGCACAGCTACATCCAATTAGAAAGTGTTCTTAGAATCATCTGCACCAATCCAAGGAACTTATTTTTAAATGGCCCTGTTGGTGTTAATCCCTTCTCATTTACAACATGCATCCATTGAAATAAATCGATCCAAAGAGTCAACCTAAAATCTTTTTAAAGACACCATTTTTTGTACACACACCCACTACATTTAGATTAACATGAATGCAAACATATGGGTTCCCACCTACGCACCTTCAACAATCAGAATAATGAGACAAAGGAGAGTGAGGGATTCCTAGCATGGTTGCTGACAGTGATTAATTGTTCCCACATGTTGCTGATGGACAAAAAGGCCTCTGTGTTCCTGAGCTCTGGCTGCAGCTGGTGCACACACACACACACTCACACACACACACACACAGCTGGGGCCAGTCTCACAAAGCAAGTTGAGCTCTGTCAGGCTACTTTGAGTGAGTTGGCTTCAGCAGTGCAATCCCTAGTGAACCTGGATAACTGGCCTCTTGAACAATTGATGATTGTCTGGTTTTGTAAACCAGCAGCAGTGGAGGTTGTGATGTCCAAACAGTCATAGAAAACAAAAAGGGCCAATTCATTTTATAACAGATAAGATAATTGAAGATCACCAGTGAAAAGCAGCACGATTTAGTGTGACTATAATTTGAAGCTGCAGTGTAACTTTTGGTTATTTTTGTTAATGATGTCATTATGATGTCATTGTGCCTTTAGTTGGTGTTTTGAACGGAAACACTGGAACATTATTTGTATGCCGGATCCTTCATCTGAAAATGGTTTCTGTCAAAGTAGTACTCTCAGACCTGACTGAGGGAGCTTTGTGTGTATACACCAGCAGTGCAGGGGCTGATGGGGACAATAAGCATTTATTCCACCAAACTACCAAAAGACAAGGATTTATTCAACAGTAGAATTCAGTTGCAAATCACTGTTGCCAGGTGACAAGATTTTTAACATCAATACACTGAGAAACGATGAGTCATGGGAGTTAATAGGCTTAATCAGCATTGCATGAATTCACAGTGCTTTAGAAGATTCTGTAGGAGCAAAACAGATGAATAAGGTCAGGGTTTGTATTTTTCATGATCATGATGAATATATAATATACAATAAAACCAATGACAGCTCACTAACCTTCTCATCTCTATGGTAGAACAGCATTTATGGCATAAGGGAAATATAATAAAAAAAGAGCAACTGAGAAGTAAAAAAAATAAACAAACTTAAAATCAGCCAGGCAGTGTCTCTCGATGCAACACGTACTGTATGTACTGTACGCACGGTATGTGTTTAGCTCTTGCGGTTGCACAGCATGAGTTATGAATCAGAGCTGCTGTCTCTATGACCTGTTTTTATTAATGGGCTTTGGGAATACCCCAGAGGAGCTACAGTAAGCATACAGTTTCCCACTCACACAGAGAAATGCCATGAGAGACCCATATGAGGCAAACAACCCTTCTGCTCCATCCTAGTATGAAGTAAATGTTGTTTGTGGTACTTGGACATTTCTGAATCATCTGGAATAACACAGATAATCAGTACAGGGTTTGTGCGCACTAATGATGGAGAGCTGATTTTGTAGCACACCCATTTTTAAAAATTCTTTATGGTTCATGATCACATTGAGTTAGAGTGATTGTACCTGATGTTTGAAGGATATAAGGATACACAAAGATAAGATTTAAACAAGTGGCTGTGTTGCTGGAGGGAGCAGAGCGATGCTTGGATAAAGAGAGCATAGAGCGAGGTTAGAGAGAAGGGAGATGTTTACAGCAGCAGGAGAAGGACATGCACATTCCATTCATTCTGCCCTCATTCATCCCACCTGAAGTTTTCCTTTTTCCTTCACAAAGTCTGTCCTTGCCATTATTTACATCCTGGCAGCTGGAAACATTTAGTAAGTGTGTGTATGTGTGTGACTGAGAGAGAGAGAGAGAGAGAGAGAGAGAGAGAGAGAGAGAGAGAGAGAGAGAGAGAGAGAGAGAGAGAGAGAGAATTGACCTGTAATAAAGCAGCATTACATCATGCCTCAAGAGATGCTGGCAGAGGATAAACACTGGTCTCCCCGGTATATCTTCTCATCTTACCTCATTTCATAGAATACACACCCACATACTAGATGCAAACATGCATGCATGCATGCATGCACACATACATACAGTATACACACACCCACGGGTTGAAAATGTCCACTCACATACAAACACTTTGTATGATTACATGCAACTTTTTATTGCATTATTAATGCACAACAATGGCCACATAAGCACACAGTTCAGCAAAAACAACTTTTACAGTTCCAAAAGATCTTGAAAACTGCATTACCATATACACAGTAACTGCCAAAAAACACACACTTACATAAGAAATGCAATTCAAACCCACTCTTTTTTCTCTCTGATTGGACTGCTTTTGACCAGAATAACAGTCCAGACCAAATTGTCTGTAAATTGTTGTCCAGGAAAGACGGTACTGCTTCATGGAAAACAGTACAGTGAGTCCCACAAAAATGAGAAATGCTGGCCCTCTTTGGCTTGAACCCTGAAATCCGCTTTTAGGAAGTAAAAATATACATAGCAGTAAAACAGAGAAGGGAGACTGCTGGCATGTTGTGGATGGTGGTTGGGTTGTTTATATGAGAGGATATAGCATAGCCCCAGAGGCCCTCAGGACTCATAAGAGCTATGTGTTTGTGAAACAACAGAAACTGCAAAAAAGAAGGTATGGAAAGAAGAGGAGATTGAATTCAACAAGATCTTCAGTTGGAAGACCAAGAATCAAGTGTCATAAAAACCCAGATATCCACATCAAAATGACTAAAACTAAAATGTAGACTGAAAAATGTTCATAGGGAAGTCACATTTAATGTAGCGGTATAACACCACATGTGCATATTTCTTTCAATGTCATTAGTATGTCTCATTATCCTACCATATACCATCTTAACTAACCAGATGGCTGCAAGTGTGTGTTTCTGTGTGCGAGGGGTGTGGGGATTGTTGACCAGATGGACCTGTGCATGTGTGTCTTTTATACAAATTATGTGAAGTTAGAAAGACTAAGGTAACTGCAAAGCAGGGGCTCATATCACTCACATCATACATAATCAGTCAGTGATAAAAGTAATGACAGAAGTGTACTGGCATCACATAAACATCCACACATGTTTACATATGTGTTAACATGTGTGGATGCTTTATATTGTCTATATAACCAATATAAAGCACTAGAATCACAGCCTTCTTGTTTATAAATAGTGTTGGTTGACAATACTGTGGAAAAGATTTGTTGTTTCTTTAATCACTTTATTGGAACACATCCAAAAAATATGGGAAACATGTAAGTAGTATTAAAAAAGATACATTTTCAGGGGGAAAAAAAGATTACACAGGTCAAAGTGTCAAGTATTTAGTGTGACCTACCCTTGCACTTAAACAGTAAGACAATCCTGGCTCTCTTAAACCTGGAGTGGAACCCTAATTAATGTTACTGTTAAAATCTTTTTGTTCTATTTTTTTAATGTCAACAAATGTCTACTATGCCAGGTTTATTCAAAAAATGTTGAGCATCACATATATGTGTTGTATGAGTTAAACTCATCAACATAAATGTCGAGCACATCATTTGTCAGACATAAAAATAGAAAAAGCAGGTGGTAGCCTGAGACTTTTGCACATTACTGTACACATAACCCAATTTAGTGACATTATACTGAAATTAAATAAAGCATATTGTTCTATAATGATTCTGCTCCTCCAAATACATGTCAGAATACATGTCATTAAATGCATGTACTATAGCTTCCTAAACTTCCTCAGGGTCTGTCATGTTCACTAGTTCCCCTACATCGAGACTCTTGGGCTCACGTGACTTAGGAGTTCAGAGTTTTTCAATACACATAGCAAGGAGCCGCACATACTGTACACACAGGCGGGCACATTCAAATGTGATTCTACACAAAATGGGCTACTCATGCAAAGCTCTGGCTCATTCATGATCAAGGAAAGGCATGAATATAGACCTCTACTGCTCCTTTTGCTTTTATTCTTATAAGACAAAAGCTGCAGTGGGAACAATGCAGACATCAGTATTCAATGCTGCTGCACATTACTGTGTTCCTGTCTTTATTAAGTGGATGAACAACTGAAACAATAGGCTTTCTTACTTTGTTTGTCTGTCTACACACCGAGACCAGTTGCTAAAGATGCTGCAGAATAATTGGTAGTGGGTGGTTTATGGATCGCTGTAGTAGGATTTGATGAGGCATATTCATTGAACGTTTCATTGGCAACAGGAAAGATGGAACACAACAGATCAATATTGATAACAGGAATTATTTGAGTAACTACCTCAAGAGGATTTTGTACACATTGCTCACCACCACTCTCCTCTCTTTCTGTCTTGTGTTACAGAACTCCATCCGACACAACCTCTCCCTCCACAGCCGTTTCATTCGAGTCCAGAATGAAGGGACAGGGAAGAGTTCCTGGTGGATGATCAACCCTGAGGGAGGGAAGGGTGGTAAGGCTCCTCGCCGCCGTGCAGTATCCATGGACAATAGCAGCAAGTACACCAAGTCCGCCCGTGGTCGTGCTGCCAAGAAGAAGGCAGCCCTACAAGCTGCAGCCGCCGCAGCTGGTGAAGGCAGTGGGGACAGTCCTTCAGGTCTCTCTAAGTGGCCAGGAAGCCCAACGTCACGCAGCAGTGAGGAGCTTGATGCCTGGACAGACTTTCGTTCCCGCACTAACTCCAATGCCAGCACTCTAAGCGGTCGCCTCTCACCAATTCTGGCCAATCCTGAGTTAGATGAGGTGCCTGATGATGAGCCCCCTCTCTCTCCTATGTTCTACTCCAGCCCTGGCAGAGCGCTGTCTCCTGGTAACACCACAACCAATGGGAAAGCTGTGCCTACTGAACTGCCCCGCCTGGCAGATCTGGCAGGTACAATGAACCTGAATGATGGACTCACAGATGAGTTAATGGATGAGCTGCTTGATAACATCAATCTGGTGCCAACCACTTCCAGCCAGTCCTCTCAAAATGATTCCTCAGGGTTCAGTTTTGGCTCCAAACCCAATGGGCTTGGCTCACCTTCCTCTAACTCCACTTCATCCACCAACTCGTCTTCTAATGGTGGGGTCAATGGCTACAGTAACTCCATCTTTGGACCTCACACGACGGGTTCTTTGCGTCCATCCCCCATGCAGACCATCCAGGAGAACAAGCAGACCTCCTTCAGCATCAGCATGTCTCGCTTTGGTGGTCAGACACTACAGGATCTGCTCAACTCTGACAGTCACAGCCACAGCGATGTCATGATGACTCAATCAGACCCACTAATGTCACAGGCCAGCGCCGCAGCTGTCATTTCCCAGAATTCCCGTCGTGGTCTCATACTCCGTAATGATCCCGTGATGACCTTTGGGACAACCGGGGGACTTCAGGGGAGCCAAGGTGAGATGCTGCATAGTAACAACCACAACCAAAGCTCCCTGAGATCTTTAAATGGAGGTCTGAACTTAGTTAACGAGGCTAACACTCTGGCTAACGCTAAGCAGCAACTCTTGCTCTCACCTTTGGGAGGAAATGGATCATCCTCTATGCAGATTGACACTTCACTTTTCCTGAATGGAACAGTAAGCAGCAGTGGAGGGATCTGTCAGGACCAATTCCCCACAGATCTGGACTTGGACATGTTCAACAGCAGCCTGGAGTGTGACATGGACTCCATCATCAGGAATGAGCTGATGGACGCAGATGGCCTGGACTTTAACTTTGACTCTTTGGCCAACATGAATGGAGTTGGCAAATTCACTAGCACCAAGCAGACCTCTCAGAGCTGGGTACCTGGGTGAGAGTGCCAGGCCAGGATGGAGCAGAGCAGGTATGAATGCTTGAGTGTGTGCATACACAATTCATGCAGCATTTGAGAAAATGTGACCATATTTATTTGTACTGTTGGAATCATGGATGCATTCATTCTCCTACAATTACTTTGATTTCCAAATATTAAAGGTTGAGTGTGTATAAGTAAGTGACAATTTGTGATATCAAATGAGACTGAAGATGTAACAAAAGGAGGATTATACCGGAAATAATAACACACACTTTCATTATTCTTTCCATACTCCAACTCTCTCTGCTGTTTCATTTTTCTTCTCATTTGGCTTATGCATCTTGTTCGTCCATTCACTATTCTCCATTCGTGAGCTCCTGCTTCAAAATGCCCAATGCACGTCCAGTATGAGCTGCTGCAGAAACATGTCAGCTAAAGGTGGTAGCCTCATCAAAGCAAACCCCTTAACTTAAAGTAGTACATATAAAAAACGTTAAAAAGGCATTTTTGTGTAAACTGCATATTACACCATGGGTACCTCAATGTAGGAGTATAATGCAGACTTCACACCTTTACTGTTTATACACCAACATACTTTCAAAATATAAAAATATAATAAAAATATAAAAATCACATTTTTTGAAAATACATAAAAACACACAAATGCAACCACTGTTCTGTGTGTTTATATGGACGACTACTCTGAACAGAATTTCATCCGTTTTATCTGTTCATTAAAACTGACTAACAACAAAGCATATCCAATAGCTTTTGGTGTAAATTATCCAAATATAAAAGCATTTGTCAATATGGTGTGATATCTACTTCTGAAATGAAAGGCCTGCCACTGTCATGGAACTGATGGCAGCTTTAAGCACTATAAATTACCTCTTTTAGTTGTCATACAGGGGTTTGGACAGATTACTTAGATAATTAGGTGAGTATTACAGCAGAGTTCATCAGTGCATCCCTAGAAACATGTGAACCAAGAGCAGTGAAGGATTTTCTTTAATACAGAAGAAATACTTAGACATAATTGTCCAATCTATTTCTCTCCCCAGGTCTGAACTGTGTGGTGCAAGAGAAGATCAGCCAGACAACATCCTTTTTGCCAAACCTGCCATCAGCACAACATGAAATACAAACCCTATGTTTACAGAAGACTTCCTCTCAAGAGCTTTACCTTTGCTCCCACACTGGTGAACCATGAACAATCTGACAGACTTTAGAGATGCTGCATATAATCTCTCAAAGCCTGCTGTAAAACGACAACAGTTAAAAAAAAAGAAAAGAAAAGAAAGCTACGTCAAACAATCACAACAATCTCACAAATCTCAGATTTATGCAATGTTCCTTTGACACCCAGTCTGTCAATAACTGAGAGACTCTGCTTATCAAAAGGACGTTTCAGGTGAAATACAAGGACTAAATATCAAGCATAGATGGGAGGAGTGCACGGTGCAGTTGTTCCCTTTGAAGACAAAAAAGACAGAAGTGTAAAGTTAAAAAATAAAACAAGACGTGATGTGGTGTAAATGTGATCCGGTGGTTTCATGGGAAGTCTAATGATGGAAGAAAAATCCCTCTGTTCTCTCTTAGAGATTTTAAATGTTCAGTGCTTGATTTTTGGATTTTCTGTTTAATCATTAATTGCTTCTGTGTCATACATGTCTGTATAAAAAAAAAAAGATGGGTCTTTTGACAAAATTAAATGATGGAAATGGAGTTACTCACTAAGCAGCCACACATCCAGTACATACAGACACATAGAGACAAAACTACACGTACCCCCAGAAAGATCTCAGAAATTTAGAAGTTAAAATATCTCAATATACCACCATGCACGACCAGTTTAATTCTTATAAATTGCTTGAATTTACTGCAGCATACTGAGGGTTATATTACATTTAGTCTGATACTATACTAGTATGTTTTCTTTTTCTATGTATATCTAACTGTAAAAAAATTAAATAAGACTATAGGAAGAAAATCTCTGTCATGGATATTTGTACAGTGCAGGGCAGTGGAAGGTTCAAGAAGGGGAGGAGAGTGGGTTACTGTTGGTGTTTTCTGTTTTCTTAGCCTCTGATGAGCTCTGTTGAGGTCACTTATCACAGCATATGATGTAGCCAAAATGAATACCTGTGTCCAAGGTTTGTGAACATTTCTACACCATAACAGGTGCTATGTAAACAGTGTTGAATCCTGTCCTCAGAGGAAGCCGTGAGTTTAGATTGTTGGGTTTTTTTTTGTTTTTTTTTTGTTGTTGTTGTTTTGTTTATCTGTTTTTTCCCATGACCTGCAGAAGCCCAAAGCTGCAGCCACTTGTAGCACAGCGAGGTTGAACATATAGACGGCGGGGAGAGCTGGGTTTTAGGCTCATTCCTCTAGAAGCCATCTGTTTCTCGAGTAAAACAATAAGCTATCTCTGTATATTGCCAAATTACTTGAAACAAACAGTAGGATATGCTGGCAGCCAAATCACAGCATGCACATTCACACACACAAACACACACACATTACACACACCTAGATAGAAAAATATAATACCAGGGATCTGTGTTAAGCTCTGCTGTTTTCTTGAAATGAGCTTGTGGGGCTTGATATGCATATATACAGTATAGAATCACTCAGGGGGGAAAAGGGAGGCTTCCCGTTTAAGAAACATCAAGTCACATTATAATGGTGTTTTAACATTTCTTGGGAAAAAAAACAGTAATGCTTTGTGTTTGTGAACTTGTAACCTGTGAACTTGTGATCGTTATGACGAAGAGGAGGAAGCAAGATAAATGTTGGACTTCAAGCGGTCTCTTTTTTTTTTTGGTTTTGCTGTCACAGCTTTTTTTTCCCCTCTTGTCTGACCTGTGACACACACCTGCCCACATCCCGTCATGGACACGCCTGGTGCTCCTGCAGGTGACTTCCTGTATCTCCTCAGTAACTGTGTGCATCTATTGCGTGTTTTTCTGTTTTCTGAAATAATCTCACAATGATGTGTAATCCCTTACTATCCCCCCATGGTGCATACAACACAGCAGACTGTATGCATGTATGTATGTATGCATTATGAATTGTGTGAAATGCATATACTCGCTGTATGTCTCTGTGTAGGCTACTCATGTAGTACTTGACCCTTGGATTTTGTGATACCTCTAAAAGGTACAGCTGAAGAAATAATGAACAACATTATGTGCGGTAGAAGGGAACACTGTTATCAGTGATTTAATTGTTGAAGCAGACTGGTGGATCATTATAGCATCAGCAGACCCTGGTACCCCTTCTATGGGTTGTGACATGAAGTGTATATCCTTCTGTGTATAATATTGTACAGCTGTGTGTATCACTTTGAGGCCAAGGAAGAGGAGTGTGTGTGTACATGGTCAGCTAGAATGATCTACCGTGCTATCGGAGGTTTAGTGCATGACATAGCTGACCCCCCTTGACCCTGCCAATGGTGCCGTCCCTTGACATAAATTGTAATACAGAGAGGATCCCTGTATCTTAAGCACTCAAATGCACACTCTGTGTAAATTTTTAAAATCAGGGCTCACAGTGCAGCACTTGAACCATCCATCTGCATTAAGGGGTTTATTATTAGAAGTGTACATCAACATAGGCACAGGGAAAGCGTCTTTAATGGATGCTCCTCGGCTTCTCACTTGATTTATTCCACGTGAAGTACAGTATGCTCACGTCCTGGTGCTCTCAGTGAGTCATTAGTTTCGACCTTGATATGTGGTTGATGGTGAGCTGGAACCTGTTACATCTTGTCACATGTAAAATTTTCATCCTTTTTTGTCAGGTGGAATCCTGAGCCAAACTGCTTATTATATTTCTGAATTTGTCACTGACTGTTTTAAACATGGCTTTAATCCTCCTGTGGGTATAACAAGGTGAATCCAGGGGATGCTGTAATCCCTTCTATTTAAAGAGAGGTTATTGATCCCTGATCAACTGCAAGGGGGATTTCAATCACAGCAAGGTAGTGCAAACATTTCTTGTATGTTCAATTTATATTGTTTGTGCTTGTCGGGGAGTTATGGCTTTTAGGGGAGGTTTACACTCCGTGATAGTGGAGCAGGCCTTCCACACAGTCAGTTAGTGCTACTACTTCATTCAAGCACAGATATTATTTTCTTGTGCTCAACACACACACCTGCAGCACAACACATGCAACTATTATACTAAGAAAAGCAAAAAAATAGAAGTGACATACCACTAGATACCTTAATCACCTCTTGGACGTTCCATTTCTCTTGAATCCTTTCTATCCTTGTTAAGAGGCCCAGTCCAGCTCCCATCCACATGCCCTCTGAACTCTGCCCTTTATTAATCTTGCTTCTTCTTGACTTGATGTTAGTGGGTATTTTTCCTGTGTATTCCATTTTGAATTGTAATCTAGTTTGTATAAGAAATGGTGCGCATGTAAATAAAGCTTGGTGAGGCTCCACACTTTTTGGTGTCTTTGTCTTAATTTATTTTATTGCCGTAAAATAAAATTATTGTCCCACTCCACCCGCGTTTCCTCCCCTTTTCCTTCACACCATCTGCAATCAACTCACCTGCACCGGGGAGCGCACCTGTCTTCTATCTGCTCATCAGACATGGACACGTGCTTTTTCAGTGCCAGACCTCTGATACTCACCTCTGCCGCTCTTCTGGGATTACGCACTGTCTTCGTCCTCACTGCCAGGGGCTGGGAGCTTTTCCTCTTCCAACAGTATACATCTAACTCGCTCCAGGAAGTAAACGCTGCCTGTGCAGCCAGAACTTTGACTTTCTCTTTTCACAATTCATTGTAAAATAAACTGTTTTGACTGATTCTCGTCTCCTGGCCTGTCTGGTCTTGGGTCCAAAACCTTTGCCATAACAAATAAATTCATTATAAGTACATGAATTGCATGAGGGCCATAGAAAATGCCACTGTTAACAGATCCTATCACCACAAGAGGAATTTCCAGTCCAGTGAGGAAAATGTTACAGCTCTCATCTGCTGTACATGCGCTGTTAATTCGGCAACTCCTTGCCAAAACGGTGTGAGTTTCTGAGCACTTATGTATGAACAACTTTAACCTCACACTCCCTCCAGCGAATAAATCTCTTTCTCATGTCAGTCTTGAGGAATCCAAACAGCTAAACAAGTCCATGTTCTTCCCAAGTTCCTGGAAGTCCTGTTGCACAATGTTTGTTTTTTGTCAGGCAGCACTAAACGAGAGCAGACGTACAGCAACCCCTGATACCTGACACTGGGCTGGGTACTTTTTCTTGGATGTTGCAAAACATAAAAAGGCTGGAAGTGGGGAGAAGTGTTGTCAAGCTTCTATAAAGCCTTTACTCGCATGTCTCCCCCAGGCATCAACCAAATATTAACGCAGAACTGAGCTGGACAGCTGTGCTGACAGTCAACCCCCTTCTTGCCTTCCAGAAAATAGTCATCTATCTAAACAGAATCAATGAAAGCTCATTGTCAGCAAAGAGGAAAAAGTCCCATGAACACATTTTCAACCATCATAAATAAAGCAGTTATGAGTTAAATTTCAACAGACTAACATGGACAATAAAATTATCAGGTCTTAACAGAGGTTACATCAGTAACTATTGATGAAAACAATATATTATGTAATTCATAGCACAGATGTTTTTGTTTTTCATTATTTTGTTTCTTGGCTGAGCTCAGTCCAGGAACATGGCCTTTTATATTTTTTAACCCTGGCCCATGATGTCGGTGTTTGTAATCATTGTTACTAGCTTATGTGCGTGAAGAAATTATATTCATTTTTTTTATCAAGGATAATATCAAAGCTAAAGTAAATTCGCTTTTTTTTTTTTTTTCAAATGTTGCAGCTGGAAAAAAAATGGCACAGATTTAGTTAGCGAAACCAATGTAGACATACAATTACGCAAAGGCTTCAAATCTTCATAGTATATACACAGAACAATGATTTGTGAAACCCAAGCTTTGTTGTCATATACAGTATGGTACCTACCGTCATAACCACACTGTCATCATTACGAAACCGAGGGAATAAATCAGGTACTTTTGGTTTACCATTGTGGCCTCTTCAACAGTGCTCACCTATACAAAAGAACCTCATACAAACACAAAGTCATACTGTTTTCTAGGTTCAAGGATTATTTAATGAAAGCATTACAGGAAACAATATAATGGAGGAAAAAAAAGAGTCAGTCGTGTTCCTCTGCCAAAGCCAAAGCCAAGTGTAGGCTCAACTGCAAACTGAAAATATTCAAACATGCTTTATGACTGAGAGAGCAGGGTCACCACAGCTACAAATACCCAACCCACACTTTAAAGCAGTCTTCAGTCAGCTGGTCACCTAACTGACTAAATGTCTGGCCTGGCTGCAGTCACACCAGTCAATGTGGGGGTCAGCGAGGTCAGTGAAAGACTGCCTGTAAAAATCCTTTTTTTTCTTTCCTTTATTTCTCAACATACGACATCCTGATTCAAGAATAGTCATTGTAATTATGTGAATCATCCTCACGCATGCAAAGGTCTTCAGCATAATTTTTAATATTTAACGGAATGTAAAATAAAAGCATAACAGCTTTCTGTTTGTGTAATGTCCCTGTTCTTTGTTTCTCATTTCCGTTGTTTGTATTGGTAAATTGTTTCATGTAAATGTCATCAGTAATCGTCTGTTTGTGTGCTAACCACCACCCACATTTTCAGGTTGTTTTTAACTGCCTTGTTCCACGTCTGTGGTGTATTCAGGAGTGTCCTAAATGCCAATACCTGAGAAATGAGTAAGGTTCCTCGTGTGTGGGAGACAATGTGTGTCAGAGGATCTGTTTGTATTTGTGGTTTACAGTTTGTCTTTAAATAAAATCACTTTGGACATGACAGCAATATGTGGGTGAATCCATGCATTAGGTTACACGTGTTTCCATGTGGGCTTGTTTTACCTGTCAGTCTGCAGAGACTGGGTTACAGTAAGTACTGCAGATCAAAATACTTTCTGGCATATTTTCAAAAATCTATTTGTTTATGCCTCCATCGCAGTATACAAACAACAGAATACTATAGATAGACAGATAGTGGGTGAACACTCTCTCTCAGAAATCCCCTCCCTCCACTTTAAAGACTGACCTCAAAACAAACGTCTTTACAAGTGATTTTCATCAGTCATACTGCAGTCACTGTCCATATTATATTGTTATATTTTTTTAGTATGATTCTGTGTTTTTGAATGTTCCATGAGTAACTTTGAAAAAGTAGGACCCAAGAGCAGGACACAACTCATGGATGGGTTCAAGTAAAGTTCAAAACAACGCAGGGCTTTGCAGCATGCAAAAACATTCAAAGGCAAAGGCAAAACACTTACAAAGGTTAAAAAAAACATAGGGGATTAATAGATAAGATGACTGGAAAGCCTTGCAGCATACAGACAAAGAAATCTGGTCAGGAGGTGAGTGGAGAATATATAGTGAGGAGATAATGAGAAACAGGTGTAGCCAATACAAGGCAGGTGATGTAATAGACAAGATACACCAGGAAGTAAGACCAACTGAAACAAGAAAAAAATACAAGCTAAAAGGGAAGTGAAATCAACAAAATACAAAGAGAGAAAAATAACAAAATATATATAAAATAATAATATAAAAATAAAACAGGAAAATGAAAGTCAAAATGAGAATTAAATGTCCAAATAAACTAGAACACTCTACTCAAGGGGCCGAGGCTTATAGTGCCGTGTATTTCAGTCGTCTACCTTTTAAAGTGCTGCTGTGATTGTTGTTACAGAATAAAACTTTATTGTCCACAAAAGTAGACTTTCTGGTATTTTAAAAGCACAGAACAGTGGCACTGAGACACTGACAGTAAAAAACTAATAGCAAAATTACATTAATATAAAACATTTAAACAGTTAAACAATAAGGACATTAAATAATAACCTTTAAGAGAAACTTTATAAATTACTTCCCATGCCAGTACAGGCTCCCTGTATATTAATCACTGTAATAAGTTGTAATTTGTCTATGCCTGATTCTCCCTGATACCTTGTGACCTGTGACTAAATCCTGTCCTCTAATCTCAGCCCATCATCCAATGGAGAATATATTGCCCCACCTTTGTGTTAAGCCATTCTAGGTAGGCATGAACAACCTGACTGTTAGATGTGGTCAGACAGCTCATCCAACAAACTCTGGTTGAATCATAACAAAGGCTTTAGCATTAATAACTCTGCCATTTGAACAAGCAAAAAAGGAGAGATATGGGTCAGACTGCAGGGCGAGGAGCAACTGTGGTGTCTGGCCTCCAGCTCTATTAGTCATAATGACAGGTTGGATGAAAAGTCAGTCATGAAAGGAAGATAAAAGAAGCCCACAGTAAATACAGACGAATAGATGACATGCACAATACATGCGTGCTCTCAGGCCAGTTCTTCACACCCTGCAGTCGTGTTGTATTTTTCCACTCACTGTCCCAGTAGGTGCTTCTCAAAGTCAAGGATCCCTCATTAGTAGAATGGATTCTTCGAAGTCATGTCCTACAGAGACGAGGCAATGCTCCAGACATTTGCAAACTCTCTCTCTCTGGTTTAACATGTTCTTTTTCCAATATCAAATGTGGCGATTTTGGCTAGTAACGGACCAATACAGGTAATTAATCTTGTATCACCTCATCCCTAAAATTGTTGTCAATTTATACTGGCTTTATGTGTTTGGATTTGTATATACAGTATTTATATAGAGTAAATTTTACACTTGGAGCAGTCCACTGGTACTGTAGTGTTTGATGAATTAACAGCAGCCTTAAGGATCTTTCCTTGACTTTGAGAAACAAACTCTGTCATTCACTCGCTCTGTCTGTCTCTATCTGTCTATGGTATACACACACACACACATACTGAGCTGGCTAATGAAAAATGAGTCATCAATATGTGGTGTGGGGTTCAAATTATAAACAAGATATGATGTATCTGTGGTGATATGGCCATTAGTGGTCTTCTCCTCCTCTGTAGTGACATGTTGACGAATCTTCACTTTGATAGCTTGTGTCTCTCATCTGGCCTTGATACTTTACCTGAACATATACCTTACATGCACAAATACACGTGCTAATTGCTGCACACTGCACAAGGATAGATCCATGACAGTGAGAACTGAGACCTGAGCATGATACTTTGCGAGTGTGTGTGTGTGTGTGTGTGTGTGTGTGTGTAAGGCACGCGCTAAGTGCTGCAGTGGAATGATGTCATCGCTGTAATGGCACACTGGCACAGAGCGGTTGAGCATTGTCCTGCAGCACCTCCATTCTCAGGCTGTGATCAGCGTCATCAAGGCAGATTATAGCTCACACTCCTGCAGCCTGTAGAGAGACATCAGATTGCTTCACTCTGCATACTTCTTTTTCCTATCAAAAAAGCCATACCAGCAGATTAAAAACATCATATATGTACACCCTGTACAGAAATGTAGGAAAATATCTACAGAGGAATTTAAACTAACATGATCAGAGCCCTTTCCATTCCTCATCTTCCTTTTTTTCCTTTGAGATTCACAACATTTGCATCCATACTGGCACTTCACACGTTTGCATGTATGAAGATGTGATCCACAATATCAGGGTGAGACCTGATGTGCTGAGGTAAGATTGAAAGAAAGGACTGAAATAGAGATAGATGTGAAAGTGGGAAGAAAGGGATGAAGAGAGAGAAAGAGGAAGGGTGTTAAAGTGGCACATTTTGCCATAAAATTACATCTGCTCTGCAATACAGTAAGTGTGTACTGAAGGAACAATTAAGACTTACCTTATGGTTCCACGAAAAAAATAAACATCACCATGGTCTTTGCTGATTTTATTCATTCACTTTATTTGTCTCCAATAACCTGAGGACAATTTGCTCCAGTCATGGCTTTACCTGGAGTATTTTTCAAACTGTAGGCCTCACTTTGTTACACTAAGTTCAGTTCAGATTGATGGTGATTTAAGCAACCTTTTCGTTTGGGTACCAAGCACTTTGGTCCAGGAGTATTGCAGTCCAGTAAATGGTCGACAGAAAATCATCACTTTTGTGCAACGGCAGAAAATACAATTGTGTTTTTCTGTGAAGCCTGCAGCCTTCTCTCAAACAAAGCTTGTCTTCTTCTCGTGATAAACAACCACAGGCAAAGAAGAAAGAACACAAAATGCTGGATGTCCTCCATTGTGACTCCTTGTTTTCTGTGTGTTCTTTTTCATGGAATTTTATGGGTGAACTTCTCTGTCATGCTGGTATGAGATCACACTATTTATGCAGCTGATGCATCTATCACCATCTGACATACACGCTGCTATAGAAATTCAAAGCCAGGTCACGATTTATCGCTCCAAACCAAACTGTGGCAACCTAAACAGCACTGCACTGCTTTGGTGGAAATAATGCTTTACAATACTTTGGGCTCATTATAAAAAAAAGTATTTAGGTTTTACATCAAAGGTCAAAATGGTTTCACAGTGTTATGTGTAAGTGGGTGATGTTGCTATGGTTCTCAAACTGTGGTACAAGCTTCCTCTGGTGGTACTTGGGGGGAAATCAGAAACGCTGTTCCACTGTATATACCAAGGTGTGTGATTTTTAAATCTCGATTAAAAACCCACTTCTTCTCCTTGGCGTTCCCTGACCATGTATAAGAGTTGGCAGTTTTTAGTGTTTTTTTTATGTGTGTACGTGTATATGTATGTGTGTATGTGTATATGTATGTGTGTACGTGTATATGTATGTGTGTATGTATATGTATGTGTATGTATGTGTACCCTGCCGGTGAGGGACTTGGACACACTTTCTCATTGAATTTACTGTGGGTTGTCTGAACTCTGGTGGTGTATACATGCACATATATGCATTTACATAGTTTACTGACATTGTCTCTGTGTTTTGTTGGTTTTAGATTCTGTTTTATATTGCTTTCTTTTATGTATTTATGTGATGTACAGCACTTTGGTCAACTTAGTTGTTTTTTAAATGTGTTATAGAAATTAATTTGGATTGGATCAGAGTGGAGCTGAGGAATTTTGAGCAGTGTGCGTAGAAAATGAAACAAATAACCAAATAATAATACATTAAATGATAATTATTAGAGTCACCTTATCTCTTACTCCATCTTAATCTAATTTGGCTACACCAACGTCTGAAGTACACATGAAAAAGAGGAGGATAATGAGAGGAAATTATCTTATTAGCTTACTACTCAAAAGTCCTACTGTCCTACTGCATTATATGCCCCACTGCTCTGCTTATTTTCATCTTTTCTTCATCTTGTTCTGTTGAACACATGCCTGAACTCTCAGTAGGTTTCCACCTCTCTCACACATCAAACACTCAAAGGTGAAGGTGTAACCAGTAGAGCAGGAGCCTCTTGCACACATTCACTCCACAGACACTTAATAATTTAAACTGAGCTAAAAAAAAAAAGTGTGACTGGAATCATCTTCTAAACTTTGGTGGATGAGGTTTGAAGAAAAACAACAGATTGATTGATATCTTGCTCTCTCTTGTTGTAAACCTTGTTGCAGCATCGCCATGGATTTGAAATGACTTCCCTGTTTCCATCTCCGTCAAAGGCGGTTTGACCGTTGATGGAATTGAACTGGATAACCTCACGCACAATGGAGTGCAGGAGTTGACTGTTACCAGAGGGGAAATCATTTTGTTGATTGATGCTTTTCATTTGACCCATTGATTTTTTTTTTTTACTTGTGACAGGTCTGTGGGAGTGATGTAATCTGAGAGAGATATATAGTATAATAAACCATCATTAAATCTGATTTGCAACTGTTGATTTGTTCAGAAAGCTAAACAAATGCAGAATCAAACTGTGCATATTATACAATAAAATCTCCTTTGTGTCAGTTAGTTGTGTTGCTGCTGCTCTGCTCTCTGTTTAACACCTTCCCCTCATTCATCACACCTCTTTCCTATATCACTTTGTATATTTTCTCTCCCATTTCTCAACTGTCAGCACCACTTTTCATCAGTAACAGCCCCATGTAGAGAAAAAAAAGAGGTTGTGGTAGCATGAAACAGAGGGAGATGGAGGTTAAACAATCATGGAGGAAACAGAAAAGCTGCCAGTCCAACCCTTTATTCCTTCATATTAGACCACTACATGTAGCGTTCTTCACTCCCTCACACACACTTCACTGTGTTATTACCTCATGCAAGAGGGCATCATGCTCAACTTGCTCTCAATCCATTTGCTGTATAATCCCACTAACCCCATCCTGTTTCCATCCCCCACACCCACTGGACTGAGAGTATTACCTCTCACTGTAGCATGTGGCTTCATGTGACTGCATTACACTGTACACTGGGTCAAAGAGCTCAGTTACTACACAACTGTATCCCACCATGCTGCCTTTTATGGTCAACAATTATTCACGAAAAGTCATGTCATTAAAAGACCACATCAGATTGTGTGGAAATGAAAACACAGTGAGAAATGTCTCTGTCAGTCTGATGTACTGTGTCCTGCATCGTCAACTACTAACCTACATGAAGATGTGCTATCTTGCAGAGAGTGCACCCATTACTTAGATTAATGACTAACGCTTGTTTGACCAGTGGGTACTGTATGTGTGTGCGGGGTTGGGGGGTGCAGACATTTAACACATTACTCCTCTTTCTTGAATTTGCATCCAGTCATTACAATGGTGGAGGTTTTGTCACCAATATAACATTCTAATCGTTAGACAGTGGCAGGATTATGCTGTGAAGAGTTAGACTTCATTAAGTGCTAGGTTTATCTAGTAAACATATGACTCAAAGAAGCGGTTTTTATTTTGAGGATCTGACCTTTAAAAGCTTAATCCGTAAAATCATGATGACAGGACATTCTTTCCAGGACAGTAATGTTCAGATTTTGGCCAGGGAGGACAGATGGTTTGAAAGAGGAGTGAAAGAAGCCATCTTTGCCAAACTGGAGAAACCAACTTTGAACAGGGGAGGTGGGCTGAGACACCAGCTATCAGCCACCTACAGTGCTGTTCTGGACTCCCTCCCCAGGAGGTTTCACACACATTCACACCTAAAGTCAAATACAGTTGATGACTAAGGTGAAACTAAATCAGACAATAGCCGATAACTAACGACTCAGGTGAAACTAAATCAGACAATAGCCAATAACTAACGACCCTCTGACGACTTAACGACTCATCTAACCTTTTAGTTAACAACTCACACCCCCTTCCTGTCCAAACCACACCCCATGGACCAAGAACCTGACAGAGTTTATAAGTCCCAGACTCTCCACCAGTCAAACAGAACTTAAGAAGCCTCTTGGATGAGAGGCGAAACGTCTTCAAGAAATTCAACTAAGTCCAGTTGTCTTTTTTTGCTACACTTTTGGATACCATGACCTGGATGACTGAGAGTCTTCACAGACATGAGATAATACCATCTTTCAAATGGGTTTAACTTTTATTTATAGAGAAATTAAATCATTAAGATGAAAACTGATGCACTACAGTCTAATACCATCACAAGGGGGTCACTAAAGTTGAATATTAAAGTAGTAAAGTAAAGGTTGCCTAAAGTAGGCAACCTCTCCTGGAGCCTGCAGACCTCCAGCATTCCCAAAACCCATCTTTACTGTGTCAGGGATGAGACAATACCTTATACAATCTTATCACTCATCATGATAAAAAAACAGTGACAATATGTTGAATGTGGTGAATTTCCATTATCACTGAATGAGTAAATGTGGAAATGTTTATTTATTAAAAATTTAAATATTTTACATTGGTGACTTGCTGAAAACACTGCTTTTCTCACACTCATACAGTCTGAGCGATTTATTTTATATTTGCCTTTTGCAACTTTTAATGACATTTAAACATCTTAAACTGGACTCGAAAAATCTGAACTTCTAAATTTCTCCAAACCTCATTGCCTTCCATGGGTAAAATCAATCAGATGAACTGCATTCCCCATTTTAATAGTGAGATTTTCTAAATATTAGTTCATGATGACTGGCAACTGTCATTGCGATAATGTCAGTGAAGTCTCTTAATGCTTTGCTGTTATTGCTGGCTTGTTCGATGGACTGGTGCACTGTATGATTCATAGATAGGTCACTTTAGTGCACAGTCAGTGTGGACCCTCTTCTACCCCCAGCATGCACACACAGAATGTCAAGGTCACTCCACACATCCATATATCTTCTTTGCACTGGTCTAAATGGAGGCTGGGACATGCAAAGCCTCAGAGAGAGAGAGAGAGAGTGAAAAAGTACTGCTTTGGAGCGATTGTGTGTGCACATGCATGCGCATGTATGAATGTGCATTCATTGTGCTTGCGTGCGTGTGTGTGTTGGAGTGAGTTATGGTCTACACTCAACATTAAAACCACCAGGGAAAGCAGATACATAGCTTCATTACTCCCTGTCTCCATCTTTCCCTCCTTCCTTCCACCCTTCCCTCTGTTTTCTCCACATGTTAAGTGATGGTGTTGATGGTCTGTTGGCTGGCGAGACAACGAGGAGCTAATCTACCATAAAGAATGAGTCGCTAGGGAGAAGAAGTGACATAAAACATTATAGATTCTTATTCATCATTATTATATTTCGTAAAGGTTTCCAAAAAGTCAAAATAGCTTGAAAAACAAAATGATGCATAGAACTGGCATCAGTATAAATCTGGCCAATGCTAACAAACCATGTATGATCAGAACTACCTTATACTGTAGACCATTCACTGGCTGGTCAGATGGGGAACTAAATACTTTGAAACATGATCCCTAATGACTTTAATTACCATTGCGTCCATCTTGTCAAGTTGTGTCCTTACACGTCTTCACTCTCAGCGTATGTGACATGATGCTTACATCTGTGTGCATGTGTTGATATGTTTATGCTTTTGTGACAGTGAGTAATCTCCCCACCCTTCTTTAAAGGCCTCTCTCCCATATGGGCTACATGTGTGTTTATGAGTGTGTGTTCTGGCACAGCTGTGCCTCTGTATTAGTGTGTGTTTGTGTGTCACTGTACAATAAAACTTCTGGCTTTGGTCTCTTGTTTATAAAGACTGGTGAAGTCGCTGCACGAGACCGAGACGAGATTTGTTACACTATTTGGTTGAAAACACCTTCAAAGCTGTGTTGTTTGCAAATGTTCCTACATGAATGACTGCTGCAGTGGCCTCACATTCAATACATGTTTGAGTTCGAGTGTGTGTGTGTGTGGTTTGCGTGTAGACACAAAGAAGACCATCACCATTAATCACTGAGAGATCATGATAAGATTTAGGAAAGGGAGAGATACAGCAGGAGAAAACAGGGAGAACAAAGGAGAACATTTTATTGTGCTGCCAGAGGACAGATAGTTATGATGGTGTGGTCATTTATGGGAAGATATCACCCAAGAGAAATGGATGATCATCACGGTGGAACAAAGGAGATGAGGTCTGGGGGAGGGGTGGCAGCAGGACAAGAAGACCTCACCGATGACAATGATATAGTGTGTGTGGTAGTTCATATATTGCAGGTTACACAAGAGCTACATATCATGTCCTGCAGAATGTCACGCAACACATAAAGCAGGCCTTCCATGTTTCATTCATGTACTTTTAGAAAATAAAATATGAATTGACTTGATGTAAGATGATACTGGGGCACTCACCTGTGTTGTGAGCTTTTCTTGGTTTTATATGCATGTGAAAAGCAGAGTTGCAAAGCCCTGCCATAATACATAATGTGCTTTGGAAGACACGGTTGTCACGGCTGTTGCCCTGAAGCAGTGACATACACATGTTTACATGTTTCACATTCCACACCGACAACAGTAACAAGAAAGCATGCAGCTCATTATGCAACCGGTAGGTTCTGTTATTTTATTTATCATTTCTATTCAATTTAAACTAAATTGTGCATTTTAAATCTTTTGTTTTGTTAATGTTCACTGTATTTTTTTTAAAATATGTAAATAATTTTAGAAGAGGAAATAAAAATAAAAAAGAGAAACTGTACTTCAAACAGAAATAGGAAACACAGTCACTTATGATGTATAATTAATAGGATAATTAATTGTAGCGCTGGATCAATTCGTTTTTTTAGTTAGTTGAACAAAAAAATAAACCTTTTCTTTATTCCAAGACAAACAAACAAATTATTTTGTATCATTTTACAGATTAAGTGATTAACTAATGAAAAAATTGTGAGCAGTTTCAGCAAATGATGGTATTTTTTATACAAAAGCATCACAACACAACATTTAATGTATGGGTTTGGCTCCTCATAAAAGAGCATGATGCACGACTGGTTGTGTAACAGAAATGAGCAAACAACATTCACATAACAGGAGAAGGTTACTTATTGTTGTATATTCACCAAAAAAAAGACACTCACAGGCAAAGCGTGACCCTGAAAAAGAGCAAAGCAATCATTGATGGCTTTCACCGGCTCCCACGAGTTCTTGTTGAGAATATTCCCTTGGGAGGGAGACAAACAATGACACAGAATTTCCTCTACCAGTGCTTTACAGTTTGACAACACACATATAAGACTGGAGGGGTTAGTTAGAGAATGTATGTGGTTCAGGAGGTCAGTTTGTGGTCAAATAACCTTGGTGAAAAGTGCTGTGAGGGCCGATGAAGAAAGGAACACACTGAAACACACACGCGGGTCAGATCACGACTCCCACCCACATATCTATTCATAGGAACTGACATAAGCTCCATCAAGATAACACTGCCTGCATTTTTGATTATTGCACGGAATGAGATGGATATGCATCAGTGGGCTCTGACAGGGTGATGTTAATCTTAAGAGCAATCAGACCTACATCACATTTATCTCTCAAAAGAACCATTTTAGATTAAAAAAAACAACAACAAAAAAAAAAACAACAGCAACAACAAAAGTAAGTGAAAGTGGGAAATACAATAATTTTGTTACGTTTTACACTGGGCATGTATGGACCAAAAGGAAGGAAGCGGAAGCCAGGTTGCAAAAGGCAAGGTGCGTGCGGTTTATTAACAAAATTAACTAATGAAAAAATTGTGAGCAGTTTCAGCAAATGATGGTATTTTTTATACAAAAGCATCACAACACAACATTTAATGTATGGGTTTGGCTCCTCATAAAAGAGCATGATGCACGACTGGTTGTGTAACAGAAATGAGCAAACAACATTCACATAACAGGAGAAGGTTACTTATTGTTGTATATTCACCAAAAAAAAGACACTCACAGGCAAAGCGTGACCCTGAAAAAGAGCAAAGCAATCATTGATGGCTTTCACCGGCTCCCACGAGTTCTTGTTGAGAATATTCCCTTGGGAGGGAGACAAACAATGACACAGAATTTCCTCTACCAGTGCTTTACAGTTTGACAACACACATATAAGACTGGAGGGGTTAGTTAGAGAATGTATGTGGTTCAGGAGGTCAGTTTGTGGTCAAATAACCTTGGTGAAAAGTGCTGTGAGGGCCGATGAAGAAAGGAACACACTGAAACACACACGCGGGTCAGATCACGACTCCCACCCACATATCTATTCATAGGAACTGACATAAGCTCCATCAAGATAACACTGCCTGCATTTTTGATTATTGCACGGAATGAGATGGATATGCATCAGTGGGCTCTGACAGGGTGATGTTAATCTTAAGAGCAATCAGACCTACATCACATTTTATCTCTCAAAAGAACCATTTTAGATTAAAAAAAACAACAACAAAAAAAAAAAACAGCAACAACAAAAGTAAGTGAAAGTGGGAAATACAATAATTTGCTTTTTTTCTAAGAACAAAATGAAAGAAAATCCACAAGTGAATATGTTTTTTTCAAACATTAAAAAGTAAATTACAAAATCTAACATTTATTCTTTAATATTGAGCAATAAGTGCAAACTGGTGCTTTGTTAAATTCTCCTTTGTCAAGATAAATACTAATCTATAAATAAATCTAATCAATCTATTCAAACCACGAGTGTAGCAACTTATGATTGTAATATTATAAAATATAAAAACAAGTAAACAAGTACAATGTTTTTTTTAAACATTTTAAAAGGTTTCATGGAGAAATTGTAGCAGTGGATAAGCAATAGAAAGGTTAGTCATCCCTCAGTTGTGTGTGAGTATGTCCTTAATGCTGCAGGTGTGGCTCTTAAAAAAGTTTATCTATGTGTAATATGAGCATGTGTGTGTGTGAGATATTTTATTTTTCCAAGCACACAAAGACAAATGGTACAACTGTGACCTTATTTGTACAAAATCAGTTCACTCTTTCTCTTCATAGACAAGCAATAGAGTCTGCCTTTCCACCCACTTTCTGCCTATTGTGAAGAGACTGCATGTACAGCATGTATGACACAACTTTTGACCACATGACATTAAAAAATATACTTTCAGGGAGTACTGAGGCTACAAAATGAAGTTATTCAATATCTCTCCTCCTTATTAAACCGACAGCCATGACTAATAAAGTAAAAAGGTGCTTGCTGTCCTGAAGGAGATCTGTCATCTTTTGTTATCTGCAGAAAATACACACAATGTTCTTTCTGTGGGAGGCAACACTCCCGATTGCAAACTGTCTTTGAACAAACTATTTCATCTATAGTACAAAAGCTGAATCTGCAACCTTATTAAAAATCAGACGTTTGACTTTTCACGTCAGTGCATGTGAGCCACGTCGTCAGAAATGAGCAGACTGCTGACTGAAAGCAAAATGCAAAAGTGATTCACTGCTAATTTCTATCTTGTTCTAACGTCAAAGTACTTGGCTCAGAAAAACTTTGCTCTACTTTACTCAGGTGGTGCATTGTGTCACTGCTGGAAAAGCTGACTGATGAGTTGTTAAAAAAAAAGGAACATGTAGCACATGAGGAGATAAGAGCTCTGTAGGAAACGCAGAACAACCTCTGTCCCACTAAAGGTTCTGCAGCCTCATGAGTGAGTATAAATACTCATGAAGAGAGCGGAGAAAGAATGCAGCTCCAGCTCTTGCTGTCTGGCAGAAAATATAAAGTCTAAAACTGTAAACTCAACTGTCTGAAACATTTATTTGTACCTACATTTATAAAAAACAATGCTGCTTGAGAAATTGTGCAATAATTTTAGTGTGTGCAATATGTTATGTGTAACATTTGCATGTGCAAAGTGGACTACATATAAATGTTAGAGTACAGACCACTTCTATGTTCAATTCACTGTAACTGCTCATTACAGTACAATGAACATTTCGGCGCACGGAACTTAAAATCTATTTTAGTGAAAACTTGTCGTGAAACAATAGATTTTTCAAAGGGTGTGTGAGGTTTGGGGTGTCTAAAGAAATAAATCAAAGAATTTATAAAAAAGGAAATACTACTGTATAGTGAAAAACAGTGTTGTTTTGAGTCAGATCGCATGACCTGGTGGATGAGTTTTTCCTTTGTTGTCAATGAGATTGTCAATAAAAAGTAACTATTTTTAAATAATCTACTTTAAATAAATCAAAAGTAAACCCCTTAAATCTACTTTTGTTCTCCGTATTCCTGAAATATAATTATAGTAAAAGTTAAAAAAGAGCATATGTAATTAATAATCTGTTATTATCATGATTAGTTACTATTGCTACAACAATTTGGGCTTGGTGGTTAAGATTAAGAAGAATTGAATCACTGGACAGTTTATAAACCAGGAAAACAATCTAGGGTTAAAATAAAAATGCATAGCAGACTCATGACTCATATGTTAAGCAAAGAGATAAAGGATTGAAAGTTATCATGTGAAATAATATACACAAAATTTACTTCAATTGGTAACTGTATTTAATAGTAAATAAAAGTTACTGAGGTTAATACAATCAGCCTCATATTATATACTAATACTGATTATATACTATAATGAGTGTTTCAAACTTTTTTTCAGTGTACAGATTATGCTAGAGTGCAAAATAGGGTTTATAAATAAAAATATGAAGCATAAGAAGAACATAAAACACTAGTTTGAGGGCAAAGCAGCTTAAAGGAAAGTGTGTAGACGGAGATGAGGAGTGTGGTGGGGGTCAAACCAGGACTGAATGGCACTCAAGTAAAAGTACAGTAAAGATGCCCCTGTCCTCTGAGCTGAACGCACTCTATCAGTCTCTGTTCCTGGCCAGAGATGGAGCAGGTTGCCACGGAGACATTACACCTTCAAGCAGGAGGATGGCTCTCACAAATCAACCCAGTCATTCCTGTGACGTGAGCAGCACCAATAACAGTGACGCGGGTGTTTTAATGAGCATGTGTGCATGGGACGGTGGGAAGAGCATCACCGGTAGACCCTCCCTCTGACTCCACAGGTTATCCATGTTATTTCCACCTGTCCTGGCTGTATGTCACCCCCCCCTCCCTTAGTGACAATGAAATCACAGAGACCATCTTCTTCCTCCCATTGGCTGGTGAAGCTCCATGGTGATGCCCTGTGATTGGGCATGCCCCGCATGCTCTCCTGGCCAATCAGGTTCACTGTATCCAAGAGACTGAAGAGTGTAAGGCTATTTAAATCCAACCAGACTCATAAGATTGTTCAGATGTATATTTCAGTGTAAAAAATAAAAAAGCCAGGGTGGAATAAGGTTTACTCGTGGATGAACGTGCACACCCAGGCAGATGTGATGGGTGTTTTAAGAGGTTGGCCAGTGTAGACGGGTTAAAGAGACCAAGAGTGAAGCATGAGTTGAATGAATGAACTTGTGCATCGTGCACTCCTCTTGAACTCGTGATTTTATCCATGAATGACAATCTAATTCTGCTGCGATAATGTCTGAGTTGCAGCACACGAAGCTTGAAGAGAGCAGGGACCGTTTTTTTTTAATCAAGCGGACCAGGGAACCAAAAAGCCTACAGGTCTTTGATTGTCCTGTACAACAACTGTATGTGTCAGGAAGAGAGTGAACTATTGATGTTTCATGTGGAGCAGGAATGTTTCATCAGAGACCAACTTGCAGCGCACGGCAGCAGTTCACACATAAGTCTGCGGCCATTTTGTGCCCACTCATTTTTTTAGTACGTCACAGTTTCTGTAGCTACAAAATGGCAAACTAATCTGAATTCTGAGCTGACAAAAAAGTCTTCATTACCGAAATTGATTGATTTCTTTTTTTTTTTTTTATGAAATTTGACAGGACTATAATTTTACGTGATGAACTTTCCCCTGTATCATTTGAAGAATTATTTTCTGTCAGTGTTTGCTTCTTTCATGTTCTTTCATACACCATAGATGTATGCTATTAAAAACTATAACTGTAATCTTCCTCACACATATAATCTGAAAAAAAAAAATGCAAACAAATTCTAGAACTTTTGCTGTTACAGCAGCAAAGACAGTAAAAAAAAGTAAAGGCAATAAACAATAAATCTGCAGTAATGAAGAGCAACTACTAAGATAAACTGTGTTTTTATTGGAAGTGTTTCTCCTTTCATTGTGAACGCATACTAGTTTGTGTAACTTATCAGAAATTGTCACTTGTATGACAGCATACCGCATGAAATAAAGTAATAATTTGTCAATTCTTCTGATCTCCTGTCTCCATGCTGTTTTTATTATTTTCCTGTAATTAAGAATAATTCAAGTGTTCACTGATCAGTATTGTGAGGAGCATTCAAATTTAAAACAAAGCATGTTAAGCATTTTCTCACGTTGAAAAAATGTTCACTAATCAGCATTAGTTTAACAATAGATATTTCTTGTACTTTTATCTAAGTAAATAACTGTTTTTGAGCAGTGATTGAAGTATGGAAGACACTGTGTCTTTAAAGTTTACAAAAATGTATAATGAGCATAAGGTTATGGTTTAATAAATTAATGTTTTAAAAAAAGCTAAGTTTTCTTTTTGGCCTAAATTAAAATGAAATCTATATCACAGTTTTATGAGATATTTTGTTACTTTGTTAAAATTAGACCTTTATTGTCTTTACATCAAAGACGTGGAGGGAATAACCCAATAAGTTCCTGCATTCTATTTGTGTGAAATAATGTAAAAGTGAAAACAACCTGCCCCTGGCAGTGTAATTGTGTTCATTAATCCTCTCCACAGAGACAAACACTGTTTTAAAATCATGTCAAATGAATTCAATTTATATCACTTATACTGCGACTATACAGTATCAGCACAATTTGTAACATTTCTTATATAAACGACATCTGGGACTGAGACTTTGCTTCCCATCCTTTACTCCACTTCTGGTAAACGCGCGACACCGTCTTGCGCGCGCCCGTCGCTGCTCGTGCACGTGTGCTCCTCTGGTTGTTCTGCTGCGGGCTCGTGAACTTGGGATTTCGAGAAATAATTGTAGCTACGTTTTGTTTCGGAGACTGCGGTGAAGAGTGTTGCACCTATACTCTGCGCGGCATCTCACCCGGGTTAACGGTAAGTTACCCAGTTTACTTTATGATCAGTTGGATTAGTGTGAACAGGTTTTCATTCATAGCAGTAAAACAAAACACCTTCAGTTTCTCGGCTTCTCATCGTTTGCTGAAGTTAAAAGTTGGCTTCACTCACCACAGAACAGACGAGTCCAGTCACTGTCACATGTGTTTAATGATACAAACACTTCAGATCTATGCGGTTACTTTGTTTCTTTGGTTTGTTGTTGAATCTACCACCGCGGCTTTTTGTTACCATGGAGACGTGAGAGCGTGAACGCGCAGGAGAAGCCTCCCATTCACTCATAGTTAAACTGAGTGGTATTTTCAGGTAAACCAACCAAAAAAACCATCAGTCTTTAGCTCATGTTGTGTTTTAACTGTTGTAAATGCTGCTCCTTTACATTCATGAAAAGCTTTAATTTTATATTTGTTTTGGTCACACTGTTTTACCTGTTCTAATGTCAACCAGGATGTAATCCAAGGATTAAAAAAAGAAATTTAAGCCACCAGTGATGGATAATAAAGTTCATATTATGGCCTATACCCCAGTATATTTCAGAGAGAACTGTAGTGAACTATACTTCACTACAGTCAATTTGAAAGAATCAATTTGTCGATTCAAAGTTAAATAATATTGAAATGGGCCTGTTTCAAATAAGAAAATATCACAGATTCAAATTCTCTGTTGGCAGCCCATAATGTAAAAACCTGACATTTATGACTGTGGGTGAAACATAACAAATCTTCTACATGTAGGAAGTAAAAAGTGAATGTTTGGCATTATTTCTTGAAAAATACTCACATGGACCAATAGTTTATTATGATACTTGATGAATAATTTTATATCAAGCAAGAAATGACTTCCTGTCCAAGCAGTGTGTTAGCATCTAGATTTTCCACTTTGGTCTTCAGGCACAGAGTTCCTTTGTTTTGCACTTTAAATAAAATTAAAGATACTATAAAGATATAACTAAAGATAAAATAAAATTGCCCATCTATAATGTATGTTTAACATCAATGTGGATATATCTTTGTGCTTTAGAACCATGTACAGTACATGATAAATACAGCTTTGTTTTAATTGACAATTTCTGACATCTGGGAACACAAAGAAAATTACAGTTTTTAATCAAGTCCATAAGCTATCCATCAGAAATACCAGATTAATGAGTTAAAAAAAAGAAGGAAGTTGTGTCAAATAGACCTTTCACCCAAATAAAACAATACAGAATCTGTGGTAATGTTGCCCTTCCAGTTGCATTTCTGTTCTAGTTCATCTTTTTCCTGATCACAGTAAAGAACTATTTTTGGTTCCATTAAATGCATTTTACATGCATGTCAATCATTTTAGTAACCAAATCAATATATGATCTAAAATAAGAAAGTAAAAACCCAAATCTTCCTGTTGAATTTTCCTCTGGCAATGTGTAGTTGTTTCTTTGTGCACATGCCATATTTAAAAGATGGAAGGTTACTACACTGTGTGAGTGTGGTAAGAATGTCAAAACTCCAAAAAAAATGTATTTTCATAAATACTTTTCCTCGACCTTGACACGTCACAAGGTAAAGGAGCATAAAAAAACTTTAGCTGCAGCTCAAAAAATCTATTTCTGTAAAATGTGGCATAACACTGATTCCACTGGTCTGCAAGTTCATTTACTTTTGACAAGTCAGGTGCATTTTATTAATAATATTTTAACAAAACAATTCAACTTGTAATAAAGTGATTTTGCATTATGTGGATGCTTACTTGATCTGGATAGTGGATGTATTTCATTAAAATCTCTTTTTTCCCTCCCATTAGTTTATCGCTGTAGCTCACATAATGAAGTGAAACCACTGAAGTTCTTTTGCAGTTTGCTTTGGCAAATGTCACATCACACTCTATGGAGAAGAAACATGAGATCTGCAGACCCTTCCCTCCAAGTCGCAACCCGCTGAGGAAAACATGTGCAGAGATTGTCAGTGAAGCCAGACAATCCCTGCGCGTTCAATCCACCCGGCGACCTTTCACACCCAGAGATGCACGCAGGCAACTTTTTGGCACGAGCTCTGTTCGTGTCGATCATGAAAACAGACCTCCATCTTCTTTCAGGTTTGTCACACTCATTCATCGTCAACATTCATCTTTATTCAGGTAATAAGAGTCTGAGTGTTAATGTGGGTCACAAGCGACACATAAAAGTAATCTGGCCTTTTTCCATGTTCCAGTCTTCATGCTCAAAATTTTGATGCTCCTGACTCAAGGCCAAGTTCAGGGACTCGACTCGCTCCACTGGACCATGTAAGTTCTTCACACATAACTGCACAATATGGATCTTAATCATAGTACAATTCAGTACTTGTTTTACACTGTCTCAGGGCTGCAACACATAATCTATGAATTGATCATTGAATTGGTGTTCTATCAATCAATTTTTCTTCTCAAACATGAAAATCCGCCTGTTTCTTTGCTTCCTGAAACAAAGAAATAAGAAAAACTGAATATCTCCAGTTTGTGGTCTAAATCTGATGTTTGGGGAAAAGTAATAGAAGTTGGATTAGAGCTGTATTGTCACTGTTTGCTGAAGAACGAGCAAGTAAAGTAGAAAAGTACTGAATATTGTAATAAATATAAGTGTGTAATCGTGAAAGGAAAGGATTAATACACTGCATATAATTGTACAGTATATACTATACTAACACACAGTAGTGTGCCTCAGTTATTGCCACTGCCTACTAAGCAAAACATTTCACCATTTTCAGACATTTTATGGACCAAACAGGTGTTTGACTAATTAAGACAATGATCATCACATTTGAAAATAATTGTTAGTTGCACCCCTACCCTGTCTGTAGATTTAATATTCTGAGATTTACCATGAAGACTGGAGTCAGGTGGCTTGGTGTTTGTTTAACATACAGCATATGTTAATATACGAAGTAAAATTAAAGAGTAAGAAAAGCATTAGTCTATGTTTAGCCCTAGTCTATGTGATGGACTGGCAACCTGTGCAGGGTGTACCCTGGCTTTCACCTCATGTGGAGGAGTGAGTGAGTGAGTGAGAAGCATTAGAAGTCGTACCTTGTCGAGGATTCAAAGCTTTATCTCGTTGTTCACACCATGATCTCACTGATGTGTTTGTGCTGTTCCAGGAGCCAAAGTTTCCAGTTCCCTGTGATGCCAAGGATGCATTCAAGGCCATTCCTAAACCTCCTGCTGAGCCACTGGAAGTGAAGAGAGGACTTGTCGGGGCACGGGCTCGTCTCCTCAGAGCTGGATCTCTCCCCACAATCCCTCCTGTAGAGAAACGCACAGATGGTGAGGCAGAAAAAAATATCTATGCCTGAATCAGTGAAGAAAATACTGTTTGATGGATGAATGAAAAGGTGTATAGTTCCTGAATATGGACATAACAAAATAGCGGACGATGCATTTGTTAAATAGCTAAAGTAGTTTTCTCAAATGGAAATGAATAGAGCCATTCACATGCTGCCGTTACACCTGATTTATACTCTCTGTAATTTACTGCTGTTGTTTTGAGTAGACAATGACTACACTCTCTTTCAAATTCTATCTTGGAAAACTATGCTATTTGCAACAATAAAACAGAAAATGGAGTTTGAATGATGTGATTGTGTATAAATGGATGCTTGTGCTTTTAGCCAGAGAAAGAAGTAAAAAATGTCTTAGCACAGTAACCTGTATATAACTTGTCACATCCTTTCTACGTGGCAGTGACAGAGAGATTAAACTCAGGCTCTGGACAAAAGCAGCCATCAGCGAAACGACTCCACAGCACGGACCACACCACAGTCCGCTGTGTTCCCCACAGACCTGGCCCACACAGGACTGCAAGTGAAAGGTACGCTCTCTGTTGACTTGCAAAATGTGCCTTTCTCTCTCATCCACCCTCCCATCTTTTCCTGCTTCCTTTTTTTTGGCAGAGTGACAGTAGGACAATGAGTTGTAGATTTATTGTGACACAAATGTTGCAGTGGAAGCCATTACAAGATGGAGTTTGAGGCCTCCCCTTTTAGCCTTTCATTAAATCATTCATTAATCTTTCTTGCTCTCTTGTTTCTCTCTCTTTGTGTGACACCACTAAGTCAAATTCATAGTTTGTCTTCCTCTTTCAGTTCATAACTTGTCTAGACTGCTGGGAACAGAAAACTACAACAGAATAACCTGTGGTGCATAACTTGAAAACATAACGTAAACAAAGATTAAGATTAAGAAATGTCACTTATAGTGGCGTACAGCTCTTGTGTCGCTCTGTGACATAAAGCGAAAAAGAATGGCCACATAGTAGCACTCTTGCCTTTGCAGCAAAACCCGGATTCGTGACCCGGTCAGAACAAGGGCCTTTCTGCATGGAGTTTGCATCTTCTTCCTCTGATTTGGAGATTAGGCAAATTGGACACTCTAAATTGCCCGTATGAATGTGAGAGTGGATGGTTGTTTGTCACTATGTTGCCCTGTGATGGACCTGTCCAGGGTGTACCCTGCCTTTTGCCCTATGCCACCAGCGCCCCCGTGACCCTGATGAGTGAGTAAAGATGCATTCAAAAAAAGTTACACCCAGTCATTCAGCAGCTCTTGTCAGTGTCCGCTCCTATGCTTCTGTTGTATACATACTCCCTCAGTCAGGTCTGATAGTATTGCTTGACACAGCCCGTTTTAAGATGAATGTAGCGGCGTTCAAAAAATGTTACCTCGTTTTTGTTCTAAGACTAAACTGCTGCAGAGTAATGACAACCAAAAAATTAACAGTAGACATAATAATATCAAGACTAAGTCATAGTGTGGGTTATTTACACCTATAATATACAGTGTGTATCATTACACTTGATCCAGAGCCAAAGGCTTTTCTTCTGCCAGTGATACAAGATGAATAAAGTTAGTTAGACCAGCAGTGGTCACTATTAGATGAAACAAATCTATCGCCTGGAGACTCCAAACCCTCATATACTTTACTGTATACTACATCTTGGTCACAGTTAAATCTCACTGCCCCCTATCTGTCATTACTATTACGTGTCAGCTTTTGCACCTCCACAGTGCACAGATGCTAAAAGCTCTGCTTTTTTTCTGCTGACCTCATCAACAGAGTGTCAGTGTGAGGGGCATAATTCCAGGCAATGAGGTCAGGGGCTGTCGTTACAATCCATCTGCCTATCGAGTTGGAGGGGGGACAACTGGGGCTATAAAGGGGGGACAAGACCATAAAACACTTTTACAGGAAATCTGGGCTCTTGCCCGCTGCACATCCTCCTCCATCACAGCCAAGTTAACGCGCAGTGTTACTGTAACTTGTTGCTGACAAAGAGAGGACCAGAGATCACACTGTGGTCAATTCAAGATTAAAGATGTTTTAAAACATTAGATCCAGGGTTACTGAGTTTTTGAATCAATGTGCTTCAGTTTTGCTGTATTCAAAATAAAAGTTGCTTTCGAAGGAGAAAAACAGGAGTGGTAGAAATAGATAGAGCACGACAGATTAGCATGATGAGTTGGATGAGATATAAAGATAGGGGAGATTAGACATCCACGAGGTTCTTTTTCTCCAATAAGCCAGAGCATTATATCTCCAAATGGCTCTCTATTAGATTTGGGTACCCATCTGGGGAAGGCTGGCAGCAGCATGTGTTGCGACTGCAGTGCACTGGCCAGGCCTAAGACAGGGATGAGGTCATGTCTCAGAATGCCATATCACACAAAGAGGCCTTATTACTAGGCTCTTGATCCGATTGCACGGAGCAAAGCCCTCTCTCTGACATTCAGCGTGCCTCGGCCAGCGCTCCCTGTTGCATGTGCCCTGTGTGCCAGCTTACACCAATCACTAAATCTCTTTCGGAGTGAAAATGCATTCTATAGTAACAACCTAGTGCTGCATTCTAGTGCTGGTGTCAAGCAATCCCTTGTAGTGATGTTCCAGTGGAATGAGAGAGACATTTCTGCCATAGCTGGGACTGTTGTCTGTCTCATAACTGTCAGCAACACAATAAAATAAAGCTCAGTTGAGTGTAAAACCTCAAAAAAAATGTTACACCTCGTGAGTCAGCCTTTTATGTTGAAACCAGTTCAGAGGCTTCACATAGACCTGATGATGTAGTGATTACACTTCTCCATATTTTTAAGGTAGATTTATGCTTCATTGTGAGATTTATTCAGTTAATCTTCTCATAATAGAGGTGATTAGGATGATTTGACATGCTGCTTATCTCTTTTCTCTCTGTTTATCTCTCTTTATTAAAGAGGATTTATGTAAAATATGTATAACAGCGACCTTTAGCATTTTAAACAGTGACTCCAATCCTAATTCAAACATGTGTAGTTACCAAAGTTTCCAACTTATTTGCATGAGCATGCATGAACAACTCATTGGGTTAATATTGTAGGTGCAAGTGTATCTGCTTCGAGCAGCAGCAGCGGGGAATTGTCACATGATGAGAGGAGACGACTGGTGACAATAACATCATCGGCTAACCTTGGCTGTGGCTGCTTCCCTGTTTGGGCGAAAATTATCCACATTGGCATATGTGGTTTATATCTGTCACTTTCCATTGTCTATATTGTAATGCATCTTCACTGCAGACCCTCATTGTTTTACTTCTCTGGTTGAGATGTTTTTCAGGGGGGGTTGTGAGGGTTCTTGGGTTTGGCAATGATCAGCATTTCCTACCCACAGCAACCAGTGTGTGTGACTGTTGAGGTATACTGACAATATAAATTGTCACTATACTGACTGTACCATTCTTATCTGCGAAGCCTCTTGTTATCCTAATCTCTGATGAGCATTTAATGACTTAAAATAATACACTTACATATAGCACCATTAATAATCTATTAATGTCTGGAAGAGAATCGTTCTCTTCCAGTTTGAGTGGATCAGTGCAGACTTGACAGTGACACACACAGGGAATCAACAGGCACATGCAGAAGGAAAGCTGCAGCACAAAACATGACACGAAGCAAGGCACGAACACTGCACGAGGGCTGACAAACCATGAACAGCTTAAACCACAAAGCTCACATCTTAGTTCCTGTCTGTTAGTGATTGCCTTTTGAAATGCACAATGACACACACACACGCACACACTGGTTTCCATGACTTCAGAGGACATTGCATTGACTTACATTCATTTCCTGGAGACTTACTCTAACCTTAACCATAATTACTAGTGCCTTAACCCTAATCCTGACAGTAACCTCAGTCTAACTTTAAAACATCTCTTCACCTTAAAATGTAGTTATTTACATTATGGGGACTTGGTTTTTGTCCCTATAAGGAAGACAAGTCCCCATAATGTGACACTGTAAACAGATTTAGGTCCCCACATTTGGAATACCAGGTACACACAATTCAATATATATGAATTTAATTATATAAAGATATTTAGATATTTCATTTATGAGTGTGTCTATGTGCAAATTACATACAAACAAGCGCCTGCTTAGTCTCAACCTCTGCTGCCACAGTGACACCTAGTGGCACTTAATTAACATACACCTATAAGCTTATAAAATGAATATATACTTAGCAACATAGTAATAAAGATTTTTTTTTCTTTGACACATTTTACCTTTTACCTTGACCTTTGAAATACTTTGAAAGTTAATAGGTCAGTGATCAAATTTCATGTCCCAAATCTGATGTAACCACACCCTTTGTTTCTGAACCAACAGTAGACTAAAACAGCCTGATGATGACTCAGGAGTTAGACCCAGAGACTGCACAACAGGACGGAGAACAGGTTTGTCCAGACAATAAACTTCACTGCAGGTTTTTGTTTTCACAGAACTATAATAGAAATGCCCATTTTGCATTTTAGAAGTGAAAATACAACTTTGCTCAATGTTCTTTAACATGCTGCATGTGAACCCACTGATTTTACTTCATAAATTACTTATTTCTTAAAATGAACTGAGCCAACTCAAAGTATACATTATTTAATGACATATTACAGTGCACAGTCCTGGTCCTGGCCTTGTTATTTCACCACCAGCAGAGACACACCTCACTCTTTGTTACTGAACAAGATTCAGTCAAACATTGATTGGGGAGTTGCTGCTAAGGCCTAATTTCCACCATGAGACACTGCCAGCCAATCACTGAGAGAGCTCTAGATTTAAGCAACCACAGCTTTCTGCATCACACCAGGCAAGAGGGTATGCATAGTTTGAGCAAAAAAAAAAAGTTCACGGCATGTGCAGACACTTATGTGCACAAACACATGTGTCTTCACCGCACTTGCACAAACTCACACGCATGCCATTTTCATATCAGCACAGAAACTGATGGGAGGAAGTTTTGCTGTGGATGGTGACCTTTTCACTGTGGCATCAAACTTCCTGCAGTTTTATTTTAAGATAGTGAACTTGTGAACCATCTTGTGAACTCGTGTTCTTCTTGCATTTTTGAAGTGGTAATTGGCTAATTCTCTCCACACAGTGTCAGAGCTGAAGACTGGAGTCATCACCACATGCACTGAGGAGGATGTAGAGTCACTGGTGTGGAAGAATAAGATTGGTCCTCTTCTCCAGCAGCTTGAGAGTGTGGCTGCAGGTAGAGCATACAGTACAATTATGAACCTCAACAATGCCATACATCAGTCAGTTGACCCAAAGAATGTAAAATTTCTTTCACCCTCTTCACTCACAGTGTTCCTTTTCTTTAAATATTTGCTCTTTTTTCATTACAGCTGTGTTTCTGTTTTTTACTGTTTTACTGTCATTTTAAACCAGCAGAATAAGAAATGGACTGTATTTTGTTAAGCTGATAGTCAGGTGTGAAGTCTCAAAGCATGAAAAGTTTCTGTGATTTTAACCCGTGGAGAAAGGCAAACAAAACATGTGATGTTATGTTTGGCCTCCATACAGAATTGTCTTAGCCTTAGACTTTAGTCCCAACACCCATGCAGTCGACTCTATGAGTGTAAATATTTTAACGTTTTACAAATTTAATGGGGAATTCATTTAAAAGATAAATATTAAATATTTATTGTAGTGAGTACCCTTTGGCTCATGCATAAAACACCTTTGAAAGAGACTGAATGGGAAATAACAGCAAAGTGTTGAGTGTGAGACTGAGGCCAACCTTTTTTGGAAACGGCCAAAGCCTGTTATTTATGCAGAGAAAACATTTATTTTACCTCAAAAACAAGGAAGAAGACTCCACCCTCGTTCTTCCTCTGCGTCAAGATTGTAGCTGCCTAATGCTGAATTGTTTCCCTGCATCTGACTATTCAAACTCAAAGCTGCCTCTCGGGAAAGGAAGGGGAATGTTATTTTACTGCTGACCCATGTGTTATTGATGTTGAGGATTTAACCTCAAGTTTCTTGTGCAAATAATAACAGTAAACCCTGCAGTGGAGCCACAGTGGACACATATACTGTATATTTTCTATAATTCACACAAGCTATCACTTTCTTGTGTTTACATGGATGCACACTTGCCAACACACACAGAGACTGTTTTCATTTGGGATGTTTGCTTTTTCTGTGAACAGTTGACATGTTGCCCTGAATTTGACCTGCGTTTATTTATATATTTATTTATTTATTTTGTGATATCTTCTCTCCATGTGATGCCAGGCAGCTCCGAGGGCTTGGCAGACTATCTGTGTGATTTGTGCGATGGTCTCCATGGCACCTTGGCAGAGGCAGACATGCTCGGCCGGCGCTGTAAGAGGAGGTCAGGGATTCTTCGAACACTGTTCCGGCTCATCGACCTCAACTCGGCCCAGCTCAACCTGCACATCGCCAAGCTCTGTCTGGCTGTGAGTCATCTGCGCGTTGGTGTTTGTGGAATTGTATTTGTTGCCTCCTTATGAATTTCTGGCCTCAGCACTTTGACCTTGTCAGGAGCAGTAGTCCTCACAGAGACCAAAACCTGCTCCTTATGAGGCAGAAGCTCATTTCTGAGCAACTGGTAAAGTTTAGAGCTAAGATTTAAATTGTGCTTTGGCTAAGGTTATGTTAAGGAATTACATGCTTATGGTTAAAGTTAGGTTAAGGAATTACATGCTTATGGTTAAAGTTAGGTTAAGGATAACGCTTTGTTTTGGCTGTCCAAATGAATAGTAATCAATGTGAGTCCATAACAGGATAGCTGCACAAACTTGTATGTGTGTAAACATACATCATACATTGCTTAATACAAAGGTTCTTGTTTTTCCAGCTGTGTGTCAGTGGAAAGAACCTGCTCAACATCTGTAAGCTCATCTTCCAGATTAGCCGCAGTGAGGGCAATGACATCCTCTTCCAGAACAACTCAATTATAGGTCAGCATGAATACATTCATTGTTTTTTTTTAATCAGTCCTATTCTATTTAGTGGCTTTCTGTGAGGCCAAGAACTCTGAATCCATACAATACTGATGGTAACAATATTATTTTTATTTACTTGTATCTAGACTCCTTGCTGAGTGTTTTGGACAATGAGGAAGTGTCTACGTCTGGGGAGGCTCTCTTGTACTGTGTTGGCACTCTGAAATTTCTCTCAGGAAACAGTGCAATCCTCAGACTCCTGCTGGACAAGAACTGTATCAGTGTGGCCCAGAAACTCATGCAGAGGCTTCACACAGTGGAAGAGGCCCACTTCACCATAGCAGGGCACATCCTCGTACAGGTGTGAGACTCGGGAATAATTTTATAAATGATGTTCACACAATTGTAAAACAATGCTGATTAAGCCTGTCAGCTCCACGTGTTTCTCTGTGTTTCTCGGAATTGTGGTGTTTAGATGACGGTGACATTCCTGCACTGTTCATGTGAAGTAATTTGTATTATGTCAAGATAAATGGAGGTAACAGCAACATTGTTCTAGTAAAGCAAGACTGACTGAAAACACAAAGGATGTTAATGTATTTGTTTTGTGATGCAGAGTTTTCCTGTATTGGACAAAAACAGTATGTCTGGTATATGAGCTGCCACAAGAGCACAATGTTCTTTGCTGGTTTGGACAATCCAAGCCCTGAACACACCCCACTTTACTGTTTTAAAAATTATTGCTTTTAACCACACAAAGTTGGCCCAAGCCATCATGTTAAGCCAGGGCTTCATTTGATATCCAGTCATTATGCTATTAGAGGAGGGAAATGAGCAGTCCATTACTTTCCAGAACTTTCAGTGCTGCCGTGTGTTGGAAGTTTTTGCTTCCTTCTTGTGATAGAATGATTTATGCCCATGCTGAATAGTTTCCGGTCGCTCTGCTGCATGGCGTCCTGCACAGGCCAGCAGTCAACCTTTAATGAGGATATGACCGACATTGTGCGCCAGCAACAATTCAACACTGACACGCAAATACTGGCCTAAATACAAACACTTAAAATAAAAGTGTACACACTTTTATCACTGACCTGCAATCTCCTAACCTTCCCCGTTTTTATTTCTCCCTGTCTGACCTCCACCCTGTGTAGCTGACAGCAACCTTGAGGAATCTCGCCGAGCACCCAGATTCTCGTCCACACTTTGTGTCCTTCGGTGTTCTGTCAGAGCTTTGTCTGGTGCTGAATCATCATCGCAAAGATCACGACATCTGCACTAACATTTCCAGAATATACAGGTATCGCACATGCAGACCCATATGTTTATAATAATTTGAATCATCTCATTTATGGTTTGGAGTTGAAATTCTCATTGGTGTTGTGGATGTTTTCTTCTTGTGCCTCTCCTCAGCTCACTAATGTAAACCATCAGACTGCAGTGAGCTGAAACAAAACAGATTATTATTCACTCCTCAAGCTCAGTTAATTTTTTTCTTTCTTCAGTAACAACTAAATCCCCCTTTCATTTATTCTCGTTCATTATGCTTGTGTATGGGGTCTCACAAACCAAGAGAGATACAGTATTTGCGCTCCTACATCTGCATCTGCATTCACAGCATTTACAGCAAATCAGCAACAGCTGATTTCTGTTTTGCTCACAGCTGTTTTCATCTTCAAAATATACAGTGGGATATCTATGGTGTGCAGTTCTGCAGTAATCAGTGGTCTTATTCAAAAAGCTCACACCTTAATGGAAGAAAATTGTCTATACTTGACAATTACAAAAAAAAAAAAAAAAAAAAAAAAAAAAGGCAGATAGAACTTTGGTTGAGCAAAATCCAATCCAACTTTGGCAAAATATATTAAATGAATCAGAAAAACTAAATTCACCAAAAGCTGTGCACTGTGGCTTTAATGTATGGAGATTCTTCTAAATAAATGCTGTACAGGTCTCAAAACTTGTCTTAATAATAAAATAATAAAAGTCATAATAGCATATTTAATACTTTGGCATGTTTTGAAAGCAGTTTTAGTCCAAAATATTCAAAAAAAAATTCATTTATTATTGTGAATAATGTCAATTTTATTAACGTGTTTGCCCGAGACAATGACAGTTAGATCCCAACCTAGGCCTACTACCCCATTTACATTGTTGATTTAATATTACCATATTTAGTCAGCATATAGAAGCAAATAGTGAGTGTAATGGTCACTGGTATTTGTTGTCCCCTCTCTCTCTCAGTAAACTCTCCTCTTACTCGGAGTGCCGGCTCGCTCTGGCCCAGACCCCCAACTGCTACACTTTATTTTTAGAACTGCTGAACAAACATCACCAAAAACAGGTGAGTCCACAAGCTGTGTAATTGTGAGTGTGTGTGTAGAGCGAAATGGAGACAAGCTTTTCCAGTGTTTATGATGCCACTTCAAAACAAGTGTTTACCTTTGGGTAAAGTTGTTTGTATGTGTCAAAGTGAAGACGCACCTACAGGACATCGTGTGTGTGTGTGTGTGTGTGTGTGTGTGTGTGTGTGTGTGTGTGTGTGTGTGTGTGTGTGTGTGTGTGTGTGTGTGTGTGTGTGTGTGTGTAAAATCATCCCAGTGTGGTGGTGAATAGATCGCAGCAAAAATTAGGAGGGATGAAGGTGGTAAAGAAAATAATAAAGTTGAGCTTAAGCAGAGCAGAGGTAAAGGAGAGAGGTGAGGGAACTGATGTGACTGACGTGTGTTTTTAGTCTCTTCTGGGAAGAAACACATCCCCATGCCTTCGAATGTAAACAGTTAAACATGATGAACAGAAAGTTCTGGGACAGCACGCCCTGTCCTCATTCCACTGTGAGCTCACATCAATGGGAAAGTTGAGTGTACTCACTCCTGGCTCACCGACTCTTTGAGGTATTTAGTTGGCGGTGTCAGAAAACAAGTATGACATGGAGGGTTTTACATGTGACCCTTTTTTTCTCAGTAGGTGTGGGACAACGACAGTAGGAGTTCCACTGAAACATGTTTACACTGCTCAAGGGAAAATGACTCATGTTGACAATAGTCACTGCAGGTTTTCCATGATTTTATTCAGAAGTATATATATATATATATGGACTATATATCCAGCAAAACAATATATCTGATGTCAGCTCAAACTTTTGGAGTTGTCTTGAATATACTTTTATTTTTCACAGTCAAAATAACTTAGTTGACCTTCCCCTCAGCTTTACAACAAACCCGAGGCTTCTCCTCAAAAACTGGTAAAATTACATGGTTTCCTGTCTATATCGTAAAGAAATTTGTTACAGACTGTCCAACACCCATCCTGAAGATATGGATAGATATGAAATCTAACCTGATATTAGATTCTGTAACATTCTATTCTGTACTATCTTTGTGTGTCTTTTCTCTTTTGCCTTTGCCCTTGGCTTTTCCTAATCTCTGTTTTTTTCATAGACTCTGTTCCTGTAATTGTCATCTGGTCTCACATGGACGCATGCCTGTTTTTTTTTCTTTTTTGTAGGCTGGCATTTTGCAAAACTAACTGTCAGATTTACTCTTTATTAATGAAGCTGTTATTCTATACATTCATCTGATATATGATCTCAAGAATTAGAACAAAATAAATATAAGCCATATACTAATAACATCATAAATACTGTATATATATACACTACCAGTCAAACATTTGGACACACCTTTGGACCACATTAAATGAGAGGGTGTGTCCAAACTTTTGACTGGTAGTGCATAAATATAGATACATACTCTATATACTGTATATGCTAAAGCTTGAAATCACTGTAATAAAATGCTTTATGACAGAGCTCTGAAGAAATGGCCTGTCAACCAAATGTGTGATCTCAGACAGATTCATGTTGACCACTGATCTCCCACAGGACCTCGTAGTGCGCCTCCTTTTCACCCTGGTGAACCTCACCGCCAAAAGTGAAGAGGCACGGCTGCAGCTCTTCCAGTGCAGGGGCTGCATGGACACACTCCTGCAACTGTACAACAGCTACCAGCGAAGAGGTGCCGTACCACACACACCCTCACAGTCAGGTGCTCCTTCCCCCAGCAAACCTGCTGCTCCCCCAGTGAGCGTGCTCGAGGACGATGACGTGCTGGTGAAGCTGGTCAGCGTGCTGGCGAACATGTGCATCCATCCAGCTGTAGGTCCAGCACTAGCAAACAACACGACCTGCCTTCAGCTTCTGATGGAGACTCTTGGTGAGCTGAGAGCAAGAGGGCGTCCATCTTAAAGGTCCAGTGTCGTACATTTAGAAGGGTTTATTGGCAGAAATTGAATACTTCTTATAAGTACAGTAAATGTAGATTTTAAGTCCATAATCATTTGTTTTTTGTCGTCTAAAAGGCCTTGGCATCTTTATGATTCTACAGTAGCCCAAATGGACCAATCATCCATGATTTCAAGCTGAAGCTTACTATGCAACTGATTCATGGTATGCAGAGGGCACCATAGTTTCTTGAACTGATTGGAAAAGGGAAGGGTGAACAGAGGGGCCCTTCATTTGTTATGGTCTGTAGTCTCACCATTGGATGTCACCAATTCATAGGCCAATCTCACAGAGGATGTGACAGCCGCAGCACTGATCTGCTGCATCCTGCATGAGTCTGTCATTTCAAGCGAGTTTGCTTTTGAAAATCATAAGACATAGTTTTAATTCTCTAAATGCTCCTCTGTGCTCAACTAAATACCTGGACTCTTCAGAATGAGGTTGTGCATCTGTCTGTGCTGAACATATTCCACAATTAAACTAAAAAGAATAGAATCAAGGAACTAAAATGCTGGAGTGTCTTTACTTCGAAACAGGAATAGGACATGCTGTGTTTGTGACTTACATTATGCAACAGATATAGATGCTTAAAAGAGTAAAGACAGATTATTTTAGCAGAATACGTTTGCTGTGAGATGCTCAGGAGACTCGAACTCGGTGTGAACGACAGACTCATCAGATCAGTGCTGTTGCCATCACGTGTGAAACCGGCCTCATACCTTTGAATCATTCTGTTTATTCTGTGATTTATAAATGACAAACAGCACAGCCGGTAACAGATTTGCAGCCATATTGATCTTAAATCTGTCCCTTTTGCACCTCTGCCATACAAAGGAAGCGTGTGACAACGTGTAGTTCTGATAAATGATAAAAATAGCTGGTGAGTGCATCATCAGTACAGTAAGTGTATGCAAGGTACCCAACCACTTCCCTTGTGCTGGGAACAAGACATGACTTCAAAAACACACTCCTCAATTGTCTGTTCATTCCATCACTCGCTTTGTGTTCGGTACACAGCACATCCTCTTTTGGTATATCTTTTTTTTTTCATGTCAGAGTGATGCACTGCACTGCATGAGCAGGATGTCTTACAGTTGACTTGTCGCGAAATTATCTCGTGTGGTTAGTAGGTTTCAGGACAGGTTGAACTGAAACGCAGGTGGGTGTGAAACTCTCAATTTCTCTGCTGCAAGCCTCCTACAGGCTTCATGGCAGTTGGGCGAGAGAATCGAATGCACGAGTCAGACGTCGGACATGACGGATGGATGTGTGATTAAAGCCAGTGAGTAAGATAGGAAGGTAAATGAAGACAGAAACATCTGAAGGGGAAATGTGAAGCTGGTGTGACAGCTGGAGAGAGAGAAAACAAAATCTCAGTGGAGGATGAAAGAGCAGCGTTGCTCAATGAAGTGTTTAGATCAAGTTCATGACAGGCAGTGCTGCTTTACATTAGTGAGCTTAGAGGGAAGGCAGGGGTGCACAACAAAGTGGCATTTCCAGTCAGTCCCAGAAACAAAATTCTGTGTGACACAGGCGCCCGGTTGACAGTGCATCTGCAATAACCACGATTTATGACCAAGCACGCGACATCTGCTGCTATATCAGGAGCAGACCCGGTCTCTAAGACACTCACCGAGTCATGGCTGGGACACACTGACCTTTGTTTGCAGCTGATGATTAAACTGACTTTACGTGAGAACAAAATTTAAGAGATAACAGCTGCTTTTATGATAATGTCTCACTGTCACTATCAGTGTGGAAAAGTCTGTTACAACCAGACAGGCTAAAATTCCAGGGTCAACTCATTTATTTAGTTTATTCTTTGTAACCCGCCAATCTGTAAATCATCCTGTATATGTTCTCATGATTTCGAGAACTAGTTTGCATGACATACTGCAGTGGTTTCAAAGATTATTTACTTTAATTTATCAGCAGAAAAGGAAACACTGCTTCCACCTCAGCAGTTAATTGTGTATGTATTCTGTCCAGGGCATTTAAAAAACTAAATTAGTATTTCTCACATCACATTCAGACCAGTTTTATAAATTAATAGTGAAGTATAGTGTGTTTCAGTGGCTTAAAGCTGGTTTTGCTTGGTCATGCATTGTGGACACCTTAGGTTAAAAAAAAATAAAAATTTGAGTTTGAACCAAAAACCAAAAAGCAGAAATGTGATATCATACCATGTGTAACCTTTTTCAGGTTCTTCAAGGAACCATCAGTTGATCAGTTCTTCAAAGAACTGACGGCACCAACTAAAGAACCGTATTTGGTTATTAAAAAAACAACAGAAAACCAAAACAGGTTCTTAAATATAATTTCTGGGGTACCTTTTTACTGTTTTTACTGGTTCTGTAACAAACATTTCATATTTTAACATGGGCAGTAGGGAAACACAAATGTCCCTTTAAAGATCATTATGAAAACTTAAGTCTTATTTTACCTCATTATTTTTTGGGTGATTTTTTTGTGTGTGTGTGTGACACAGAGCTGAGGTCTGTGCAGGAGAGCGAGGAGCTGCTGGTGAATGTGGCTGCCACCATCAACAACCTGTCCTTCTACCAGGAGGAAAGCTCTGTAATCAGACACAGTCAACTCGCCATCACAAAGTGTAAGACTGAGAGATTGATTTATCGAAGAAGTTAATTACATTATTATAAATTATAAAAACCATGAGCTGTATGTGACAATATCACACACCTTTGACTCCCGTGTTCCTCTCTTTTCTCTGCTCAACCCTCAGTAATGTTGAAGTTGTTGCTCAGCTCCAGCACAGACGCCATGCTTGAGGCCACACGTGTATACGGGAACATGTCAGTGTCCAAGGATGTGCGGGACTTTATTATGCAAACCAAAGGTTTATTGTGGACACAAACAGACACAGGCACACAGAACACTCATGTAATTTCATGTATTATTTTTAAAACCTTATTCTTGTACTTGTGCAGGCAAAGTTGGCAAAGACCCAAGTTAGACTGAAAACTTTACTATGAATAAAAGGCAAAGAAATGATGTAGTTAATGCATGGGAATGGATCTTTTTGTTTGTTTGTTTTAAGCACAAAGGTTCAGACAGAGCTCAATACTTATTCACAGAACACGATGTTTGGGCTGGACTTATCTGCAAGGCCAGCTGCAGTTAGTATTAACATGACTGCTGACACTAGTGATTGCTTCCTTTATTACATTTGCCCCTCTTTGTCTTTGCCCCCCCCCCTTTGTCCCCCCCCCCCCCCCCCCAGTGCACCAGTTTGTGGTAATGCTGCTCGACTCTAAAAGCACAGAAATGTGTTTTTCAGCCTGTGGAGTCCTCACCAACTTGGCTATGGACCCTCCCAACCGGGTCAGTCTCTCACTGGAGGGTGCGTCTTCCAAGTAAGCACAAATGCACTCAAGAAATGAGTGTGTACACATCACTACACTACATAAAGGTAGATGATAGGCTGATATTACAACAAACATAGTCTCCTAAAAAGTGAAGAAAAGTGACGCCTAAGAAGTAGCAGTATCAGTTACTGTATCTGACGGGGGGGACACTCTACTGGTTGCAAAAGGAACTCAGTCTGAATGCAAGTCTATGGGAGAATGAATCATTTTCCTGAGGTGTTCATGGTCTCTAATGATAGTTTCAGGTCTTATTCAATAGCATATGATGTCAGTTTTGTAAATTATGGCCCCATTTTGTGGAAAATTGACAATAAAGCATGCCACATTTGAGTGCACACTATTATCACCCAATGGGTGCCTGGTTACATGCGACATAAGAGTTTCTGGTTTCAAAAAGTAGTGCCAGTGAAATTGCCAATCTCAAATGTTTACTACTTTTCTAGACGGTCAATGAGAAACACAAACACACAAACTACTTTACTTTAAATGAAAAGCAACAAAATTGTCAACTCAACCTTAAATCCTCTTTTGGGTGTATCATTGCAAACAGCTTCTTAGATGCTAGATGTAATTTCCACAGGGGACACAGAAAAGGTCATCCTAATTTTTGATACATGTCATTGTGTGTGAGACAAGAGTTCCTGCTGGAGCTAGAAGTCAGTACTGTTGACATACTAGGATTAACTTGGAATTAATTTTCTCCTCTTCCTTTTGGCAAGAAAATTTGTGAGTGATTTCTCCCAAAATGCCAAATTATTACTTTAAGAGCTAACAGAGCTACAATTTTTTTGCTTTTTGGGGGGCCTGAGGTAGCATGGTGTTTGCTGTGGAGTAAACAGACTTTTGGAAAGTATGGTTTTCATTTTGACAAACATGAGCACAACAACTGCTGTGGCATAAACACTACTTAGTCATCATTTCAGCTTTGATCGAAGTTGTATGAAGTTAAAATGGCTGATTGTTCCTTTTTGATGGATTTGTACATATTACCACATGGTAATAACTCAAAGGATAATAAAAATGATGAATAATGAAAATATCTTCCAACACCAGTTTTAGCTTATCACTTCAAACGTGAGCTTTGATATAACAATTACATTCTTTTTTTCCCCTTGACACATACAGTACATACACACTTTTGCACAGCATTTGTAGCGTGGACACGTAGACATTACGTATTCCCGAACCCTTTACCCTAACCTTAACCACCACAACTAAATGTCTGACCCTAACCTGAAACAAGTTCTAATCCTTACCCTAAAACCAAGTCTTAACCCTCAAAAAGGCCTTTTAAGGGGTGACAGAACTTGAGGACCAATATAAACTCCCTATGGTTTATACGTGTTTTGGACCTCACAAAGATACCCATATAAGAATATACTATACACACAGAGGATCACATGACTATAACAAATTAGCTTCACTGCAATGGACCTACATGTAAATGAAAGAAGACTCTGTGTGTGTGTGTGTCTTCTTGTATGGGTATCTTTTTGAGGACCTTTTCACCTTGTGGAGACATTTTTATCTGGGCCTCACAACTTTAAAGGGCTTAAGGGTTAAGACCTGGTTTTAGGGTTAGGTTTAGAGTTAGGTGTATGTCAGGTCTAGGTTACGGGTTAGGGTTAGGTCCTTAGTTGTGATGGTTATGGTTAGATTAAGGGGCTAGGGAATGCATTGTGTCTATGATTTGTCCTCCCTAAGATATAAAAACAAGTTTTTGTGTGTGTGTGTCTAGGTTGCTGGATTGTCTGAAAGACTTTGGACCAAGTGACTGGCAGCTGATGGGGCAGGTTTGTCAGGCATTGTGGAACCTGATCATTGGTGGTTCAGAGGAGCTGCTGGACACACAGGAGCGAGAGTCTCTGCTGGAGACCCTCAGGACATATTTAGGTGGGTATTGCTACTAATACCTTACACGACACTTAAGGGAAGACATGCTTGAGGGAGCCTGATCTTACTCACAGCAGTGTGCCTAAGTTGGGGGCAGGAAGACACACAAACTGTGTGGACACAAAAAATGTCCCTGTGAAGTTGTGAAAATGAACATGAAGTGTCATACTGTCCCATGTGATCCACTGTCTACTATTTTTTCATTTATTCCTTAGATGAAGAGGAGGCTCTGAAGTGGACAGATAATGAAGACATGAGGAAATACCAAAGGGCATGCTGGGAGTTGGAGTTCCAACCTGTAGCTGAGAAGCTAATGAGGATGCTTCAGTCCCCGGATCAGACAGACTGACACTGCGACAGGGAGTGTCATGCTGCCATTGAAGAATTTTTTGCTTCTTCTTCTTAGTATCAAACACATAGATTAACCCTTTGTAACCTTTGATGGATGTGCTGTCACTGTGGCAAACACGCCAAGATGAAAACTGTTTAACTTTTAAGTCTTAAATGACCTTAGTCTTGATTCTGGCATTTGAATCACGTATTATTGAGTTAAACACAATCCACTCTGTCCCTACCCACACACCAAGGTTACACATGTGCAAGGACACGGGTCCAGGGTGCAGAGTGGGAGTAGTTCTTCCCATTTCAAATCAGCGACCTATAAAAATTATTTCAATTTTTTTGTTGTTATTTAAATGTAAAAACAGTGACACTGTGATGCTTTAACCTCTTGTAAATGTTTAATGGTGGCTATCATCACAGAGAAAGCTGAGCCTTAAAGGGAAAAAAAACACCCTTCCACAACACCTCTATTAAACCATATGTACTTTATTTTACCAATGGCTGTAAAAAAAAAATATTGCTAGAATTTTTATTACAAGCTGACATAAATTATGATGCTACAACCTTTTTACAGCAAGTGTCAGACCTTCAGATTGTCCTGGGTTTCAAGGTCAAAGCAACATCAGCTCCAATAGCTGAGAAAGGTGATCATGCAACAGTATAAGCTGACCAAATCTGCTTGAATTCATAGAAAATACGTGAAACAGATAAGAATGTCATGTTTCTTGTCCAAAAATATAAATACTTATATTTCCACTATAAATATATATTTTACTTTTTTGCCATCCTATCCTTTTCAATTTTGTTTGTTAGGACTTCGTCAGGGTTAATAGAGTTACACAGAAGTACATTCTGTGATATTTTTTAAACATTTTAACACCCATGCACTTTAAACTTTTATTCCTCCCCAGTTTTGCTATGGCTTTTATTTCTGTGTTCACGTGCATGTGCAGAGATAATTTCAGGTTGTTTGAACATGTAGGAGATTGTGTCTTTTTTTTCTAAAGTACTGTGCCGTTTCAGTTTTATGATATAACAGATGACTAATCTGGAATTTACCTCATGAGCTGATCTTTTATTGGCATGTACTGTGTGACATTGGCGCTTGTTCACAATAAAGAAGAAAAAAGTGGGAGACATTACTGCTTCTCAAAGCCTTTATTATTACACAGATATGGGGCCAGGCAGTGCTTACAAGTTACACAAAGTAGCCTAAGGTACAGTATTTTCTTTTAAATCACATTGTTATTACGACAAAACAAATCATGAACGGCACTTAATGCAAAAGGATTATGTTCCCCCAGATCTCACACAACAGTGACCTTAACACAACCACAAGACAAGTCGATGTTTCAAAAACCCCTTGACATCTAATTAGCCAGATCCTCTACACAGAATTTTTCAGGCTGATATGAAAAAACAGTTGGCTAATCGGAATATCAAGGTTGCCCAAGAAATTGCTTCCTATGCCATTTATCATCAGGGGGAAAGCCACCAAAATGTGAAGGCAGTTTGGTCATAAAGGATAACAATGAGTTTCTGCTGGTGATTGGGTTCTGACAGCCAGGCCTTTGTGGCCTCAATAGGCAACACCCTGAAGTCACGACAAGTAACTGACCTCAACAGATAAATTGAGGATTTTAGCCAGTGAGGTGTCACCTGTGGGTGAAAAGAAAAAAAGATAAAGTTTTCCTTAAAGGAGACACCCTTAATCTGGTCAGATGTGTTGTTAGACTGAATGACCAAAACATTGGTCAGGATTCTTTTAAAAATATTGAGCTCTCAAGCATATTCAGAAGAAGAAATTCACATGAAAGACCCTGGACTGCACTGATGATGAAAAACTGTTTACTGCTAATGGAGTTAGCTTTGAGTTCCGAGCACAAAAATGTCTGCCAATAAATCATCCTTTGCATAAAAGCATTTAAAAATGCTTACTAATTACAGTGGGTTACCCAATGTTGTGCACTTGTGCAACTGAGCAGTGGAAGTGAGCTGATGGAAACAGTGATTGTGCTATGACTCCGTGATTCCTGAATTGTGTAAGCCTCTCCACATCTAATACAATCTCTTTGATAAAGCAATCCAATTATTTAGGAGAAAACTACCAATGATACACAACAATTCAATATCATAGTTTTATTTTTGTCATCTTTTTCATTTAGTTTCATATAAAAAAAAAAGGTGTCAGTAACTGACATCAGTCAGAAGTCTGAAAAAACCCTCCACTTCCTCTCAAACTACTTCCAAATGTACCATTCCTTTACATCATCACCCTGCTCATCTGGATATCACTCATTCATTCATCCATCCATCTGCCCAACTCTTTCACTACAACCTCAGGAGAATGCAGTACTTTACTGGTTTTAGTAAACAAAAATAAAAAGGGAAAGGTTTTATGCCTCTCTTCAAAACAAAAAAAAAAAAAAAGCTGCTTTTGCACTTGTTAGACTTCCCTGGCAGGGAAATAAGCACAGCTACAAACAACCTTTTGCGTTCGACAGCTGATCGACCACAGCAGGCCTTGTGTGGGCGAGGCAGATCCCTGAGCAATGGGAACCTGACAGGCCAGAAAAAGAGACTCTGCTCAGTAAAGAGCAGAGCAGAGTAAAGAGGTATTTATTTAATGGTAAAAAGTGTTAGGATGACCAGGAATCTGGGATAAGCGGAAGACAAATAAGGTGTGGTTGGGGCAACCGGAAGCAAAGCCCTCCTCGAAAACCTGGTTTTCTAACTTTCTTTTCAGATTTTTTTTGTCTTTTCCCAGTAAAAGAAAAATGAAGACATCATCATCATCAACAAATAATACACAGTTATCTCACAATAACAGAGCTACAGCAGAAGCAAGAAGTCTTTCCTTCAAAGTGCCTCGCTAAAAGTTTTTTTTTTTTGACACATGAAATTTAAAGACGTACTTTTTTTTCCTCTGTCTTGTGTGAAACACTTGCACTCACACACAGATATCACACCTCAGTCATCAACACAGAAGTCATCCACACGTGTACAGTCAAACTCAAAAAGGGCTCAGTGTTCTTTGAGTTTCTCTCCACACTTCTGTGTTTCACACAATCCTTGGATTAGCTTACAATGACATTTGAGATTTGGGAAAGGGGGGGGTAGGATGAGAGGAAAAGGGGGTAATGCTGTGGATTTCTAATGGATAGGGGCATGTGGGATATAAAAAGGGTTGGGGGGGGATCGGGATCAATATGACCCCACAGAATACAACATAGGAACAGCAGCATTAGCACGTATGCACACTGTGCTGGATAATTCAGGCACACGAAAAAAAAAAAAACCCAAAGTTAATGCTTCCTTTTCCACTGACAGCAACTACATCAACGTCTCCTTATACAAAATAAAATGATAGTCAAGAAACTAAACAAACATAAAAGGTTCAGTGTGCAGAATCTGTGGCTGCACAGCTTTCAGGGATTTTCTATATGGGACTTCACTCTAGCAGGAGACATAAAGAGATTGGCAACCAAGAATACAGGAACACGGTCCTGGATGCCTCTGGTGTCAGCACTCAGGCCCACAAACTATCCAGCTGAGCAGGAGTTTGCTCCAGGCTGACATCCCTTGGTCACCTTTGGCACTGCAGGCACCACAAACTGAGTTTGTGAATCCACTTGTAGTTTGGGATGTCTTTTCTTCAGCAGTTCTTTTTTTCCCCCACTTCTTGCTTTCCATTTTGTTCTGATCCTCTTCTTGACATCCATCCAACAAGCACTGTCACAACTCAGGACACTGTTTTTTTTTCCCCCCAAACCCCTGCCCTCTTTGATTTTTTTCTTTTTAACTTTCTTGATGAGTCCCAATGAGCAACAATGATGACAGTAAAAAGACAACAATAAAAACGCTCAAAGCACTTCATGTCATGTAGCGAGTGATCGCTCTCAGAGCGTATAGAAGTTCTGCTTGCATTCGCGCTTCCATAAGAAGCAGATTAACATGGACCTGCAGAGAAAGAGAGAAGGAAGAGATTAATACTATGCAACAGTTAAGAAATTTATAACAGCTGCAACAAAGAGACCAGGAAACAGGATTTAGATTTTTTTCTCACCTTTTCAGAGTGCTGAAACTGCCTCCAAAAACTCTCATACATTCGTTTGGTGGTCTTCTCAGGACTACACACCATGGTCTTAATGTAGATCTTAAAGCTACGATCCAAGAGCTGGTTTATCTCTCCATAATCATAGTCATCATACCTGAGGATGGCAGAAAAACATTGTATCAGATATGACTCATACAAGGAGAAGAAAAAGTACCCCAATGTTCAGAGTAACCAGTGACTGACCTGATACCAAACATGCAGTGAATGTAGTTCCAGATGGCTCTACGCAGCATAGTCGTATCCACATCCTTGTGTGTTGCCATGGTGTTGTAGGTCAGGTTGTAGGCCATCTGGAACTTCTCGTCCAGCATCTGACCGACATCAGGATACAGTCGGTTGACCAAGGAGAAGCCATGATCCTCCCAGCTGTAATCCTGTGAAACAGTTACTGAAGTTAATATGAAATATTTTTGGTGTTTACAAATGTGTTGTCAGACTGAATGAAATGCAATTCCTACCTGCACTCTGAATGTGGGCACATGCTCCCCCCTCCTGGAGAAGTCCTTATAGCCATAACTCGGGTCCTCAAAGTGTCGGGAGATGTCTCTCGAGGGGACGCACTCCTCCTCCTCTGCAGTGACCACCAGCATGCTCTCCGTCTTCTCTCTTTCAAAACGGGTTGCCATCTCCTCCTGGCTGGCCTCCTCGTCATCACGGCACTCCTGCAGCTGCTTCATGCGCTCCATCAGCACCTCCACCTCTCCATTCACCTCCTGCAGGAACAAGATCAACAAGCATGCTTACATTAAAAAAGTCAGGCAACTTATCAACATCCCAACATGCTCACAGAAGTGTTAAGTGCAAGAATTACACAGATTTTAAATTTGACAAGAAAACATTCCCATGCTCCAATTTATGTTTTCGTCCAACTCTCTCTACCACTCACCTGGTTACCAAGCAGGTCTTCATGATGATTAGCGTGACTGTTGCCATTGGCAATATCACACACACAGAACTGGCTAACGGAGGGGGGTCTAAAGGTGTGTCCACCGTCACAGTGAATCTCAGGCATGATGCCGCAGCCAAATGTGAACGAAGCAAGGGAGTGGTAGTGTGTGAGGAGGACCACTGCGTGGATCAGCTCTGCGAGAGACCAGCTGTGCTCCTCTGCCTTCAGAAACCTCTGGAAAAAAAATCAAAAAGCCCCAAAATGACCTTTAAGCAAATAGAAAAATGTTTTCACCCTTCAAATTCAATTTATCATCTTTTTTTCCCTGCCTCACCCCCCATGTCCTTCAAATCCATCCTCCCTCTCTGTCACTACAGAGACCTTAGTCTATTACACAACTTTTTTCCATCAACCCTCTGCACCGTGCCTGTTCACTCACCTCGATGTGTTCCTTTGTGAGAAGCCAGGGTCGGTGGGCCAGGATTTTATTGAGCTCTCCGAGCTGCTGCAGCTTCTGCGGTGCTTCGTCCAGGCCGTTCAGCCACTTCAGATCTCCACCAACCTGGAGAAAGTCGTTCACGTGCAGGTTGACCAAATAGGAGCACTGGTGCCTAGCTGCCGCCTGCCAGGTCACAGGGAGAGAGTTAAAAACTAGGTTTTTAAATACAGACATAAAACCAAAACTCACAGTTCATCTGAGAATTCACAGAGGACAGATTACCAACATACCATGATGCCGATGTAGTGTCGGTAGTGCAAAGGTAAGGGTCCGTCCATCTGCAGCAGGTAATGCTGTGTCCGGAGGAAACTCTCCAGGTACTGTGGGTGGAAGCCCATGACCAGAGAAATGTTGTCCAGGCGACCGAGGGCTGCAAATGCATCCTCAAATATTGACTGTGTTCTGGTGTCCACTTTACTGACTTGAAGAATCTAAAATAAATAATAAATAAATAGATTATAAAACCAATTTTGCAACAAGCCTTGTGGTTTTCTTTAAAGCAGGGTAACTGTACCTCTTTTTCTGGGATAAATCTGCTTGGTCCGTTACCTAAGGGTCTTGGGATCCTCAATCCCAAGTCCTGCAAGACAAAAAGGAGAAAAACGTATTAAATATTTGAGAGAAGATTTTCATTACGTTTAGCTGAGATCATTATCTCACATTCCTGCTGTAGTGGCTCTACTGTCACTGAATTCCCTCACCAGACTGAGATATCAGAGTCGTCTTGTTTGTCTGACACTAATAAATCTGGAGGTTTTGGATCAGCTTATCAATCATAGTGCAAAAAAAATGTTTTAAGATTCTATTCTCAGTGAAAGTACTCTAACACGCAGTGAATGCAACATAAGACACTGATGCACAAAGGCAGAGTTTTGTTGACGTCATAAGCAAACACGATGACAGCGCAGCCCTCATTAAAAAGTAAAACACCAGAGAAACATTTTCTTTGGCCCCTTTTGTGTCCTGTAACTTTCCGCTGCCTGTCCAGACATGTCTCCTAGCGGACACTGTCCCGCAGCGCATCACTGTAGCGGATGAATGAATGACCACGATGAATGCGTGGATTCTTCAGAAATGACAATGGGTTTAAAATGTAAATTTAAACGTGTATAGTTTCATTTTGACTGACACTATGAGAGATAAATAAAAACCACACAGAGATGGCTTCTTTTCTCTCAATGACCACTAACTCTCCTGCCTGGTAAACAAGTCTGGACAAAAGACTGCACTGCAGCCTGTTTGTTCAAAGCGACAAAAAACAACGTCACCTGAACGCACCATCGATGTGACACAAATATCCAGACTCGAAGAGAAAACGGGAGCTTTAAAAAGATGAATGCATGTTTTTTCTGCTTTAATAAAAAGTGGTATTTTTTCGCCTGGTCTTTCTCTTACCTTTTTGCTGAGACGTTCACAATGCGAGCATATCTTTAACAAGCCTGTCACCGCAAAAGAATTAGTTTCCACGTTTTGTGCCGGTGCCACCGCGTGCCTCATCTCGTGCCCCTTGCTTTTAAAGGTGTTTTTTTGTGTTTTTGTCCCCCAGAAAAGCGTCTCCTGCTCGGCTCTGTCCACCGTTCTTTGTTCCTTGAGGCACTGAGTAAAGTGCTCAGTAGTCAGCTGTTGCAGCCCTAGAGCAGAATACCGTCCTGCCTACTGCCTTCATTCGGTAAATAAGTCGAGGCTTATGTGAGTGACGCACACGGCGTCCAATCGCGTGGCGAAAACAGCCTCGCGCCAGCCAATGGCGTCGGGTAGGGGGGGAGGGGGCGGAGCCAAGTCTAAGGAGAGGGGGGTCCTAAACGTGAGCGGAGAGAACAATCACCTAAGAAAAACATCATCACTTCTTCTTTTGTTTCCTGCTGCCACTGATCATGATTGAGTTTACTGCTGTTCTGTGAACTCTGAATGCTGAATGATGAGCAGCAATCAGCTAAGAGTGACAGCTTCGACACCAATCACTCTGATCAAATCAATGTGGTTGATGTGGAGAAAACATCATGCAGCTGAGTGATCATTTTGCATGTAACTGTCATTTTAGCCAAACACAAACACCCAAATATAAGTGTTTGACATTTTCTGGAGTCTCTCAACAAACAAGTTTCGTTTTATTATCATGAAACTGTTTTGTCCCATATTTTGTCTTTATTAAATAATCTGCAAATTGTCATATTGGGATTTCAATTTAAGCGCTGCAAGGAATTATTATTCAGTTATTCTGTCAACTATTCCCTTGAGTCACTGATGAGTTTTTGGGTCCATAAAATGAATTGCAAAATGATTCAGTTTTAAAGATTTCTTTGTTATATGGACTAAGGAAGGAAATTCAGAAAAATCCGAGAGCTTGTTTTAAGTGTTCAAAAAACCTCTCAACCTCTGATGACTCAATTATCCAAATAGATGCCAATTAATAACTGAGCAATCGATTCATTATTGCAGCCCCATTCAGTTCTTTTGCAAATAATTCTGAAGCCTAAATAGGAATACCTTCTTTAATACAGCCAAATGTAGCTGCTACAAAGACAGAAAAAAATGCACTTTTCTGTGCAATCAGTATGTTCATCTGTGCATTTAAACAAAGCAGTAACAACAACAATGCAGTCAGCTCAAGCAAGCAGCGACAAGTCCCCCTAAACTGAGCCCCAAGTCTCCTCGGAGAGGAGCTAAAGACAGTAGAGGTCTGCTGTGCAGAGAGAGAGAGAGAGAGAGAGAGACACCAGCATCAGCACGCAGCATGAGATGGATCGCTGCAGGACCTGCTGCAACAACAACAGCCCTTCAGTTAGTGGTTTTGCACCGCAGCCTATCAGACCACAGATAATGTCATTCCTCCACCAATCAGCCAGGGCCGAAGGAGTGCTTTTAAAAGCCAGGAGGAAGAAGAGATAAGGAAGGCAGCTCTTATTGCTTTGTTTGTCCCAGCTTGACAATAACACAGTCACCAGTGTACACCTGGTTTATCACACTGCTATAGAGTCAATAATTAATCAGAATTACATCAGATGAGATTTACTAAAAACAATCCTGTGTCCTCTATTTTATATTGCTTTATGATAATCAACATTTTCAATCAGGAAAGCCTGTGAAATTCTTAGTACCAACAGATAAAAAAAATACTTTGAAAAGCACATGAGTCAAGTTTTTTGTTTTTCCCTTTGTGTATCTGCTTACTGGCCAGTGTGTTTCCACACATACTGTACAACCGTGCATCAGATATATTTTTCCTGTTTCAGTTCATCCATACTGGAGCAGCAAGTTTGATGAAGCTGATCAGATACCACATTACAAGCCAGAAAAACAAGTTTTGGTAATTAATGAATTGTAAAAGAAAGCCAGCGAAAGGCAAGTCTGCCCCTATGTATGATCAACAAGCTATCTGGCCAGTTTGGCAACTGGATCCAAGTCCTCAGTAAGGATACCTTGATAGCACAGTATTCAGCAGGTTTATTGTGTGGGTCCCTACCACCCACACATACACACCCTCCCACCCCACAGCCACTACACCAGACCCTCTCCTGATGCCACAGGCTGGGGTGTGTGGCAGTGGTAAACATGTTCCCATGGCCGGAGTCAGCACTGCTGCCGGGAGCCCCATGGCTCAGCAAAGCTGCAGAAGAGGCTGGTCAGCGTTAGGGCTTACGACACACCAAACCTTTTCACATAAAAGCGCTTAGGCTCGGGGGTCAGGGCCACACACTATTGTCAGAGTGCTCACTCTGACCACTTTGTGGAGATTTACTGTACCCACATCAGGTGTGTGTGTGTGTTTTTTGTTCTCGGGTTCAAGCACATATTTACTACCAATACACAATAATTAGTAAACAGTATTTGGTTCAGTTTTGTTAAATCTAAATCTAAAACTACATTATCATCTAAACACTGTAGGTGGACAAAGCTATACGCTATATCCATACAACAAGATTTCCAGAAAAATGTTTCAGCCTTGGTCCAAAGAAATCGGACCAAGGCTATGGTATGGTAACACACCTAAAATGTTAATCACATGACCATTCATGTACACTGGGTTCATAGCTGCCAGAGTAAACAGGAAGCTGATTCTTTCCTTTTTGCAAGAAAATATTACAAATGTGGAACAACAATGGTTAAACGTAAGAAGGATTTATGTTATTAGACCAACAACAAGGTGAAAATGAAACCGAAAGTAAGTAATATAGCTTTTTCTTCGCAACTCAAAGCTGCTTCATGGTCAATAAGAGTTCATCAGCAAGTGAATGCAGGTCACTGTGTCATTGTTTCCAAAGGTCTCATCTTAAATTATGGGGCTCTAAAATGACTTGGTAGAGAGGACATTGGGCATATTTGAGCAGAATTTATATACGTTTTAAATGAACTAACTTGAATAACTTGCATCTGCATATTTAACTTAAACATACAGTAATGTTGTCACTGTTGGAAAGCATTGTTAGCTAAAACACTTGATACTTGATTTCAGTACATTTCCTTTTCTGCCTTTTCTAAAACAGTTAATCCCCAATCTTTTTGTTTATCAACTCTTAAAACTAAACAATGTACTGTACATTTCTGACCAGTTATTACATTTACTAGTTTTGGCCTATTAACAATCTTTATTTTGGTTTTGAGACAAGAAGAGATTAAAAAATAAGGTCACTAGAAAAAGACAAACATAAGTTAGTAACATAAGAACTGTTTTTTTTGTTGTTGTTTTTTTTTCACTCTTTTTAACTCATAGCCAGTGCTCGTCTCAATAATCATCTTGTGATGCCTCAGCTGTTTCATACAGCGCTTTATGGGAGTCCCAAACCCCAGGATGGAAACCACTGTTCTACAGTGTCTTCTGAACATCGTGTGAAAAAAAAACCACACTGAAGGTGTTTCAGGGAGTTAAAAGACATGTGTTTTTAGACAACTTACTTATATAACATCACCTACAGTAAGTTTGAATGCAATTATTCTAATGAATAACTGAGTTATGCCGAGCAGATAAAACTAGAGGCCAAATAAGAAAATAAGAAAATTTACAAAGGAAAAGAAACCACTCCAAAGAAGTTTGTTGAGCTTGTCACTTTAAAATTGTCTCTTAAAAAAAAAAAGCAGAGGCTCATTTAGAGAATGATGGGGTTAAACCGGTGACCTTTTTCGCCGTAGGATGACCACCATGCCACCCTGGAGATGAAATTGTGAGTGAATATTGTATGGATGTGTATGTGAAAGGTGTTTGGACGGCAGAGGTTAGAAAAACGGTGGGAAGATAAGTTATGACAATGGGAAAGGCTCTTAAAACAACAGGAATCATCTCAGATTTGTTTTAACAGTGTGAATATTATCAGACAGTCATCTACTGAAGGAAAGGCCTGAACAATGGAGACATTTCCACATAGTTTTACACAAATTACAACAGAAATATTCCCATTAAGAGTAATAACCATGAAAATAATAATGATAAAGAAACTGCTTCTTGCTCCTAAATCGGAGCTCGAGCAACATGACTGAAGCTATGCATTTTAAAAACACGTAAAAAAAATAAATAAAAATTATATTTACAATGCAGCTAACTCAAAACAAACAAGCTTACCTCGTAGTGGGGCAGTAACATTTCTGTACATTTATGATGTCAAAACAAACAAATGAATACTTAAAATGAATAAAGGATTTTAAATAATCAATTGGTTTTGTTTAAATAAAGCATCCACAAACACCCAAACTGTGCAAACACCCTTTTTTGATTCAAGCTTTTGGTCAGAGTTATAAACAGGCAGAAAAAGGTTGGTGTAGAGGTGAAAAGCAATTCATCTTATTAGTCTATACAGAACACTTCGGTTCACAGTCAGCTAAATCTGTTTAGCTGAACATCTCAAAGCAATTCTCATTTCACAATTCTTTGTCTAAGTAGCACAATAAGGATACATGGCAGAGGAGTAGATGATGCTACCACTTTTTGACTTTTTCATTCAGCAAGAAACCTTTACTTTGCCATTACATCCACTGAAAACCAAAGCTGACATCATTCTTTGTGCTCCACGAAAGTGTAAAACACAACTTTCTTAAGTCAGGCTTGTAGAGTGAATCACAGAGAAAAAAAAAACATTTGTAAAACATTTAAAGTGATTTTGCCCCAAGGACTTTAAGTTTCACTAGGTAGCCAGTGTGTGTGTGCAACAGTTGTCACACAGTTGTAAAGTTTTACAATTGAGGTACAAGAATAGAAATTATGTTATAGAAGATTGTGGTGTCAATGGAAACAATGAAAAGTGATCAGTTTGATTACAATGATTAAAATTTAACACACACAAAAACTAGTTCACTAATCCAGCAATTACTTTCTCACAAAAGCAGTTTTTGCTTTATGGGCGTGGAGCAGAGTAAATAACATCTCTAGAATCTAAACCAATCAGCAAGAACAATAAAAAGCTAATAAGATTAAAAAGTTTAGAAAAGCCATGGCAGGCATAAGCTGTTCACAAATGTGTCTCATCCCTGCGGCTGCTATGTTTTTTCATGCAGTAAGTCATGACAGAACCACAGAAACTGCGGGGATGTTCAACAAGTGGCAGAAGTCCACCAGACTGGTTCAAACCTGACCTATCACAGCACAGAGGGGAGAAAGCAGAAAACTCTCTAACACTGACATGAGCATAGCAACAGGATCCCACCAATCACAGGGCAGAACAAGAGTTAGAGGAACCAATCTTCTCCATTCACTCTCTTGTTTCTCTGAAAGAAAAAAAAAAGAAAAGGAAAACAAGAAAAAAAGTTTGAGGTATGAAGTTCACCGAACAATCTAATTCGGCTGGTTTCACAGAGAATCATTTTGTCCACTGGATGTGTTTGTCTAAGTTATAATTTTTGTCTGTTTAATGTTGTGTGACAAAAAAAATGTCAAAACAAATACCTCTAACTTTACAGCAAACACAAAACCACGTGGTTCAACTTAGCCCAGAGGCTCACAACAGCAGCTCTCATCTGTGAAAAACAGCTACAAAACTTTTTCCGTGTAAACAGGCTTTTACTGTGGAAGTTGAGAGAAAAGATTCAACAGTAAAATGATTAAAGCAATATATTCAGTTACTGCAGGTCTTCAGATGTGAGTTGAGTTTTAAATGTGTACATAGTGAAAGAGTGAAAACTGCAGACTCAGGGGGTATCCCCCACCCAACTCTACAAACACAGCTCTGGGTACAAGTCTGTTCGTCTACGGTGAGCATTTAACTGAGCAGAGTGGAGGTTTAACCCTTACCTGTCCAACAGGCCACAACCTAAATACTTTTCTTTCATCTGACAGAGCAGTCTGCATCCTTTAATCTAGATGCTAGCATGTCAGAAAGTTGACCAACCTTTGGCCCCTATTCTTTTCCTTTTCTACCAGTCGCCTCTTTTCTGATCTTTATGTATTCTGGCAGGTTATCAGAGTGGATCGGTCTTGCCAAGTGCCGGCTTTCCTGGGAAGAGAGGCGTGTGTGCCCCCCCCCCCCAGACCATTGAGTTTTGGACCAGCACACACCAACCGTGAGAGGAAGCAGTGTTCCCTCGATTCTACGAAATGCGGAGGAACAGTGGAGACTTCATGGAACACATAAAAAATAACCTACAGATTGAGGGGGAAAGGCGTCTGGACTCGTAACCTCGGATGTATACAATTGCTTAAAGAATCATCATGTTGATGACAATCCAGAAGGGAAAGGTGTTGGCCTGCAACCCCTGTGAGCATGTGAGGAAGAGAGAGTTCCCGGGGATGTTATTCTAAAAGGGAGAGGGCAGCTGTCACAATACAACATGCTCCAAGAGAGAAAATACCTAACCCTACCCTGCTATCTTTAGCCTGATGTGACACAGCCACCGTGAATCAATGAAAAACTCTCCAACTTACTTCACCTGTCTTCTGTTCTTTCTCTACAGTCTTTGTGTTGCTACAGTAATGATCTCAGCTGTGCCAAGGCTCCCACCTCATCACCAAGTCTACAACAGGGAAACAAAGGAGATAGCACAGAGGGGCCAGTCCAGAGCTGCTGCCAAAATTGCAAATGGCAAAACTCAGTATCTTGCGAAATGTTTCAGATACCAAAAACATGCAACAGTGAATTCTAGGGCAAGCTTATCTCAACTTCTCATATTCTCCAAAAACAATGGGCACACAGAGCTAACCTTATATCAGCTTTAAGATACTAACATCCAAACAGAAAAAAAGCTCCTCTGATCTGTTGCTGTTCTTTTCCTCCTGGCAGGCGCAGCAGTTCCTCTCTCTCACAAGACCTCAGCTTCTGCTGACTGAGCAAAAATATCTCATCTCACAGAGAATCTGACCACAAGAGTTTTCGATCATCACTCCATGGCAGCCAAACTACAACTGTATACTACTGCAACTGTATACCTTCAGTTGGACCGCAGTCAGACTTAAGCTCTGCACATGGACCTTAGTTCCCACCCCAGCTTAAACACAAGAATAAGACAACAGCAATAAAACAAGGTGAAGTTCAGGGTGGTACAGTTTTTTGACTGACAAGGAGACTGTTTTTATGCTCTGTCACCTTAAAGAATGGAATTATTTAAAAGCCACAAGCTTAACCTAATACTAAACATTGAACAGAGTAGAGGCAGACACACTTCAGTCGATAATCAATTCCCCACTGGTACTTGTATACCGGGACAATGGCAGTAGTAAAACTGAACACCATAGTCATGCTACAACCGAAGCTCCAATTAACTGTGCAGGGAAATGTACTGAGTGTAAACCTACACAATGGTGCCAGCCCAATGATTCACTCCATGAAATACCAAGACACAAGCTCTCGACAGAAGGTGACACTGCAAGTAATCAAACATGTGCCTCTAAATCAACAGTAATTACCGGTACACATACAGCCCATACCCACTGGTCAAAAACCTGTTTAATCCCGGCTTTAAATGAGTTCGTGACCACTGGGAATGTGTTAAATCAGCATTCACTCCTGGGTCACATGATTCTGCAACAATCCACATTCATTTTCATTGGCTTCATTTTCAGTCAGCATGACCTGGGTGAACTTGCCAATTTCATCTTTATCTGCTTCATTTTTGCAACCCTGCAAAGTTTAGTCCCATTAACGGTGCAGCACAAAGATTCTTCCGCATTCATCTTCCAGCCACTAGCCATGTTTTTTGTTTTTTACCAAGAAACAATTTTTATAACAATTTTATTTTTTTTATTTCATCTTTTAATTTTTTGAATGTCTTAAAATCATTAGCTGGCTAGAATTTGAACAAGAGATGATAAACTATATAATATAGTACTGACATTACTATGTAGTGATGACTGTAACACTGTCAATGACATTCACTGTGTAGACAGATTACTTCTTTCCCTGTTTCATTTTGTTTCCAGCTCATTTGTGACATTTTCCAAGGTAAAAAAATTCTGGGTCTATCTGCAGTTTTATCATCTACTAATAGAAAACACAAGTCTTTTTATGTAACAGAACAAGAAGTAATGAGGGCAGGGATCCACTATGAGACATACCAGCTCAGACAGCGGACAAAAACAGACTGATGTTATATATCACTGCAGCAAAGATTAGAAACTACTGCTGTTTGCATGAAGCTGTACTTCTTTTCTTTTTCTGACACTGGTTTCACTTCTGCCCTTCTCTGTTTCCACTATCTGTTCTTTCAATCTGTAACCTTCACCGGGATGTATTTTGATTGCAAAGTTGACAAGGGGATGTGATACCATTGTACTTCAAGAGGGGTGAAAGTAATAGAGCCTAAATGTTGCCCTCAGAGCCATTTTGGCTGTGTCCTATTACTTCATTAATAGACAATGAGCTGCAATACTGAATGGTAGAACAAAATGGCTGGCAGAACCTCATTTGAGTGTAACGTCACGGCAGCTATCCCATTAATGTTTAATCGTTTATGAAATGATGGTTTGATTAGGTTGAAACTCAATTGCCGTGGTCTCTGTACTCTTTGTACATGGTCACTGACTCATCATTTCAATCATTTTTAGACATTATTTGAAACAGCTGATGGTTTGCATGACATTGAACTGTAAAGACACAAGAAATTCAGCTTGAATTGACATAAAAAGTAACCCACTATTAAAATAATCTTTTGAAGTCATTTCTTCATGCAACTTGAATATCACACACTTTTCTGTACAAAACAATAGCAGCTCTTTAACTGTATTTGCCCCCCCCCAATGAATTTCAAGGTTTTGTGTTCTTGGCTCATATATTCAGTTGATAGATAATGCTACCAGATTAAGCACGCAGACATATTACAGAGATGATGGTGCTCAGGGAACACTGCCCTGCATGTTTTAGACAAAGCCCTGCTCCAACACACCTGATTCAAATGGGTCATTTTCAGTCTTCTGCAGAGCTTGATGACGAGCTGATGATTTGAATCAGGTGTGTTGGAGCAGGGCTTCATCTAAAACATGCGAGACAGTGTTCCCCCAGGACCATGATTGGGAAACATGGCTGTAAGTACTGACATACACAGACTCAGTGTGCCATACATGAGACTATACCCAGCCAGTTCCTCAACAATGAAAACACAAGCACATGACATGAGATCATGAGTTTTTTTATCATCTAAAAAAACAGTAGAAAAGTGCAGAAAGTGCTTACCCCTGCAAATTTTCAGCTGGGTCTAAAATGTGCTCATATAGAGTGAGTTATACTGTATCTCAAAAAAATCTATGATATATGATGTATCTATCATAACATGATATAAATCAAATCAACATTATTAATAATAATACATTTTATTTATAAGCGCCTTTTAAAACACTCAAGGACACTTTACAGAGACAAGAAGTAGAATAAATCAACAGAAAACGACGATACAGTAAACGGAAAATGGAACAGTGAAACAGAGTAAGCTATTTTGAACAGGTGAGTTTTGAGTCTGGATTTAAAGAGGGGAAGAGAGTTACGTTACATTAAGTTAAATTAGAGTTTCCAGATATGGGGAGCAGACATTACCGTAAGACTGGGCAATATGGCTTATAAATAACATCTCAATATTTTAGAGCTGCGCACAGGTTGTTTCTCTGGGCTCAAGAAAAGTTTTCTTTTGAGATGTTTGCACTTATTAAAGGAGAGTGACCATACACTGTAATCATCATGTAGAGAACAAAACGGTAGATGCGGAAGATGAATGACTGAATGAATTCAAGTGTTAAGTGACTATTTTTACAGATATAATTTTGGTGATTCCATGCATTTTCTTAATTAATATATACCATTTTATGCTCTTCATGCTTCTCTTAGTATTTTCCTTGTCCTGCCTTCAACCAATAATTGTTTTTACACTTTAATTATATTATTTTTTATCTTCTTGGTAAATTGATGATGAAAAATTTGTGCTTGCATATTTCTCCAAGCACAAATATGCATTTGTGACTACGTGTGTGCATTTATTATGACAATATCCAAAATCACATGCGTCATGTCACAAAATAGATAAAATATCGATATACTGCCCAGCCCTATATACTCTTTACTCAAACCCTGCCTACTGGGTCATTCATGTGTCCTATGGTAAATTCAAAGTCTACAAAAAATCTGTAAAATATCACAAAATAAATAAACAACATAGCAATTTCTCTAATATTTACATTCAGTAATATCACACCTGTGCATCTATTTTGTTCATGTGCTGTCTAAACAAAAAGCTGCAACTAAATTATTTCAGATTAAAATGTCACCTGAATCAAAGGCATATATTCTAGTTACATAATATGTTTGCAGTATTAATTTGAACATTTATTCTACTGCCATTTTCAAATAAACTGGATTTATATGTAGTGTGCTGGTTCTTCAATTTTACAATGTCTCAGTGGACCTCATAACCCCAAGCTAAGTGTGCCTGCATTGTGTGTGTGTGTGTGGTCCTCTGTCTCATGCCACAGGTAGTGTTGAACATATTTACTTTGTGGTTAATCAATTACAAGCGTGTGGTACAAAGAAAAGAACAAACCAAGGACTTAGAAAATATTTTATGTCACTACTTTTTGTAGCCTGGCTACATTTAAATATCTCAATAACTTTCAAGTGACAGATATAATAAATAGATAACTATGTCTTTCTTCCATTGTACTGTACACTGATTATATTACCATGGTAATGAGACATATTAGTCACAATGCATTGAATGATTGCCTTTGAATTAAAAAGTTTAGAATAAAACATAAATAAGTTCCTGCATACAATTAATTGGTCTCGCATAACCAAAATGGTAGACACCATTATATTATCACTGGCAGAAGGTCTGGCAGTGTTTCTACTGGTGTCAAGCTTCATAAATATTAATGAATCTATTAGGCGGATATGTGGTTTGGTTATCTCATCTAATTTGACACTGTGACTTGACTGAATCAGTAGTGTAGGATGATTATGAGTCATGACATTACTGTGAACTGATAAAAAGAGTAAAAAGGCCATGAAAGCATACAGGTGGAGAGAAGTGTTAAAAAAGACAGAGTTTGTGATAACAATGAGAACTTTTATGAAATTCTGGAGTTTAATGCTACTGACTTGAAGTCAACTGCATATTCGTAAACCTTTTTGGTGAAATACAGAAGCAAATGTATTAAAGGAAAGCCAGATTATCTAAACTAAAAGTCAAATATTTTTCCTTTGCAAAAACTCTCATTAAGTACAACTTGAGCCATAAGTATGAAGTCATATTCCTCATCTGTGATTATGTCACAGATAACGGATGCTGGGGTTAGAGAGGGCACTAACAATGAAAAAAAGGTGGGGGTGGAAAGAGTGATGAGAGGAGAGTAGGGGAAAGAGGGAGAGGGTTATTTGATCAGTGTGCAAAGAGAAAGCACCTCGCACCTTATCATGGATAAGTAAACACCCTACACCACCTGGAGTGACATCACTGTCCCAGAGAATCAATAACCAGCCACTTCCTGTTCAGTGGGAAAAATCGATGACTCTGTACACTAGATAACCTATTTGTGCCCACTCACCTGAGGAGACATACACACTCCGCACAACTAAAACACACACAGAGTAATGTAGAACACATATACAGGGAGCATTAACAAAAACATTGTTAAGAAACCCACTGTCACAGTTTTCAACAAGGGGAAGAGTATTTGTGGTGCTTCAAGGCAGAGTCACATTATAGGATTAGTCACAGCCACAGCACAGGTTAGGCCAACTGTTGATGTCTAAAGGGGATAATGGCTCTGCCAAATTAGATTTTCATCAGGTTTCCCACACAAACACACACATACAGCATAGCTCAGGCCCCGTTTGTAAATCTCCCAGATGAGCCAGCTTTCCTTGGGAACATTTATTAACCTGTATTTCCTTTGAATTACTTTGCTCAATGTAGAGGATACTGTAACAGCATGCAGTAACAGTTGAGTTTTCAATTAAAGAGTAATAAAGGGGAATAATTTGAGTCTAATAACATTTTGAGCCAAACAAGCATTTGGCATCACTTGAAGGGTTTGTCATAAATTTTGTCACCCATAAACAAGTGTCTGGTATGTGCTCCACACTTAGAGCACCATTGACAAATCCGTAAGTGGATGTGCTCCAGGTTCATTCAGCAGAGGCGGAAAAAATAATCGCACACATATTAGCTCATTTTTCCATCTGAATATCTGGAAGGAAAACTTCAGCATTGGAGAGATGGCAGCAAAGTGACAGGATTAGATGAGGGATAATGGACTACTGAGTTCAATACAATAACCCCAGTACTTCGGTATTTGTGGCTTTGTGGGAACCAAAAATCATATAAACAATACAGAGTGAAGATATTTTTGACAGGTCCTCACATCTTTAACAGGCTTTTTTCAGGGTTAAGGCCTTTAACACTAAAGGTTTTAGGATTAGGGTTTAGGTTAGGTTTAGGGTTAGGGTTAGGGTTAGGCATTTAGTTGTGATGGTTAAGGCATGGATGGTAAAGACATTTTGGGAAAGTGGTCCTCATGCCCTTTCAAATGTTAAAATGACTGTTAATGGGTTAAGACTTGTTTTAGGGTTAGAATTAAGTTTATGTTAGGGTTAGGTTAACGGTTGGGGTTAGACATTTAGCCGAGATGATTAAGGGTATTCTAAGGGTCTAAGAAATACATTACGTCCATGAGTGTTTTTACAAAGATAGCTGTATGTGTGTTTGTGTGCGCGAGCAAGAGAGGGGAAGACAGACAGAGAACAACACAAATGCTGTAACCTCCAGCCTCAGAAAAAATGTGTGAACAGAAACAGTGTGAAACTCCTAAGATGACTGTATTGAAGAGGCATTTGCTGAGTGGGTGTATTTTTCTTTCTACACAGATCACATAGGGTTTCATTACCATCCTGTATATTTATCTTGGTAAGAACAAAGAGTGTGGTTAGCCACAGCAGTTCTCGCAGTATTGGAATACAATGAAATCTAAACAGTGAATATGACAACCTCCTCTGGTCTTCACAGTGTGCCCTCACCTGGGGCGCCATCTGTGTGTCTGTCTGTCTGTTTGCGTCTTGCCAGGACTCCAAATGTTGTGTTATGGATAAAGATGGACACTAATAAGGAACTGACTTTTGATATTTGATATTCGATATTAAGAATAAAGGGATTTTTTTTCATGCCTTTTGATATAAATAATAATCAGTAGCTTACATAAATGTCAGTTTGGCATCTAACAACCACAATCTGTAGCTTGAGTTAACATTGTTTATATGGATTTAACTGTTTGAGAAGTGTTGAAAAGTACAGTATATTCATTTTTAGCTTGCTGGACAGAGCTATGGTAAATATTGCTCCTCATTCAAGTTTTAGGCTCAGCTTACTTGTCTTATTGCTTTTGTATTTTAAATATGAGGTACGATTTTGTTGTCTCTCATGGGATTAAGTGTTACTGTACAGCACTTTGGCCAACAGTGTTGCTCTTAAAGGTTTAGATAAGTCGCTCTTACCATCTCCTGGTTTTAGTCCCAGATTTAGCATTCAGATATTACAGTCATTTCAGTCATCTTATCCAAATGTGTATACATAGAGGCCTAAGTTTGTCATCCAAAATGAATAAGCCTTTATTTACAGCATTCTCGTAATACGAGAGCTGCCTGAAAACACTGATACTTCTGTAAGGTTTGTGGCTGTAATTGCAAGAGAATCACTTTTAGCATTAAGTCTGGGGACGAGGGGGAAGCATGAAGCCTCTCTCTGTCTGGAGTTAGCACAATCTGCCAAATAGCACTTGTACATTTCCCTTATACGGTTTATTTTGTTTGCTCACTCTATGCATGGACAGAAATGAACAAACAACTCAGTTTGGGTAGAGAAAGTGTAGTTGCTTCCCCTTGCTTGAGGTTTTCCATGAAGCAATCTTAAGGAAGAACTGTCGAAACCTTTGAGTGGCACATGTATCAGAATTGATCAATAACATACAAACCCACCACCCACTTTGTCTGTGTTGGAAATAACATGCATTTATTTAATTTTATTTCTGCTCCTGTTGCCTTGTTTGCCATACAACTCTTGTTTACAAGCTTACACACTAAAGCCACATGATTAGCAGTCATAAATGAAAATGGTATTAACATACTGGTCACACAAATAATAGAGATGTTGAAATGGCTTTAAATGACAACTTTACTTTCCACACACTAGCCAATTCTGGATGATGACTGTTTGAGAAATAACAATAGTGTGCATAGACGTCTGCATCTGCGTGTGTGCAATCATGTCTGGAGAGGAAATCCATTCTCTTGATGCACCAGAGCAAAGTTTGGCTTGTTGCCTATAAATCTCTGACCCCCCTCTAACCTGCCTGTAAGGCAGATTCTGCTCACACTGCACCAGAGACCGTCCTGCCTGGTAAGGCTGCTTTCTCTATGGGACTCCCACAGGAAAGCCTCACACAATACTTGGCTTTCCTTGAAGTTGACGCACAAACATGCACGCAAGCACACAAAGACACATTAGCTTCGTAAAGGCAACAAAGTACACACAAGGACAAGAAAGCACACACACACACAAGGCAAGCACACAATTCCTGTGATACATGCACACACAGTGTCAAGCAGACAATGGACAGTGAAACTGTGCCATAAGAGAAGGCTGTTGTCCAGTCACTGGGCAACTGGGGCAGCAGATGGTCATCTTCTCGTCCACTAAAACAAATCAGAGGGAGGGGAGGGAAGGGGAAAGCGCCGCAGAATGGCCTCTGCCTCAGAGTGAACACCTTTCACCAAGTACATGGGAATGACTCAGCTATAACCCATAAAGCAAATGAGCTGGACACTGATTATCTAAGGGTCTGCATGGACTTGTGCACAGAAATGGAAAGTTTACTAAATCAAAAAATAACTTGCGTGAAAAGCACAAAAGAGAGGCTGCAGCTTTCAGTCTTGCATTTGAAACAAATGCCAGTCACAGCTGTACCACAAACACAGTAAAAAAGAGCATGCAAGAGGCAGAGAGTGATCTTTACTGCACAAAAGGAAAAGTTGGGAAGAGGTCACTTCAAACATGAAGAAGAAAAGAAAAATTACAGTGAGGGAATGTTTCATTTCCTGTTGACCAGTTTCTGCCTCTCAGCATGAAAGATTTGATTGGAGGGCATGAATCCCTGTGTCTGAATGCAGATGTGTGAGTTCACAAGATCAAGACAGGGAGAAAGAAGAGCATGGTATGTGGACACTGTCAACAAATTGTTTATATTCTCTGCCTGTTTTAACAGTGCAGGTTTTTCCATCTTCTATTTTCTGTAGCTTGTCAAGAGGCATGTTTTGAGGAAGGCAAACCCACAACAAGAGTCATCTTACAAGAATAAAGGATTTTTGGAAGGTTGGCAGACGCAGAGATATGGTCATACAGAGAGATACAAAGAGACATGTGAGCGATTTGTGCCCTTGCAAAAAAAAAAAGACGTGAGGCACAGAAAACAACTTTGTATGAATGGAGCCTCTGTGTGTGAGAGAACATGCCTCCTTCAAGAAAACATGTTTGTTTGAGAATGTTGCGTCACAGTGGAGGTATGAGAGAGGGAAGAGTCATACTGAAGGAAGAAGAGAGCAGCAGAGAGGTCAAATGAAAGCAAGGGGCAGAAAAAGTGACAGAGCAAACGGTGAAAGTGGGACAAGGCAAGTATGGAATGAGGAGCAGAAAAAGGTAGTAGAGTAATTGGGCCATTGGAAGTGGACTTATACTTTATCTATTTTTCACCTGACACACTAGTCCCCACACTGGAATGTATTCTGGATTTTCAGTGACATTTACTTCCATTACCTCAGACTTTGTCAAGCAATTACATTATTTCAGAATAACAATTTATCTTTCACCCACATTGTCCTATTCTTCCTCTCATTTATTCATTTGCTTCCCTGTTCCCTTTCATATTGCCTTGAGTCATTGCTCCCAGAAGCTGTTTTTCTTAGACGGACAATAAAGACAAATGTTTTTGATGTAGGATCTATAGCACCCCTCAGGGCCTGCAGATGAAAGACCCTTCATAGAGACACAACTATTTGTGTTTTTTGTACGATACGCAAGTAAATAGTTAAACTGTTTTTAAAAAAGTATGGTGCCTGTAGGTGTCATCACTTATTAGACAAATCTACGTCTGTTAAATAGATAGAAAACAAATAACTGTTTTTGATTCCTCCAAGATTCCTGGTTCACAACCACAGTGTACAGTTTTTTTTCTCCCCAAACGTGATCTTTCTAAGAATGTACTAGTGGATTCCTGAAAAGCCAGGGGGCTGTGTGCATGTCAGTGCTCCACCACTTCAGTGGATTTTTGAAAAACAACATTGTTGCCAAATTTTAACTATGTCCCTGCAGGGAGCCATAGAAAATACAGTAAGGTACATACCATCTTTCTATCCCCTCCCTCGCCCTCCTCTTTCTTTTGGTATCCCCCAAAACCCTCCCGATGACTCCCTTTGCACAAATACAGCGCTGAATAACATGTTTAGTTTGAGAGAGCAAAGCAACAGAGAGGGAGAGAAAAAAAAGTAGAGAGAGAGAGGAGCTTGTAGGGGAGAAGGAGGGGTGGTAACCTATATACTAAGCTATGTTTCTTTCCCTTTGGGCTCCCAGCAGACTCAGCTTCAGTTTGATAAATAGCAGGCCCACTCAAAGCAACAGATGCTACAGCTCAATCCCCAGCAAAGCCAGCGATGTGAAAAACACACATACTTAAAAAAAAAAAGGAAACCTGAGAGCACTGAACCAAGGCTCTTCACTGCTGCTCCACATACTGACACTCTGCTTGCAGACAAACGAGTATGAGCAGAAAACATGGAAAACAGGGGCCCCTTTATACAGCACTGCTGCCCCCTGCCATGAAGACAACCCAGTTTAATTTAGCCCTCAAGTCCCCAGATATCACCGGGGAGGCAGTGACTCTAGCACCCGCTGAGTAAGGTCATTGCATTCCAGCTTCCTGGTTAATTTAAAGGCCTTTTTCTATCATATCGCCATATCTTTGGTTTGACACCAAAATCATTGCTACTTCTTACAAACACTCAACATACGATGTCCAGGCTCAATGGAAACAAAGGCAGGGTTTTTAAACTCTGGCACAGTGCCAAAGCTTTTTTTGTGTAGTCACTGAACCAAGGACTGTCAGCATTAACACCTTTTAAAGTGATTAATTGAAGGCTGATCTTACGGGGGTTTTCTTAGCTTTTTCTGAATTGTAAAAAAAGGATTAAAAACTGTCAGTTGCAAATTATGACTTTTAAAATGTGAGGAAAATGCGATTAATCTCTATGAAGTACTGAACTTCTGTGGTTAGTCATGATTAAGAAAGAATTACCATTTAACTGCTCTAAAATTAATACAGTTTATTTCTTAGCAACTGTAGTATAAAAATTGGAAGTTGCATTCATTACAACAGGAGGTCTTTTTGAATGGAGCGTTTCAGTGTAACTACAGTCTTTTATTAGCTGTTGTGCAAAGGCAAACCATGAAAGAAAACACTGAAATTGTGGAGGGAGGAGGTAAATATGTTTTCCATACAGTTTTCTGTGAACACTGAAAAACAACAAAAGTGCTTTTCCATCTGAAGAAAAATTGTGTTTTCTCTTTAAAGCCAGACAGCTAGCCTTCCTCTGGGGGACTGTCAGGGTTTTTTTGTTTTGTGGCCTGTGTAGGAAAATGGTTGCTGTGAAGCAGGGTTGTGCAAATTGTTTTGTTTCAAAGTAAATGTAAGACTGGCAGTGACTGAGATGTATTTGGGGACAGTGTAAGAGTTGTGCGGTGTGAAAGAGGTGTTTAATTAGGAGTATTTATGCCATCAGCACTTCTTTTTTTGGGTGACACTCTGAAAAAGGCCCATCGTCACATTATCTGTCTAAAAGAGTCTGAGCACAAACTGACACTTGGCTATAATTTTGTTTAAAAATATTTGCTGTATCCAAAATTGGCATAGTTTGTCTGCGCCTTATGGAGCACATGACATCTGTGTTTCTGTTTTTGTCTACTGTTTGCTTTCACAGCGTCTGCTTTTAGGAATGCTGCTGTACTCTTTCTGTTTTATTTTGCCTCTGTCTGGTTTTTATACAGTGTATTTTCCGTTTTGAGAAAAATGGAAAAATCATGAACTTTCACATTGAACCCTAAAAGAACTACTGAGATTGTCAGTCAGTTTGCAGTGCCTCAAATTTACAAGCTATATCGGTGTGATTGTCTGTTTTGTGAGGTTGATGAAGTGCATATCTCCCTTCACAGGAGTTCAGAAGTGGACTCTACCACAAAGCTAGATAGGGGACATATGGTTTCTATGGCACCCACATATACACATGGAAACATTTCCTGACCTCAGACCAAGGGTTGTCCAGAGGGTTTGGACACTGACCAGTGCTTTAAACGCATAATCCAGATTCCAAACCTATATGACCATGTACTTCTCCTTCACTGACATTCATAGCTGAGGTCATAAGCACAGTGGATCAAGTCTATGTGGACATAAAGGTAGACACATAAGAATCATACCCACCTAAAGTGTATAATAGACATACATTTTGTACAGTTAAAAAATGTATACCTGCATATATTTTATATATTTAAGTGCACACTGGACTAAATGTTGCATGATTAATAAAGTTATTCAGGAAAGTTTTTTTTTAAGTTTGCCCTATTAACTCTTAAACAATGCACTCCTCGGTATTACTGGATCAATTCTGGTGAAAAACCATTCATTCTTTATCAGATTACAACAAAAATAGGCTTTGTCTACAACAACTACAAGCAGCCAATAATTAAGGATTTTAAGGGTCAAAACAACAGCAGTCAGAGAAGCAGGAATATGCCTCTGTGTTGCAAGAAAGTGACACTTCAGCAGAGATGGAGAAGGGCTAACCACAACAAGAGCCGACAATTTGGTTGGTTGGTATCAGCGACATAGGCCAAAGTCTGGTCAGGTGGTAAAGAGGTTGGTCAACAGGACATTGAGACCAAAGAAATGAGATAAAAAAATCAGAGTGAAAAGAGACATAGGCTGGTTTGTGCCTAGATTTTTTGTTTGTGCTGTCATCACTGTGTGGGAAAGTTGCACCATGTCTTATCTGTCTCTGACCTCATAAGTGTTCATGCACAGCAAAAAAAAAAGAAAAAAAGAAAAAAAGAAAAAGAAAACACCAAAGGGAAGCACCCTGTCCTAAATTCTGTGTACACTGTGCACCATGTTCAGCACCTGAACATGCACGTTTAAAGCACACATGGATGTACTGCAGATATGTGGCAAAATTCAGTCCTACACAGCAAGTTTCACAAAGCTGGGACACATGAAGGAAGCCTGACCGAGATTGTGGCAGCGTAGGAAGGAAGTGGAACCCACCCCTGGAACTGAACAGGAAGTAGCCAGGAAAAGAGGAATCCAAGAGGACACACACACACACACACATAAGCTGGTTTTGCATTCTTTGTGTGGACACTCATAGACATAATGCATTCCCTAACACCTTACCCTAACTTTATCCATCACAACTAAAGGCCTAACCCTAACCCTTCCCCTACTCCTAACCTAATTCTAACCATAAACCTAAAACAGGTTAATCCTTAAAAAGCCCATTCAAGTTGTATGGACCAGCAAAGATAGGTTCTTCTTGACAATTGGTCCACATAGCCTGTTTAAGACACACATAAAGAGCTGAAGCTGGATGAGAAATAGTCAACTGATGGATACATAAATGTATGGCATGGGTAAACCGAAAGGCAGCACACGTCATCATTTTATTAACGAGTGTAAAAATAAGGCAGGCAAGGCAATAAGAAATTAAGAACGCTTAATACTAAGTACTAATCAACTGACTGAGGAGAGACAAGAGACTTTTCTTTTATCAAGTAAGGCAAAGAAAACACAGAGCAAACAAACATTATTTTCTCAGTCAGAAAATGCATTTGCACTACTACAACAATAATAATCCCTGTGTTATTACGTTTGATAAGTAAAAACACACTGAAAGCATCTCCAACCATCTCAAACAGGGAACAAAATGTACCAGTTAAAACTTACTGGTATTACTGAACGTCTTGACGGTGTAAAAATTGCTAAGGACTTCAAACAGACTGATGTCATGTGAGTGTGTTAAGAATGTGTGCGTGCTACAATGAAGGTATTAGATTTTTCCATGAAACACAGCACAGTTCTAGGTGGAGGAGTAGATGAATGGTTTTTGGAAAAAATAGGACTAGTGTGACTAGTGTGAAGCTAGTTTTTAAAAAAATAGCTGGAAAAAAGGAGTGTTGCCATAATACTGTGCTGAAACGGTTGTGTAGCCACAATGGATTAGAAAATAGAGGTGGAGGTGAATTTTACAAATTCTCTCCTCAATGATGGGAGATTACATAAAAGAGAAGTTTATGTACCAACCGATTTCTTACTTTTTACCACAGTCTGCTTTTACAGACAAAGTCAGTTAAATATATTAAAGACAGGGTGATTCAGTACATTTTTTGTTTTAATAAATTAATCAGTAAGAGTCATAGTACTGTAAGCTGACAAAAACACTGTCGATGTGTGGCTCAGGACAAATAGACACCTGCTGTCAAAGATGAAACACAAAGACACATTAACTATATTTAATATTAGTTTTTTCCAGTATTTTGTACTATATGTCTGATGACAGACACAGCACATAAACAGCGGCACACAGATCCTAAACAATGACCTGAGGCATACAGTACATATGATGTAGAAACACACAAAGACACACATACTGTACACACAGTTACATAAGCAGAGTCAGAGAAGGGTTGCCTGAGGTCTAGGCGGGACGCAGTTTCTCACAGGCATGTTAATGGACATGTCACCATAGCTGATCTCGGTATCACTCTTGATGACCTGTGATGGCAGGGTCAACAGAACATTGTGTCCCCTTAGGACAAAAGCCCAGTCAGTGAGTGTGAAAGTTTCTCAAAAACTTTTTACCTTCATTGACACTGGAGGCACAAACCATTCTGAAGCACTCCCAACTACATACTAATTAATCAATTAATACATTTAATCTTTCTGATGTGTTTATTAATGTTCCTAAATGTTGAATTGTCAATAAAAATGTTATATTTACAGTATTATTCTTTTTTACAAACCTTGTGAGGACCTCACAAGGTTTGTTAAGGGGCTTTTTCAGGGTTAAGACTTGGTTTTATGGTTGGGGTAGAATTAGGTTTGGAGTTAGATTAGGGTAAGGAGCTAGGGAATGCATTAATGTCGAAGAACAAACGTGAGTGTGTGTGAGAGAGAAAGTGTCCATGTGCTTTTGTGGCTAATGTTTTCCTGATCTTTGCTGTGTTGGGACCTTGTCTAAAGCAGCTGCATGGGCTACCTGCCAAAATAACCACTCCCACTCCATCCTCTTTCTCACTGTGACTTTTCATTGTCTATTCAGCATCTAAACATGTGCACATGTTTCTTTTCTCCCCTAATTCCCAGTATTATCTCACCTCAGTCATCTCCCAAACTCCCCATCTGCCCATTCTTTTTCTTTTGCGCAAACTATCTCTTCCTTTCCTTTCTTTTCCTTATGAAGACTACAGAAAGCAATGCAGCTGACATTGATAAGGGGAAAAACTAACAGGCCCATCTGCTACTGTGAGGGAAAAAAAGAAAAACTTTTGCACAGTTGTCACTATTTGGCTTCATTCCGCATTTGTTTTCTGCTTTTTATTTTCCAGCCATGATTGTGTGAGTTAAGAGGAAATGCAAACATATCAAAAATATCAAAAAGAGGACATATCATGGTAGGCCAGTGCAGAATGTAACACAGGAGCATCAGAGTACGAAAATAAAACCCCTGCAGCTGCTACTCTTACCCCGGGGTTACATAACACTGAGGGGCTGAGGTGGAGGGGATGGTCACATGACTCTCAGCAGGTCGCACCTTCAGACATTCACCCAGGAAACAATGCTTATATGTACATTTTTAAGATATCTGAACCATCTGCTCTAGTGTTAAACATTAGCAAAATGTTCTGACTTCAATGCTACAGGTTCATTTAGTGTGACTGGAACATATGACTGTTAATACAGCTGCATATTGTCTTTGTTCAGTACATCGCAAACGACTTCCATTACAAAACCTGAGCAATTCTTTAAAGTTTTATACAAATTTTTGTGCTTCGACAACAATAAAAAAGCATCTGAATTTGATTTATATCGAGTGTGCTACATAGATGTTATCTGTTATTATGAAACTGAACCGTAGGCTGATTGCATTACATTACAGTACGGCTGCAATGACTAGTCGAATAATAGATTATTCATCATCATTTCATGATCTGGGAAACACCAATCATCAACATTTTTCCATATTTTCTGACATTTTATGGACTAAACACTAAACACAATGCTGAATTCATTGAGAAAATTTACCGATGACTCGATAAATCGAAAATCGTTAGTTGCAGCTCTACATTACAGAAACTACACTGTGAGAGTAACTCTGTGCTGCTCTCACAGAAATCATCATATCCACCTCAGCATTGGTGACATCACTAAAAACACATTGTAGAGTATTGGTGGTGAATATGACGTATGAAAAACAGTGTAACCATGGCAACAGTGCAAAGTAAAATGTTAATGAAACAATAGTATATGTTTGTGTGAAATCTGTTAAAAACAGCGAAGACCAATGGGCAAAGTCGGAATACTTTTTTGCTTGTTTAATTGCATAGTTAGTATGTTTGTTTGGGATTGCACTGCTGGCCCTGCTGTTGTGGTTGAGCCGCAGTTTCAGAACCAATCATTCTTCATGTTTGCAGCCTGAACTCCAAAGAATGTGCAAAATTTCAGGCAATCAGTAAGCATTCATCTGCTCTCCAACCCAAAAAAGAAACAATGTTCGTCACAACTTTACAACGCACATAACTGTTAGTTTAGTTGTTGTCCCTAAATGTTTGTCAAGAATCTTATTTTTTACAACTTGACACAGCTCTCAGTAATTTTAATTTCATCAGTCTGCTTAACTAAACACTCCACTAGAAGAGGGACCAAAATAACACATACATATTAATCACCATTTCATTTTAATTGAGCTTTATGGAGTTGCTTTCTTCTTCCATGGCATGTTTTGTTTCTGGAATGTTTATTATGTAATAGTTTTCTCCGGTGAGGGTCTACGGTCACTTGGGTATATAAATAAAATGGAATTGACTTGACAATTCACACATAGGTAATGCAGGGATGAAAAAACACCACAGGGCAGACCAACCATAGCAATGCGAATGGTTTTAATCACCCTTTTGGTATTGTGGATTCACAATTCCAGAAAATACCCAATAATTTCAGTGTGAAAGAGGCTTCAGTTTTGTTATTTACTCAACCGACAGTAGCTGTATATATAATTTGACACAATGTGGAAAAATAACAAGTACAATGTACAATATAATTACTGTACATTTTCATGCATGTTGTTGCATTTGCACGTAAATCTGTAAACGTAAATATCCAGTCAAATCATCCATTCAGGGTGAGAGAGGAAGACCTCGTTGGCCCGATTTCCCATGCCCCATGTTTCCTGACCCTCCCCCTGCCCAAGGATTAGCTAGTGGTCACCCCACTTGGCCTATTCTCTCCCCTGTGTGTGTTTGTGTGTATGTCTGTGTGTCTCTGTGTCCCTAACAGCTCTGCCACCTCAGCATTTGGGCTGTTTGGACAGGAAAGCCCTCCGCCAGCTGCCTACAATAACAAGCCGGCTTTAGTCACTGAGTGGTGTATGAGTGTGTGAGAAAGTGAACGCGGAGGGGAGAGCAGGGTGTGAAAAGATTAAACAAGTACTAAAGTAATGCAGTCAGACTTGAAGTCTGATGTGTGAAATGAGATATCTAAAAACTGAAACTGAGACATACACAAATGTCATCTGAATATATGGCTAAGGATGTTATGCAGAGAACAATAATAAGGTCAATATTGCAGTCGAAACAACAGTACAAAAGTGCAATTTACTGAACTATTATACAATATGTTGTTTATTTAGGCACAATGCTAAAGTTCAGAGGAGTAAAACAAATGTAACTCTATTTCCTGTAGATTTTTACAACCACCATGGACAGTTTTTTCCTCTTTGATGATTTTAGTGTTGAAGGAAGAATATATACGGTAAATATAAAAGTCAGTCTGGATTGCATTTTGTCTACTAGAAAGATGCTGAAAGATTGTAGATTTAGTCCACTTTGAAGAATTTGTCATTTGAATAATAAATCTATTCAGAGTGGCAGCAGACAGGAGACAGGAGTTATATTTATAAAAATAAAGAGGGTTACATTTAAGTCCAAAGGGAAAAGAAAAGAAAAGAAAAGAAAAGAAAAGAAAAGAAAAGAAAAGAAAAGAAAAGAAAAGAAAAGAAAAGAAAAGAAGAAAGAAAATACAAGTAAGCCACATTAAGCTAACTGTGCCTAGGCCTAGGTCTTTAACAAAAGGCTATAGGAGTTACAGGAGTAATAGGAGCAATCAGAATAGGGTTGGAAAGATCTTACAGTCATTTTCACTCGTATGTCTTTGGCCTCAGTCCAAAGGTCCGAATGGAAGTAGGACGACTCCAAATCCTCGGCGCACGTGACGGGGGACAGCATTGTTTGAGTGTGAGCCCTAACAGCCCTGAGATTCGAATGTCCCTGTGATATTATCTAAGCAGGTGGAGCAGGGAACAACTGATGTTTCTGTGGGACTTAATTGTGAACCTTGAACCTCGACTTGGGGAACGTGGTGGTACCTTAAGTCTGGACTCTTTCTTCCTTTCAAGATCCTTTATGAGGTAGCTGAGTGTCTTTTATCTCATAAACACTGACACAATAGAATACACAATCACATGAAAGTAAAAGTTGCAAAGTTGAATAAAATAAAATATAGGGAAAAAAAGTCCATCCATCAAAAAAATGATCATCGAACACAAAAGTTATACAAGAGCCCCATTAGGTTTGTGCAATATTTTTTTCTTATCCTTTTTCTAACAAACCAGGGTAACAATATTGATTAGCAATTTTTAACCTGCAACATGTCTACTAAAATCAGCTAAAGTCCTATACAGTGAGAACATTAAGGTACAGTAGATATCACACGCAGCTGCTGAAACCTTGCAGAAACTTCCCCTGTGGGCTCAGACGACCTCTTATAAATCCTTCTACTTCCTGTGTGGGGTAGCACACTATAAGCCTTACTTCCTGTGAAAGATTCACAAACCTTCCCTCACAAGTTTTCCATTTTAATATTCTTCTTGAATCAACTCACTTTCTCTCAGTCTCATAGGGCTTTCACTTTTGTTCATTTATTTAATTCTCTTTAAAAACTGGTTCCCTTTTGGCTTTAGACTCCCAATGCCTCACCCTTTCCAGTGTCACTGGAAAAGAACAGTGCTGGTGAACTTGTTGGCACCAAACTGGTTTAAACAAATCACAGCACCTCAACTTCATCTACCACCACCCTTCATGAAGGGCAAACCCCCTCTGTTATTACAAGTGGCTTTGTGCAGCGAGGCCACAGCCACAAACCCCACATTGACACACAAACTAGTTTGAACCAGTGAGAACTGTGGGTCTAAGCCAATAGACACCACAAAAACACATGTACACAAACACACACCAGAACTCATGATGTACACAATAAACTAGTCTCTCACTCATACACACAAACATACAGACATGCACAAACACAACACAACGGTTTCCCCTATGTTTTACTGTGAGTCAAAGACCTTTTTTCCATGACAGAAATAATGCACATTTATAGATATGGGAGCACTTTGACCAAACAGGTGAACTTTTCCCATTAGTTTGCTCCACATCAGCATAATTAATAGCTTATACAAGTATTCAGCACACATATCACATCACATAAAAAGTGAGACAGTGTATAATCTTCCAAAGAAAATGAGAGGTAAAAGTTAAGCTAGTGATTTATGTGTATGCCTCTATAAAGGCTCTTGATGGCTGAATAGAGAGAAAGGTGGGCAGTGTCCATAAATGTGGGCGAAACAAGTGCAAACAAAAGTGTAACAATAAATCAAAAGGTTCTTGTTTATATTGACTTTGTTGCAATGTGCAAGGAAAACAAGTCACGTTGAGCTATACAATATCTTGGCACAACAGGCCTGAACATGTAGAGCTCAAAAATACTGAGGAGGGTGACTAGCAGTTCAATGAAATATTCACATACATGTACGCTCCCACACATGTGCTCACTCATCATCTGCATCCTCATCTGAAAGCAGAGGAGACCGTGCAGTTTTGTTGCTGCTTTCATGTTTGCTGTGCTCGGGGCCATCAACAAATTTCCACTCACGTAGTCATTATGGATTGAGCACCTGCTGACCACCTCCCGAAGTGGTTTGGCAAATCCTAATAACATTTTGTCCTCAATGCGTTGTACTTACATGTGGTCAGGCGCCACCTGATTGCAATCCAATCACAGAAAACACATTTTAATGCCAGGTGTAAAGGACGCTGTAGTATCCAAAGCTCTTCATTTTCTTTAAATGTAGGCATTTCTTCCTCATTTTTCTTCTTTATTTATTCATTTCATTTATTCTCTCCTACTTCCTTTTGTGTGATTTGTTGTCATCTTGTTAATATATATTTCTGTTTAGCTTTTATTCTTTTTGAAAATTGATGTTCTCAGTTTTGTAGTGTGAGTATCCTTTTTTTTTTTTGCTTTGTGTAAGTTGTTGGCGTGTGTCTTTAAAAGTGCTTATTACTTTCTTGTCAACTCAAAAATTGTTTGTTTGGAAGCCTGAATATCAACAAAAGAGCAGAAGATTTTGTCTGACCTGTGGAGTGAAGACCAACAGATGTGACATAAGAGGATAGTGACATCAGTAACACACACACACACACACACACACTGGTTTTGCATTCTTTGTGTGGATACTTATGGAGGAAGATAACTGTTTTTGTAAAACGATTTTTGCCTGCTCCCCAGTTTAGATTATCTGACTGTGCAATAACAGTGCAAAACACAAAGCATCCATCCAGTAAACTATTTTCTATAGCAGAGATTAGGCTTGGGCCGATATTCGATACTATCATATATCGCGATATTTGCCATTATATTCGCTCCATGCATCATGCAGAGACACAGTCGACTTATTTTGTAAGAAGGATAATCCCAATTTGGCAGTATTTTGGCTTCAAGAGAGAAACAGACAAACTACAGTAAAATAAGGCTGTATGTCAAGTCAAGCTCGACTTGAGCCTGCAGACAGTAACAATCGGAGGACTCCATTACTCACCTATTGCTTTCAAAAGTATGCCAGGAATCGATAGAGGCCTTCATTTGAGTAGTAATTCAAGATACTTTAGAAATACGGAAACACAAGATGCAAAATGCCTCCATTAAGCAAGGCACTTGCCTAAAGTTCAAATAAAAGGCTTATTCTAAGGCTATGAAAACCAAAATATTATTATAATTAAGCAATTATACAGTTATACAAACACATTTACCAGTGTATTTACTTTCTGCCAATACATGTTAAACGCTGGACTTAAATGCAAATAGAATCATTTATGTCAATACAAATGAGAGCTACTTTCTTTTTGCCAAGATGACATAACTTCCAAAACATTACCAGATTTGAGAACAAACAAAAAAAGCATTTTCCCGTTACAACTTAAAATACTGCAACCATATAATGTTTTGTTTTCTTGGGTCATTATAATGTAGTGCACACATTTCTAACTTTGATTGTTGAATTCTTGCAAACATGTGTGGAGCCAGTCTTTATCATACAGCATATTTCAATGAATGAATGGGGGAGCCACCCTCTTTTTGTGATTGCTCTCTTGGTGAATGCAAGTACAGTTTAAACAGGCTATTGGCCCTTACAATGTATATTTGGGCAAGGTTTCACTAATCTGGATTGTTATCAGTGTTTTAAGATAATCCAACAGACATTTAGGCCCCTCCCACCTGCTTGCCTCCTATGATTAGTAAACAACATTTTACATCAAACAGACTGAAATAACTGTCTGAGTAGCTTTAAATTTATTATTGTGCTATATGATCCATTCCCACCCCCACAGCCACTATTATAACTGTACAGTATGTGATGAATGGCCTGCATTCTATACCCGCAAGACAGCACTTGTGTATTTTAAATATGAAAAACACAAGTAACTGAGCTGCAGTTGATGATAAACTGGTGTCTTTATAGCATGTGAGAGCATGCCTGACCGCAAAAACATGTTGATGTGATTAGTAGATATAAAGGCAGAGATTTACTTCTATCAAAACAAAAACTTCTCATAAGCAGTTGTTGGTCAACATTCTGGGAAAGTTGGCTGGCTCGTAAATGGTGCTGACTAAATTAGCTTAGCCTGGTTGTGATTTTAATGGGGCGCTGCACAACCCCACAAACACACACACTAAAGTGCAAACAAACACCCTGGTTTCCTAGAAGTTCTTGAACAAGCTCCAATGGATGTTTACCAGAGTTTTCTTTCTACCCCTCCTGCCTCCCCCTTCAGCACAAGGACCCCGCCCTCCCCCCCCCCCCCCCCCCACCAACCCCATCACAACCACACCCCAACATCCCCTTCTCCCCCCCACCCTCTCTCTTTCTTACTGCACATAAACAGATTCTGGAGGTGTGTCTCCTCTCAGCCAATTGCAGCCATGTACAGCTGTGTCTCTCAGCCAACCAGAGTGGCAGCAGGAAACAGTCCTCTCTCCTTCTGTTAACGGCAGTTGTTGTTTTGCTTCTGTGTTTTCTCTGGGTCTTCACAGTGATGAATGGAGGGAATAAAGGAGGTCATGTCAGGCATTAATAAGCTCCGAGTGCTTGCCCACAATTAGGTGGGGCTAATCTAAAATTTGAAAGAACGTGTGCATATGTATGTGTATATGTGTGTGTATATATATATATGTGTGTGTGTGTGCGCGCGCACACACAGCATTCACTTTTCTCTATCTATTGCTCTCCCTCCCTCCCTCTTACAGACTTGCACACAAACATCATTCACATTCTCTCTCCACACACACACAGTGGTTTCCATGACTTCAGAGGACATTGCATTGACTTACATTCATTGTCTTGAGTCTTACTCTAACCTTAACTATAATTACTAGTGCCCTAACCATGACCCTGACCCTAACCCCAACCTAACCCTAACCTCAGCCTAACTTTAAAAAATGTCTTAACCTTAAAATGTAGTAATTCACATACACACACACACAGACATAAACCTACCTAAACATAAACGGTTCCTCAGAAAAAAAGTTCTGCTTCCTTAAGACCAGGTTTTGGTCTCATTGAGTACTACTGGTCCTGACAAGGTCATTGTTTATGCCAGAGAAGATATTAAAGATGTAACAAATACAAGTGCACACAAACACATATACACAGCCCACAGTTACTGGTTGTATGAGGTCAAGAGGGTGTGAAGAGCTGGCAGTAAGTTTAAGTTCAAAATAAATGCCGTGACAGATGATCTTGTACATTAAAACAATTAGTCAACATTTTTGTTTCTAACTTGCCCAATGAAATAAATGCACTGTGTGGCTTTAAGAGGGAGGTCAACAGTTTGTCAATGGAAAACATTCATCACTTGTTTTTCTCACTCTTCCCTCTTATAGCCAAATTTATGCAACAGAGTTGTATTGCTCAATAAAGTAAGCACTTGCTTTCAGCTACTAAGCTGTTAACATCTTGAAAGAAAAAATCCTGAGCAAACATGGGCTTTATCAGAGGGAATGCAACCACTCAGACCCCATGTGACATCAGCTGTTGATAAAGAAAGTTAGTCTAGTTGGCAAAACTATTTTTGTGGTGTGACAACATCAAAGGAGACGTGAACACAAGTTTGTACATTTGCCATGAATGAGCCACGCTACTCTTTGTTCTCCTTAGGAGGAAATGCTGCTGAGACATGACAGTGACGACAGCGTATTTGGATCAACGTCTTGGCTGCACGGTCACCTCCACACACCTGCGTTCAGAAACAAGCAGGCACATGTGGTATTTCACAGAGGTCCACTGCTTGAAAAAAACACCCACTGGTCTTTTTTTCTTCTTCACCCATATTTAACCAAACCCTGCTGACCCATATTTCCACGTGAGGAAAGACAAGATAAGGGACTCAACACAGCACACACAACAGTTTTAAACCTGTTGCACATCAGGAAATTATTAACTGCAATTTCAAAGAGCTCAAAATGACCTCTGCTATTTTTTTTTTTTTTTAAACCAACAATAAAACACAAATATTTATATGCAAAGTCTTACATTTGGAAACAGACAGCATTCAGCAGATTTAGCTGGAAAGTGTCATCTGCTTCAAAACCTGTGCTGAATTAGACGTTATTTATCCATCTTTGACCATAATTACAGTTATGTAATTAAGTTATGACGAAAATGTCAATTTATGGACCGCACAGCTACTCTGGTCGTCTTGCTTGGTTGCACAACTCTTCAACATACAAAGCAAAATCATCTCTCATCATTTTTAGGAGGCTTTAGATTTGAGTTTTTAATTTAATTGGTAATGAAACATTAACACAACTGTTTATATGTAGAAAACAATGCAGTTACATAACAGTCTTTATCATCAAATTAGAAGCAGGCATTAATAAAAAAAACACATGCTGGCAGAGGCACATGTGACACAGCACATGAGCACAAGATACTAATTAGTTAAGGTTACACAGAAAAGCATACAATGGACAAACAAAAAAGATTTTGATGCAGTGGCAACTCATTCAAATCAAAGATAAGGCAACTGACATAACTGACAAAAAAAAGAGTTAAGCAGTACAGAACAGGGTTTGTATTTAGTTAACATGTTTAATTACTTGTAGAAAGGGAGGAAGTGGGTTATCCGTGCACCAACCAATCTGCCCTCTCAGCTTCATCTACCTATTTCTGAAATATCATCAGTGAGAAACTGCAGCGTTTGGCCTTAGTAAATCTTAAACTGATTTTAAAATGTAAAAACTCTGCTGCTGTTTCTACCACAGCAGTACCTAGAATTGCGACTTGTTTCCAGCACTAAATGTATTACATAAGATGTTTGCTTTCTTTCCTTATATCATATCAGGCCCTGTGCTATGTAAAATGTATGACAAATGGTCCTTATGGAGTTCCTTCCTTCCTCTGCTTCTTTACTGACGTCAAGTGACGAGAAGTGAGCCAGAGGGCCACTGACACTCCTTCAAAACAAACCAATGAACTGCTGAGAGCTTGTCGCTGACAAACATCCAGACTGAAGAGAGCTCTTGTCCGTATATGTTCATGTGGGTCATGAGGAGATCTGCTCTTACACCGGGCATGGACTCCCCATTTCTGAGATTAAGGTTTGGTGTCAGTGAAAGCTGATGTTAGTTCAGAGCTTACAGATATTTACCCTGAGCAGTGAAAAAGGAGGAGGGGGGAAATGAGTGCTGACTGAGTGAGTCAAGGGTTTGTGTATATATTTTGTGTTGGTTGGTTGCCAACCGTTACATGCCTGGTTTCCTAAGGGCCTCAGAGTGTTTAGTGCAACATGACTAGATGCCTAGAAACCCGAAGAAGAATAGAAAAGGTGTGGCAACCTGCCAGCAGAGACTATTCAGGAATGGAACGAGATGGAGAAGTTGTTTTCTTTTGGGCTCACTGGCCATCGATCTCTCTATGGCCTGGATACCTCTGTTCTCAAGAGTTTAGCCAAGCTTGAGTTGACCCCTGCTATTTCTGTCCTGAATACAAGCTAAGATAAATTCTTCTCTGAATTGGTTATATTGCATTGTTTTTTTTTTGTTTGTTTTTTTTTTTTGTTTTAGCTTTCTAGTTTTTTATCCTCAGTTCTTCCCCCATTTGCGAGCTAATTGTTAACATGTTCTCTGTGGTCAAATTAAAAACTATGCATAAACCCGGCTAATGGAAGGCTACCTACTGCTATTGCTGCCCCTCCTTTACCCATTCATTCACCTACCTTTATAATAGCCTCTCATTTTCTCTCACTCATTTAACAATGTGACTCAAACTGTTTTCAAATATTTGTACTTGTTTATATTTCTGTCTGTTGGGCTCTTTGGCCTCGGAGATTATATTTCAACAAAAGGTCTATCAACAGAGATTTCAGTAAGCTCATACTAAGCCTACAGGCTTATGTTCTGGTCACTGTATGAGCTTTGTCATGAATTATCTGATGTATTAGAGCTTGAAAGGCCACATAAAGAGCATAGTTTTTACTAATGGGCCTTCAAACAGACTTACACTGTGCCACAGGCCCCACAACATAAAAGATTAATCCTCACAAAAATGGGACCTTATATTATTTTAGTTGGTTGTAGTATATAACTTTGCTGCTAGTTTCCACTAAATTAGGCACACTAGTCCTGTAACTTACATCCTATTCATACCTGGTATTAAAGCTCCAGTGTGTGACTTATGTCTTCAAAATATTGCTTGTGTTGCTACCCTTGCTGACTTACCCCACACCCCAGGTGAGCCTGTAGAGCATTCCAAAAGGACGACTCTAGGTCCATCTTCCGACTGTTCTCTTTCAACCTCACTATCCTACTCATATTTCAGAGAACCTGAGTTAGTTCCTTAACCTAAAGTTCTCTTTCAACATTTGTTTCACCTCACTAATGTTTCAGAGAACAGGGGACAATTCATTAATCTTAAGTTTGCCACCATCTCATTTTACCAGCGTAGCTGTTATGTCTCTACCTTCCCTCAATGAGTAGTGACATAAAATGCATCACAGATGTCACCACAGACACGAAAACAAAACACTGCACAATGAGGAAAACAGGGCGAGTCATGTGAAGCTAATAGACTTAATCAGCATTGTGTGTACTTAGCTGATGGATTTTATTTATGAATTTAAACTCAAACACGAACGCCTTAATATAGATTTCAAGTAAAATATAACAGGAACACATTCGGAGTTTGTCTGGGATGCATGCAGCCTTTATTTAAACCAGTCTGACTGCAATGCATTGACAAGTGACCTGCCTTAGGTCTTTGAAAATGATGATCACATATTTTTGCATTTGATGAAGTAAGTGAGATGGTGGCAAACTTAATATTGTGTTAAATTATTAGTAATTTTCTGGAGACAAAACAAATGCATTATGGAGAATCTGGGTTCACATAGGGTTTTAAAGAAACTAGTGTATGGTTTTGAGATCAAAAGATTAATCATTCAGTCAGCTATTTTCCCTGAATTTCTGAGTCACACAGAGAGAAACTATTACTTTTGCAATAGCTTTCATTTCATGCATATGACTCAGTGTTTAAGGCATCAACAGTAAGAGCCGCTTATCTTTACTGAGCATATACCCCTGGTGAACAGCTGCTTTGTAAGTTAGAAGACAACATGAAAATATCCATTCAATGACGCCTAAGTCAATTAACTTATCTAAGTGACTAAAGACAACAGGTGGAATGATTTAAATGAGGGCATGAACCATATTATTGGTGTAAACCTATATAGCTTACGGGTTCAGTGACTAGTGTCCAGAACATTACCAACCTGACTCCTTCAAAACATGCCAGTAAAATATTTCAGAGACGCTCACATGAGCTTTACAGAGAGAAGATGCCATAAAAGTGTGAAGTTGTTAGGTAATGTGCTACCAGTGTGTTCTGGGAGCACTAGGTGTGGCGAATGTGTGTCTATGTGTTGAAGTCTGTGTCACAGTGGATGGCTGGCTGCATGTGAACTGACAAGGCGTGAAGGACGACAACAACATGATGTAACTGAGTCTTTTTTTTTAACTATAGTGAGACATGAAGTGTTTGAGCTTTACAGTGGATAAACAACTCTGTGCACTTGCTTTGCACTTTTGAGCTGACGTTTCCGTTCTTTATTTGGCAGTGAACTTTAAAACCGTTGAACTGTTAAAGAAAAAAAAAAGAGGAACTTCAGCATTTCCTCTTTGACACATGAGAAGACATAAGACACAAGCATCTGATGTGACCAAATCAGCACATAAGACACTAAACACACTGGTCTCATCAAAACACACATACTTGGCAAAGACAGACAAACACATATAGACAAACATGACAAACTCGCATATGGCAAGGTGTGGAAAAACAGGTTCAAAGACTGCATTCATGCTCCATCTATAGATTTGTATATTTAAATTGCAGGTGTACTTCTAGATCATTTATAAATGGATCTTATTTCAGCCAGTCCAGATCGACACAGTATTCACACAATATATCAATATATGAATGAACCAATGAACCTATTTTTTATTCCCAGTAGAACATAAACAACAGAGAAGATGTTGAACCTGAGACATTATACATTCCATTTCATGAAAAATATTAGCTCATTTTGAATTTGATGGCAGCAACACATCTCAAAAACAGTTAGTACAGGGCAATGTTTACCATTGTGTTGCATCCCCAGGAATGTTGTCCCATTCTTGTCTGATGCAGGAGTCTAGCTGCTCAACAGTCCTGGGCCTTTGGTGCTGGATTTTTTGTTTCATGATGTGCCAAATGTTTTATATAGGTGAAAGGTCTGGATTGCAGACAGGCGACTTCAGCACCCAGACTCTTCTCCTGCGAAGTCAGGCTGTTGTGATGGATGCAGTATGTGGTTTAGCTTTGTCTTGCTGAAATATCCAAGGCCTTCCCTGAAAGAGACATATGCTCTAGATGGGAGCATATGTTGGTCTAAAACCTCTATGTACTTTTCAACATTGATGGTGCATTTCCAGATGTGTAAGCTCCCTATGCCATAGGCACTAATGCAACCACATACCAGCAAATATCAGACTTTTGAACTGTCCTCTGGTAAAAAGCTGAATGGTCCCTCTCCTCTTTAGTCCACAGGACACAGCATCATGGTTTCCAAAAAGAAATTAAAATTTTGATTTATCTGACCACAACAGATTTTGCCTCAGACTACCTTAAATGATTATGGCCCAGAGTAGACTGTTGCATATCTGGATTGTGTTCACATATGGCTTCTTCTTTGCATGGTACAGGTGTAACTTGCATTTCTGGATTGCATGGCAAACTGTTTTCACAGAAAGTATTTGTGGAAGTGTACCTGAGCCCATAATGCAGTGCTGCCCTAGAACCCAAAGATCACAAGCATCCAGTTTTGACCTTCGGCCTTGTCCCTTGCATTCAGAGATACCTCCTGATTCTCTGAATCTTTTGTTGCTATTATACACTGTAGAAGGTGGGATCTATAAAGTCTTCACAATTTTCCATTGAAGAAAATTTGCCTGAAATTTTGCCTGAAACTGTTCCCCAATTTGTTTGTTGCAGATTGGTGAACCTCTGTCCATCTTTAAAGAAACGGTCCTTTTATACCCAGTCATGTTACTGACTTGTTGCCACTTAACCTAATTAGTTGTTTTTGATTAGTGCCATTTACTTTTGCAGCCTTTTGTTGCCTCTGTTCCAACTTTTTTGAGATGCGTTGCTGCCTTCACATTCAATGTGAGCCATTAAATGGTAAAATGCCTCATTTACAACATATAATATGTTGTTTATGTTCTATTGAAAATAAAATATGGGTTTGTGAGATTTGGAAATCATTATATTCTTTTTACACAACGACCAAACTTTTTTGGAATTGGGGTTGTATAATCTTAGATTTTGTGTCAGAGCAGGATATGAATATGTGTTTATCTGGTCTAAAATCCCTGGTTACATGCCTCTCCCTGTTTGGACAGTATATGTCCACATAAGCAAAGCTTTAACATAAATATCCTAGATAATACAGTTAGATAATTTCTTTATGTGTAAGTAACATTGTACAAAAATCTAGTGATGTCATCCATACATACACTTCTCTCCCTCACTGGCAGCTGGTGTGTTTTTTCAAACTGTGACCTCTGACCTGTGTGACTTGTACCAGAAGTATCTATCATAATGGTGTGTTCCATTTGTAATCAGAAATCTTAATTTCTGAGGTCAAGGGGACTTCACTTCCCTTTCCAACTTATGGTTTTCTGACCTTAATGGAACGCACCATAAGACTGTGACTGCACTAATTTCTTCTCCATCTACTCTATTTTTGCCAACTATTTTCAGTGCAACTCTACAAGCACAAAACTGTTACCATAACTGTCAGTGCTAATACTTGTAACAATCCTACTTTTTAAACTTGGGACAGTGCTCAGTATCATCTTTTTTAACAACTGGATCGTGTAAACGCCAAAGTAAAAGATGCAAAATGCTAGTAACCACATAAGGAGTTGTTTTTTCTTGCTCTGACTTATCTTTTAGTTTCTGCCGGTGTTGTGATGTCACAGTTCACACATGGCTAACACTGGGAATGAGATGAAAACAAACATCACAGAGCAGACCAACAGTCTAAATGAATAAATGTCTGTGTTTCATTTGTTTAAAAGCCTGAAGGCGAAAAGCCTCTGAATCAACAAAGTACACCACTGAAAGAATATACTCAACATATATGTAAACTATGTGTAAAAGGAGTAAATTCCTGAGTCAGCACTTAATCCTAACTCCTTCCGTATTAGGGCTAACTTTTTTGTTATTTATTCATCTGTTGATTATTTTCTCAAGTGTTTAATATTGTCTAGCAAACAAAATATTCAGTGTACTCTACAGTCATATATGTATATAAAAATCAAATTTAAGAAGCTGACATTAATTATCAAGTTTGTAATTAATTTAGAAAATATGTTTTGTGTGTCTGTGCGTGCCTTTATGTGTGAGAAATTACACAAAATGTGTGTGACATGAACCTCTGACCTGAAGGTGCATGTCCATATACAGGACAGACACACTAGTCAATGTGAGGGAGGGTGTTTGACTTCTCTCTTTGTAAACAAAGAGAAGAAAACCCATTTGTGGAGTTTTTACAAACACTGCACGTCAATCACACACGCACAAGTGTGCACACATACACAAAAATACACACTGGTTACAGCCTGGCTTAGGAGTGAAAGAGCTGAGGTCAGAGGTGAACGACTATGGGAACACAGAGGTCTCGTAGCATGAACTTGTCACCATCCTGACAAACTGGCCTGTAACAAAAACAAGCACATATACATCAGCCTGGAACAATATCCCCCAAGAGGAGAGCAATACAATACCCTCTGCTACTCCACACTGGACCTGAAACAATATCACACACACTAAAACAACATCATAGCCAGGCCTAACATAGCACTGGGCAAAGCTTGGAGCAGCACCATTTGGTGAGTTGCACCACAATGAACACACTGGTCAGTGTGAGGGAAACGATTCATCAAGTGCCGACACAGTGAAGTTCATGTCTCAAGGTGTGGGGTCTCTGCAAGTTTGTGGGAGGTAAAAAACAAGGCAAGCAGAGGGTGTTGATGGATGTAAAATGGTTTTCCTTTCCTTGCCATTATGTGTCTTTACACCTAAAAAGAAACCTGCAGTATATGCTCAAATACACTGGCACAACATAAGACTGAAATCAGTTTTTTACCAGTCAGAAAATTATTTATCTGTTGTTTTGGATTATGACTAATGGCCAACTCACACAAACATGGTGGAGACATCAACTGAAACGCTTCTTCACTTTAAATGGAGCAGCTTCAAGCATTGTTAAACTGAATTATGGGACTGTTGCTTCACTTTGCTTGCATTACATGCATCAGAAGTTGTATCTTTCCAGGCGGCTGCATGAAAATCAGCCAATCAAATCACATACAGTAATTCAAATAATCAGATTGTGGTCACAATGCATTGGCTCTGGCCAATCAAATTACATGTCTGTGTTGTTAAGCTCAAACACCACACAGCTCAAAGAGAGCTGTTTTTCCCATTTACCAAAGAGCAAACAACAATGGCAAACATGACAAACATCACCTGACAATCACCTTGGTAAAAATTAGCAACACTTTCTACAGATGTAACCTTGACAGACACTGCTCTGCTAGCTACCTCCTGCACAAAGCGTCAGATCCACCCTCCATGCATACATATTACAAGTGTTTAAGTGATATATGCATGGGTGCAGTGTAACTAGTAACTTACTATGTGATCCAGCCACTAGGGGTGCATAAGTGCCTTCATGGTGCTGGTCTAATAAATGAATAGGGTTTGTCCAGAAGGGAATCCAGTTTAGAATCTATGTCAAATCAACAATCAGGATAGCAAATCTACTGTGGTAAACTTCTTGTCAGGAGTAACCAAAAGAAGAAGAACTGTCTGAAAATGTCTTTATATTTCCAATTCCTGACATTGCTTAGTTAAAATTTAGATTTTCTCCCATCTATCCAAAACTGACAGGAAATTCACATACTGAGAAAGTAGACTCATCAGACTTTTGCATTATTGATAGAAAAATTACATTCATGATTACTCAGTCATCTGGTTCATGCTGTCCTGGGCCCCTAGACTGATACCCACCTCCATTATAGTGGCTAAAGAATATTTTCTGATCCAACCAGGAGTAAGCAACACTAATATGTTTGTTTGTGTACATATTTCAGACAGTTAAGCCTGGTGCTGTGAGCCTGTGATTTGTATCCTAATAGGGGCTACCTCAGACTGAGGCCTGGACCACAGCCACTGGGCTATTCATGTTTGTGACCTGATCCGCAGATGCCTCTAAATCCTGCATGCTCACTGCTATAAATCTCTCCAGACATGTAAACAGTCACACACAGACAGATATTCAAAGACAGACAGGTCAACACATATAGACACAAACACACACACATACACACATGCTGGACGAACGCCCAGTGACTGGGTCAAGAGGAAAACATTAAAATCGTGCAGAGCATTGCACCCATTCAGCCCAGTATGTGGAAAATTCCCATCCAGCAACTTGAGAACGGAGCAAGAGCAGGCGAAAATCTGGCACAGAACGCCCTCATGTGTCTACACGGGTGTACTGCAGCAACTTTCATCCCAGTATGTTGTGCAAGCTACGAAACCACTCAATGGTCCATTCTGTTTCATCAGGTAAAAAGCAAAGCATTATAGAGGAAGATGGTGGAGGATAAAAAGGCACATATTGATTTTATCAAATACTGCATCCACTGGACAATAACCTCCATTATTCTTTTATTAATTCAATTAAATTAATACTGCCCAGATGGCAATCAGGTCAATGGGAGGGTGTTTGAGGAGTGAAATGTGGCCACTCCTCCATTTAAAAAAGTATAGGGGTTGCTTTTAAAAGTAGTACAGTATATAAGTATATTGTACATGTATCGAGATAATCTTAAACGCATAACCAAATACGAAAAAAATTATGGAGCGACTCTGCTGTTCCTAATGGCCAGAGTTCATATGAGTTGCTACAGCTTATCTTAATTTGCACTGAAAAGTACAAGCTACATGACCACATTTTCAGACCTCCTTTCTTGGCCATGATACTGTTGAAGTTGTCTGTGAATGCAAAAAAATTAAAAAGAAAGAAAGAAGTTCAAACTCAGCCCACTTCTCACTTCCAGACAACTGGTGAAATAATTCAAGTGGGTGTGAATTTGAGACTGATGGTTATGGAAAAGTCACAGGTATTGTTGGATGTAGATCCCCCCAGGAGTGGGGTGTTTCATAAACTAGGTGATGTGACAGGTGCTTATGTCACAGCAGTTTGATATAAAAAGAAAATTGGGGCACAGTACACCCAAAGCAAATTTGTTTGCTTTGCCTGCATCAAGTAATTCCTAATCATTGAACAAAGTGTATTTGCTGAAATAAACAGGGAACGTATGTTATCACTACAGGTTGTTATTCCTGTACAATAAGCTGTACAGTGAGGGTAAATCCAGGATATGTGAAAAATTAATATTGATTCCACAAATGACATGATAATTTTAAATTACATTTAAAATTATAATTTTAAATTAAATATACAAAATAAATGCTGATGTAATCAAATGTTGCGGTGTAAAAAGTCCACAGAGCAAATGCACATTTAAATTGCTCCCTTGGATGAACCTGTTCAGGTTACATGTGTAGAATGTAACCTGAAGTTAGAAAGGCAACAAGTTAGAAACTGGAACTGTTACACAAGTCTCAGATTTTACTAGCAACGTTAAACCAAAAGAGAGCAAAGCTAAGCACATTCTTCTGAGAGATGCTCAGGAAAAAAAACATACTGTACATAGAAGGCCTAAAAATAGAATAGAAGATTAATAAATTATTTGTGATGTGAATTTCATATGCAAGTTATAAATATAAAATTATGGCAGTTAGAGAGAGAGAGAGAGCGAGAGAGAGAGAGATGTTTGTTTACTCGGCGGCATCATGTAACCACTCCATCTCAAGTCCTCAGCCTCTGAATAGGAGCAGCATAGTAAATATCTTTAAGACTGAAACACTAATGTGGATTGTTTTTCACACCACACTGTTACCTTTGCCATACAACACTTTTATTATTGTACCTTTTCTGTGTGTTTGTCTCTTTCAATAGTGTTCATTATTCCTGTACAACCTCCTGCTGCAGCAGGACTTTTGTTACTGCTGTCCACTGTCTCACATTCTCTATCCACGTCTCACTGTGCTTTACAATGTATTTAAAGTCAATATGGATCTCACAAAGCCTCAGATAACAAAGCATAAGATTATGTACATATTATATGGACAAGTATCATCTATGTAGGGCTTTAGTTTAGTCAGGGGAAATTTAATGCTTTTCTGGCATTGTATTTGGTTCTCGATTGCACAGATCTGAGATTATTCGGGTTTTTGGCCAAGCTGAGCTCTGACACTCCTGACCAGGACTCACAGTTGTGGGGTGGTAGTAGTTTTCCACTGGAGGTTAAAGACTGAATACAGAGAAAGACAGTGTTTGTTCCACCACCTAAATCATTTTTACCCTTCCCCTCTTTACTCCCAGTGTTAACACTACACACTCAGTTCCTTCACTGTTTCTTTCCTCCATGTGTTGTTGGACCTGCACAGCCATCATGTTTTGCATGTTTTACATTCTGCCTTCCACTTTCTTTGCCACTCTTCCATCTACCTCTCTTTCTCCCTTTCAGCTCCTGAATAGCACAGCCAGAAATAATGCCAGCTCGTGCCACTGGTACCATGACGACTTCTTACACTGTGCAAAAACCTATTTAAAATGCCCTGTACAATTTTTGGTCTCATGGTTCTTCCAGGTAACATAACAAACAAAAATATTCATTTTTTTTCTCACAGAAATAAATAGTTGCAAGATTTTCATCATTGCACTAATGTGAAGTAAATGTATTTATTATTTAGGCTTACAACAGGATTAACAGTGACCTAGTTGTCTACTTCCCATGTGCCCCCTCATCTCTGGTCTTCCCAAGTCTGCAGCCATCAGCATGCTGCAGTGGCTGGAAGGTGGGGGTCTGACTGTGGTGTAGGATCAAAGTGGGTGTCTGTGTGTTACTAAGCCTACCTTGAAATGGCATTTAATATGTTGGAAAGAAAGATGTTTGGCTCGAAAGCCAAAGAAATCACTGAGTCAGGACAACTAAGCTGCATAAACTAAAAAATATTACAGGTGTACATAATCCCTTAAGAAACAGTAGCCTATTTTTTGGAAGAATTTTTAGCTGTTTGCACACTGAGAAAATATGTAGATTTGTTAGGTATTTACATGTAAATTCAAATTTGTTGCACTGAAATCCCACCAGGATGATGTCAATGGTAATTCAGTATTTTATGCCACAATCTGAAAAAAAAGGGAGAGCTACTAGTAACAGAATCACCAAGTCAGTCATTCTGGTTCTTTGTTGTATTTGTTGCCACATACAGTATATTTGCAGAATTCTTCCAGCCGTTTGCGTAAGAATAATGTGTATACTTTTAAAACAACATGTATTATAGACACTGCAGTTCCTGATTTAAAAATCAAGAGCAAGAAGACCTGGGTCCATGACCCGGTCATAACCTGCATGAAGTTTGCATGTTCTCTCCCTGTGTGCAAGAGCTTTCTCCAAGTTCTCTGGCTTCCTCCCAGAGTTCAAAAACATGCAGATTTGGGGATTAGGCAAATTGGATGCTCTAAATTGCCTGTAGGTGTGAATGTGGTGAAGGTTGTTTGTCTCTTATGTAAAGGATAAAGTGGTGGAAGATGAGTAAGCGTGAGAGGATCCCCATGAAAAACATTTAGGAAACACTGCCTTCAGTGACGATGATACACAGTAATTGCAACAGAAAGCTTTATGTAGCTTAGTAGAGCTTGAAGACACTAGAAAGTACACACTGCCAGTGCATGTACCACACACACACACACACACACACAAACACACTCACTGTCCCATCACTGTGCCCAGCTGGCTAGCAGCTGTAAATCCAAAGCTTTATTCATCTATCACATCTTCCACATATATAGTGCATTTCACTCTACAGTTACTGTGCTAAAGGTCACTGCCTGCTGCTGCAGTCTCCCTCCATCCACCACCACCCCCTCACCATGCTATTTGTCCGACCTGGTTCAAGCTGAGATCGTCCATAATCCAGCAGATCTGCCCTGACCACTGAGCGTTCTCTCCATAGGTCCTTACTTTATTTAAACAGTTAGCAGGGGCAACCCAGGGATGGCATCCATTCAAATTCACATGTGGTCCACATACAAAGAAATACATAGTATTATAGATAGTAACACACATTCATGCATGAAGTGTAAAAAATGTTCATGTCACTGTGAAATCTTTCTTTAAACAAATGCCACAGTTTACAAGTGGACTTTGACTTTGCCTTCTCAGAAAAGCCACATTACATCTGTAATCAGGGTTAACAAGTCAAGTTTGTTTAAATAGTCTCACTACATGCTTGCCACCACTGAAATAGGTGTACACAGACCAAAAGGCCTTCCCAGAACAAACTTAACAAACTTTCACATTCACAAATAATCTCAAAGTAATTTCCAAAGATGTAATCACTGCATTGGCAAAAATTGAAAATCTAACCTGTAACTATGAAAGATGACAAGAGGGAAAAAATGTAGGACTTCATGAAAGATTTAAGGTGCTAGTGTGTGAGAGAAATCCACACCAGGAGGGCTCATTGTGCAGAAGGTGCTAGAGCTGCATGTACTTGAGTCCTGTGTTTTATGACTGTACTAGCCCAGGCATATATATTTCAGTGTTGACACAGATTTAAAGTCAGTGCAAAGTTCACACCTTTTAAAAGACCTCATCCACTTTCCATGAATAAATCAATCCAGAAAAAAGCATTTTGATCAACATCTGATGTCAAATCTGAGGACTTTGAGCTACTCCTGAGTTATCGATACAGAGACAGAGATATGTTCTGTGTTATTCTGGGAGGTGGCCAGATCCAGGAAGCCATTCCACTTAATTAATCACACATACATGTTTATTACACAGGCTGCTTAGTCATCCTAAATCCGTACTTAGCTAAATAAGTATGTGTAAAAAATGAGGAGCAGTGTAAGCTTGAAAAACATCAACTGCCATAACACTTTCCTCACCGAAAACTAGATTCAATCAAGTGTATAACTGTTTCATTGCTTAAAAAAAATCAAATGTATCAATTAACTGTCGACAGTGAAAAATGCAAGCTGTGTCACAATACATATTGTCTGCTGCACAGTTAAAAACCAAAATGAGATGCTTATTCACGTTAAATAAAATGATAAAGCAATTATATTCTCTGATTATGATACACAGCTTCACAGTTCCTTCTACATAATGCTGAATTGTTTAATAAGACATTAGAAAAAGAAAGATTTGGTTGTTGGAAAAAAATGCAATTCTAAGCAAGTAAAAGGCCAAATTTCTTCATTATTCTAAAGTCTGTACTGAGTGAGTGTTCTTTAACAAATCATTTGATAAGGTTGTACAATATGTGGATAAAACATTTCTGGAATCAAAGGAGCATCAGCCTACATCACCAGAACAGGTTGAACTTTTGAGAGTAGCTCTTAATTTAAGTTAGAGTTAAGGGCTAACACAATCATGTAATTACACAGCACAAAGAAGCCCCTTTCTCTCTCTCTCCAGCAGCCCAAGACTGGGCTTCTTTCATCCAGCCAAGGAACATGGCAACCAGAGACAGAGAGCCAGCCGATAGTCTGCCCATCCCTCTCATAGACTCAGAACAAACACTTAGTATTCTCCCATTTGATTTGACTGAATATGTGTGCGTTAGCATTTATTTGCACCCGTTGTTATCCTGTGTTCCTATAAGAGATCGATAAAGCTCAGTGAGGTCAGCTGCCCAAGCACCAGAATGAATGTCCAACAGCGTCTGAGGGTAAGCAGTTTTGACCTTTGTATGTTCACCCCAACAGACCCTAACACAAGGACGCTTATAGGAACCTGACCCCTCCCCACATACAAAGAATCTTATTTTTGGCTGCGACCCCATAACCCTTAACCCCTGGGACTCACCACTATTGGGGCAGCAACAAAACACAAACATTCCCCCAAGTATGCACTCCTTGAAAACAAACAACCACTCAGATTACATAAAAGAGGCAAGTGAGTCAACAACAAACCAAAAATGGGTTTGTTCAAGGCAGAGGCAAACAACTGGTTGCTGGATGTGCTGGTTGCTTTATTATACTTATTGTGAAGTTTTGTTTACAGCAGGTTTTTAAAATAAATCTCATGTAATCTGTTCACCAATGGACAGCTCAAGTATGTCAGTTCACATTTGGCATTAAAATGTGTATCCATATGCATCTCCAATAACCACTTATGATCACATCTCACTTCACCACTGTACATGCAATTAATAAAGTACATGCACATACTTTCTGTTCACAAAGAGCAAAGTATGTTGTTTCTAGCCAGTTCAACGTGGGTGAGAAGAAAGATAGTCTGGGCCCATGCACAGTGTCATAATGAAATAGGTTTCTCCACTTTTGAAAAAAATAGAAAATCAAAATGTTTCAGTCAGTGCTAAAACTGTAGTGTGCAACTTTTAAACATAAACAAGTGCCCTTTCCATTCCAACCATTATCAAATAACTTCACACAATACTGATTAAGCCTATGATGACTCTCTTTGTATTTCTCAGTATAGCTATGTTTAGGTCTCTTGTCGCCTGGCAACATTCCCACACTGACTACATACAGGAAATTATTTATTTTATGTCAAGACAATTAGGGGCAACATCAACATAGTGCTAATAAAGCCAGACCGTTTCATACAGGTTAGAGTATGAATGAAAACACAAAGAAGTGGCCACAGAAAGTTTCAGAAGTGAATTCTACTGCTTAAAAAGCCTTGTTGTTCAGCAGTTTGACAGGAAAAAAGTTCCTTGCCCCTTCCTGCCCCTGTGCAGCTAGTGTATACTCACAAACACTCCCAAAGTTTGGTCTGACAATACTGCTGACAGAGCCTGCTTCCAGATGAAGAATTAAGCATATACAGTAAATATTGTGACATCATGTCTGTCTTCAAAGACCAAACAGTTAGAATAATAACATTAACGACAAAAATCACCAAAACTTATGGACTAAAACTCCAATATGGTTACAAATGACATGTGAAAAAATAAATGACAGGTGCATAACAAACGACAGTGTATAAATACTTGGTTAATTATAACTAAACTTTAATTTATTTAAATTTAAAACTGGTTAATTATAAACTCTAAACTTTGACAGCTCAGGGTGACATCCACTGTGTAGACAGACTTCTTTCATACTATGGCCTGTTTTTTAAAGTTTTACTGGATTTACTTTCACAGTTGACGAACACACATAATGTACTGTGGATATGCACACTGGGGCACTAAACCAGCAGAAAATTGCTCCCTGCCAAATATTTGCAAGCCACCAGGGTATTATGAGACATTATTCTCACCAAGCAGGAGGCCTTCCTATTCTAACAGAGGGGGGTTGCCATGAGGAAAGGACTGTCTGTGCTTTCAGATATTTTGTCTTTAATCAGCTGATCTGCAGGAATTAGAGGTCTGTCTGAGCCGGAGCCCCCTCTCTTATAGCCCCTCCATCTCTGACAACGTGAGAAAGGCAAGTGTGCATGTGTGTGTGTGTGGACTCTTGAAAATGGGGAGGGTCTTCAAACATAGAATCAGGAATGGCACAGCTCATAAATGCACACTTTGGCAAGCCCTCAACAAAGGCAGCTTAACATAATTCAAAAATACCAGACGGTGTGTACTGTAGTGAATGACTAAACCCAGAAAACAGCTTTCTCCCTCTCTCATCTGTCTCTGTTCCTCTCCTCCATCTCAAAAACACAGAAAATTAATGTCACAACAAAACCACTCTATTTCCTTAGAATAACAACATGACAAGACATTAAAAGATGTTAACCTTTATTGTCTTTTGTCCTTAGAGGACATATTAAGTGGACCAGGCCACATCTAAAGCCATTGTTCCATCGTGGTACGGTTCAGTTTGGTATAGTACGACGGTACAGTTTGGAACGGTAAAGCCCCGGTCAGGTTTGCATTTCAACTAAGAACAGTACCTTAACTTGGTAGGCGGGGGTGTCGGCAAGCATGACGTCATATCGGTGCGACGACAACAAACATCAATTTATGGCTGTTTTTCTCACCAAGACATCAAGCTTTGTACGAGAAAAGACTGCGGGTGTTGAAGAAACACTGGTCACACAGGAGTTAGTTTTTTCTGTCACCCAATCAGCTGACTATCATGGTGGAGCTGGTCTAGCTTCACCCAGACTATACTGTATGATTTTACTCTGGTAGCCCAAAAGAAGGGTCCCACAAATAGTTGGGGCCACTTATTATAGAACTATTCCTAATGGAAACGCAAAAAACATACCACCACTAAAGCTGACATAAATCCAATATGTGCTTCTCTAAATAAATAAATAACAAACTAACTAAACTAACAAAATACAATGTGGAATCAACACAAGATTAGGGATGCGTATCAAGAACCAGTATAAAACTAACACACGTCTGTCATCACTACAGTATCAATAAGCACCTGGACAAACAATACCACTATTGTCAATTCTAAATTTGCTTTAGAGTGGTTAGAGATCAGAAAATGCTACCACAGTTGACCAGTTAACATTTAGCAGAGATAACAGTTTTGATGATGCTGCAGCATTCCCTGTGCAGTCTCCTGGATCTTTTATGAGTTTAAAATGTTGGCACTATATAATACCAAGCTAATGTTTAGCAACACTAACATTTCTTTAGTTGCAAACAACTATGGTGTTCTCTGTGCAGCCTCCGTGCTCCAACACTGATTAAAGACTGTACAGTACCTAAACATGGAGCTGCTTACTACCACGTATCAATAAGAAGTATCAATCTCAGTATTGGTGTTGATCAAATCCTAAGGAAAACCCATTTCTACTAAATATGCTTTATAAAATTTTAACTGTAAATATACTCCTGTTCACCTTTTAAGGACCTTGACTCAACAAAAACATGAATAAAGAATCTAATTTAAGTATATACCTGTACTGTGACCTGAACCTTAATTACAACCTACCACATTTACAACAGCAACAAACTGCATGTCATACTGATTGAGATGGTATTGAATTCTAAGTGATTTAAAGATATAAGGTTTCAGCAGGTGATGTAGAGACTCACAGTCATGTAGCTGTAACTATAAAATCACAAAATGAACTGATATTCTCTTATAACTGTTAAGAAAGATGAACTTTAAAAAAACACATTTGGCATGTGATGTTAGTGTGATGTTGATGACGGATGGGTATTTTCAGTAAACACGTCTTTAATCTTCTTGAATACCCACATGAGCGTCAGTGTTTTTAATGGTCAAAAAATCCCCATGTACTTATAAAAACAATGCCTTGTGCAAATTAAACAATATACTAAGTGTATATTACTATTAAGATATTATGAGAGCATTACACAAGCAATTCATCCTCTAAATCAGCAGTTTAACCACTAGTTAAATTGCTAAAATTAAAAATGTAATGAAAAATAAGTTACATTGCAACTTGACTTTTCTCTCTGAGGCTTTTTGTTACATTAAATTATTTGACCAACAATAGTGTAATTATTGCAGTTGTTTTTAACAGATGAGGGGATGGTAAATCTTTGGCTCTTGCATAGTTTAAATCAGAGGTGGGGAAATGTCAAATATTTTTGTGGAACAACTTTTGTTGAGCATCATTACAGGTGGAATATGCTAAAAAAGGCGAAGAAGCAAGGACAAATATTTTTTGTCTGAGTTTGGGTTTCAAACAAGCATCTATCTACAGACTGAATTCTAAAAGGGACAAGGTACACCTTGCAGAGAGCAAAAACTGGCAGCTAGTGCCTTTTGTCACTTTGTGGGACTGCTAGAACCAGTCAAAGTAAAACTGTTCAGAAAAGCGAACTGCAAAAAAAATAAGTCAAGGACACTATCAGGTTTGATGTGAGGGAAGACCATATTTGCATGCCACTAACCAAGTGGTGAGTTCCAGCAACTGCATTAGAGAGAGTAGTGTGATAAATATGTACAATAATTTGGAATATTTGAGATGGTCCTTCATAGGAAAATGTTCCCCACCCCTGCTTAGTTTCAATGATCACAGTGTCTCATCATGCAACATGACTGCAGTTCACATGAAAGAACTTGTTTTGCTCTCAGCGAGGTTCTGACTCAACCACAGTGTTTGCCATACTTATGAGGAGGTGGAAAGAGGAGCAGCTGACAGTGGAACAGTACCATCAGCCCTAAAACAAAAGGACATATGTGACAACTTGTGGTGCAGCTTGTTGCAGCACAGTACAAAAATCTACCCACACTCTCAGTAGTGATCATATATGAGTCCTACCTGGACATTCTGTAGAAGCCGAACACAGCTCTCCTTGACATCTTCAAAGGGACAACGTTTGGAAAGCATGAGCAGATGAGCAAGGATGTGATTCAGGTCACTGTTGGGTGGGCTGCCTGAGGCCAGGGATGAGGGGGCCGATGCTGGTATGGGCCCAATAGCCTTTGCTTTCCTCAGGACCTCCTGGCAGATGTTCTCCATGGCTTTAGCTCTGGAGCTAGCATCTTGACTCCCCAGTCCATCCCATCTGCCCAAAGACTCTTGGTCCTGCACTTCCATCTTTTGACGTTGGAGCTAGTGTTTGTGTTGTCTTAAACCAGGCTAAACAACAAATAACAGAATACAATCCTGTTTAAACAGCCTATGGTCATATAAGGTCAATGTAAATAGGTGCACTGGGAACATTCATGCAATGTCAGTCAGAGCCAAACATACATTAGAAATCATAATTCAACTAAATAATTCATCTATCTGATATTATTACCTGATATTTGCTTATTACAAGTACACCAGCGCAAATTATATATGTTCGTAATGTCAGTGATACAAGACATTTGGCTTCTGAAGTACCAAAACAGGAAGCAGTTTAATATCAACAACAACAATGTTACAAACAACCACCAGTAAAACCAGATAATGCAAATACAATAAGAATAATAAAAAAAAGAACATTCAGCCAGAAGTAAAAAAGACTGAATATTACTTTGAACTGCAATCAAGAGCTTTGAACTACGTTTAAGAGCTTTAAACTGCATTTTCTATGAAGTGCTCGGAAGAAGAATTAGGAAAGGTTGACACTGAGGAGTCAGCATCAGTGTTCAGCCTGTTGGAAATTATAAGAAAAAGAGGAAGCAAAAATAAAAGTCAGTGTTAACCACCATTTCCAAAAGCTTTCACAAAAAGAGATGGTTAAGAGAAGGGTTTTAACAAAGCCCACTGAAGTTAGCAGATAACCATGACCACAGTGTGGGTGCATTAACAGTTAAAGCCAATGGTCACCAAGCAGTAATGTGAGAGTAACCACTGCTAGCCTCAGGTGCCAAAAAGGGGTAAATATCATATCTTTATCATATCATATCTTTATATCTTCTTTTTAATTAAATTGTGTAAGAAATAGTGACAACTATAGGTGAGACTGCATGTTGCACAGTAACAACTAACAACAAACAGGAGACTCGTCCACTCACCCCTTCCTTCCTCAAACGTGTCTGGGAACTACTGAGGCCTTCACATACCAAAAAAAAGATGTTGTTCTCTTACATTTGTGTTAGAAAAATCAATTTCAAAATGCAAAATGAAATGCAGCTTTGACTGGTTTGTCCATTCAAACCGCTGTGGAAACATGGCAATGGAACATGGTGGCCTCCATTAAGCAAGGCACTTGCCTAAAGTACACGCAAGAGACATTCTGAGACTCATACAATAAAAAACAATTTGCTTTTATTTTAAAGAAATTATATTTTCAAACAAACATACTTGTGAGTAGCACTGTATGTTCAATTTCTTTAAGCACATGCATGTTGAGGATATGATATGTAGAAACTAGGGTTAGGTGATAGGTGTTTCCAATGATAATGTTCTTGAATGTCTTGTTTTGTATTCAAACCAAGTTTTTTTTATGATGTATTTGTTATATGGAGCAAAGAAACCAAAAATAAGTAAGTAATAATCACAAAGCTTGTTTTAATTATTATAAAAAAAACACTCAAATCGAATAATCGATGATCAATATAACTGACGACTAATTTAGTAATAAATTTTTAACCAATTTTTCAATTAATCCTTGCAGCCCTAGTATAAACCCATGAATGAATATTGATTAGTATAGCTCTATCTTATCTCAATTTCGATCGATTTCTTATGCTTAAATTATTGATATGGTGCAAGCATAAAATAATACCAAGGCTCTATTATAAATATTTATATTTTAACCCAGATCCTGCAGAAACTTTTACATATACTTTGTCAGTTACATCCCACTATTTGCACTGTTGCCAACTTCCAATAAAAAAAACTTTCAGTTAAAGTACAGATTTGTTTTGTTCATGGTAGAATCGTCTATAATCGTTTGATACATGTATTTCTAGCACATCTATATTCCTTTTGCACACGTGAATGCCTTTACATATTGGACGTGTGTCATAACTGTCAGTTTAGTGGGGTCCATTCAATCCCCCCCCCCCCCCCTTGACTTCAGTGCCATTAGGGCTGTTTCTGTTGCTGTCCGTTAACAAAGACAAGACACATGTAAAATACAACTGAGCCGATGAAAAACAAGTACAACACCCTCACGCATGAACCTGTCACTGCGGACCAAAAGCTACAAGTGTCACTCTCTAATACTCACTTAAACCACATTCTTTGGTGCAGGTCTTCTGTCGCGGGACGTCTCGCTACAGTAGCACTGGCCACAGTCCAGAGGAACAAGCTGCGACAGGAGGCAACAACAGGAGGGTAAACATGTAACTGACACAAGCGGCTGACCAATGAGAGGCGTCGGTTTGTGTTTTCGGGCGGTGCCCTTTGGTTCTCAATAGTGATTGGTTAGAAGGGAGTTGTCAAGCTCGCGGGGGATGGATTTGTGGGAGTTGGATTATCTTCCTTCGGCACATGAATGAAAGGGCAGCGCTTTGAAACTGCAACTCCCGTCATGCACTTCGTTGTCCGCAGCCCCCTCCTTTTCTTGTTTTCGCAAATAACCGAGACTGTGAGAAGAAAAACACAACAAGCAAAGTGGGACAGAGGACTGTACATTTACAATCTATTTGTTCAGTATTACATGTGATTTTGCTTTTAAATGATCAAACCACGTGAAACAATTTGTCCATAAGACGTTGTAAAATGATCTTAATGTAAGGGACAAAGGTATTTCTTACAAACAAGGAAAACAATCTGCACAAAACGCACATAAGAAAAAAAGACAATTTCATAATGCTGTCCAGGATATTTGCATGATGTTGTGTATATACTAAAGACACAAACAACCAAAGCAATCAGGAAAAGGTCTCCTCAAATAAGAATATTTCCTGAAAAAAGGGGTAGACTGAAAACTATATTTTCAACATTAATATGATGTGCCATAACTTCCCATTTTTGTGCTTCCTAAATTCTACTATATTGTTAAGCCTAGTCTATTGTGCAATGTGCTAAGTTTCTGCAAAAAAGGTTGAGTCAGTGTAGTTATTTAATAGGTCAAACATGACACATATGATTGTTTAAAACATATACCATTATAGAATATATGTAACCATCAAATCTGCCTGTTTCCCTCACTTAGACATGTACATATAAAAATCAAGTATTGTTAATTAGTGTTAATTGTTATATCTAAAGGGGACTAGGACTTAAATAAGCGCTACCACATTTTCAGTTTAATACAGTACAATACAACACATAACCAATACACTGATTAAATACGCACGTGTTTTGAACATGTGATTCATTTTCAATGTTCACTTATTGTGCTAATAAATATAGTGCTTAACAAATTTATTGGACCACTACCCAAAGTAAGGTTTATGCCAGAGCTGCCCTAAATTAACAGTATTGGTAATTATCAAAAAAATTTTATGTTATTTCTGCAGTGGTTAAAAACACCAGTATATAGAACCTCTTTAACTGGAAAAAAAAAATGTTGTTAGTGGTTGAGTGGTTATTCTTGATTAATTTCTGACATCTCAGAGAAGCCCAGAGAGAAGCCCATGTTTAGTTTTTTTAAAGGTTTCTAAAAGATTTGTGTTTCTCGTTTTTGTGTCAAGTATGGCTAAATTTGTTAAGCGCTGTAGCTGTCTACCTTTTTAAGCCCATGTAAAACATACGAATGTATCCGATGGTGTCTCTGTGAACGTAGTATTTTAAATAAAGGGGGAAATCTGGATTGCAGTGGAAAAGGAAACAGTGCGCAGGCGGAACCTATGTGAGGACGGCAGGAGGTAGGAGGGAAATTTAAAAAGTCCGGACTACCTGCCTGGACTGTGACAGACAACAGAGTAGCTCGATGAGTTAGCAACTTGAAAGTCAACAGAATACGTTAAACCCCCACGACAACATTTCGCATAAACAGAGGATCGTTTCGAAACGATTATGACAATTATGTCTTAGTCTCAAAATGGAGACTCATCACGACCAGGTGACATTTGCTAGTCAGCCGTTGTTAGCCGCGGCTAACATGTTAGCTTTTGTATTGATTACTTTGGTCAGGTTGTTTTTGCTGGATTTTTTTCTACGTTTAGCTTTGGTCACGACTGTTGCTAAAAGGTGGACGTTAATGCTGTATTATATAAAGAAGAGTTTACACTACTTTGACGTTGTTCTTTTATTGTTTACGTAACGTTTGTTGTTTTGGAATTCCTGCTGCAAATGTGGTGCACTGGGAGTAGTGTAATGCTTTATAAGTGCAATGGGTTAACCAGTTAAAATGACTAAAATGTCAAAGATTTTACCAACAGCAGATTTGACAGTCGGTCATGATTGACTGACTAATGATTTTAAGTAATTTATGGAAACATTCTTGCTCTTATTACAAATTCATAAATGTGTCTTATTCTACAGTCTTCAAGAGTTATTATGTATTGTGCTTCTGTAGATTTTAGACTCACCCTCCAAAAACAGTTATATTGGGAGCTATTACCAACCTCCAGACAGGATAGTACAAATACCAAGGCAGCTGGATTTCTCAGAAAATGTATCCACCAGCTGGGACCCAAATACCGTCAGTTGTCAGGAGCCTCAGACCAGACCTACTATTGACAGCAAAGGTATGGCACAGACAATATATCCAGTGTTTTTTGTTCCTCTCTTTTGTTCCTCTGAGCGACCTGCTATCTTTTCTTGGTCACCACCTCCCCAGCTGTTGTTGACGCCCTGAAGAACCTCCAGGAGAAAATAAAGCAGTTGGAACTGGAAAGGAAACAAGCAGAGAAGAGCTATCAGCAGTTTTACAATGATGCACAGAGGCGGCATCAGGTTGAAGCATCTTACTTGATGCCCAGTCAACAAGCTGCCAGCCCGCTCCAGACAGATAATTCTGGCAGGAATGGTGAGTGATGAAGGGTGCAAAGGGAAAGGCCTCTCTGCATCAATAGGATTATGAAAAAGTAAGACATTGTTCAAATGGCTGTGTTTTTGTGGTTGCAGAGCTGGACTCAAAGCTGCAGTCTGCAGAGGCTCGCTGTAAGATTCTTGAGAAGCAGCTAGACTATATGAGAATCATGGTTGAAAATGCCAATAAGGAGAGTAATACTCGCATCGAGAGTCAGGTACTTCAAAAAGTATAAATAAATAATGTTCATAAAAAAATCTATTTTTAAAAGTACATCCTAACTCTTTCATAAACAGGATCATAAGTATTTGGCAGTTCTGCATGGTATTAGCTAAATGCATGTCACTAAACAATCACATTATTTCTATTTAAGTTGTCACTGCAGAACCAGAAGCTGACTCAGCAGGATAAGCTGGAGAAACTGGAATCAGAGTGTCTCAAATTGAGCAGAACCCAAACTGCAGCAGAGGTAACCTATTGTTTTCAATTGATAAGTCTAAACATGTCCTGATAACATGAATGACACCAAAAATGTTGTGTTACTTTGCTTTCAGAGGAAACTTGCCATTCTGGAGCAAAAACTTCTACAAGAAGAGCAAGAGCGTAAACGGGTACAGGAGAAAGCTGATGAGGTCAGTCACAGCAACATAAGAATCACTGTTTTGAATTTTGATCATCACTGACCCTACATGCACTCTCTACAATAAATGCAGAAAATAAACTACTGTGAAATATACTTTTATTTTTGTCCTGAATCACACTATTTTTCTTTTTATTAAATGATCTCTTGTACTCATACAAGTTGCACTGTTAAGTCACCGTTAGTAAGTAAAGTAAGTAATAAGTAAAAATATCAACAGAGTATTAAAACAAATTGACATGGACTCTTCTTGGGATAAGCTTTTATTATTTCCATGACTGCAGCTGCAGAGAGAGCTGAACATCAACCTTCGATTGTCTATGGCAACTAGTGAAGAGATAACACCCAAGAAGACAAAAAAGACCACCAAGGTACTTTTCTTACCAATAAAGATCATAGCCTTCTTGTATTTGGTTAATCAGACAAATATTTATGAGAAAAATAGTAGTGACAGCAGCTTTCATTTTCTTCAGAAAGCCAAACAGAATGAGCTAGCTTCACCAAGTGACCCAAGGTGCAAAAAAATGCCCTTTGTAGCCGGAACGGTATGCAAGTTCTAATACTCTGTGCTGACTCTAAAAATAATCCGTTTTTAACTATTCCATACTTTTGAACAATTTTGATTGTTACCCATTTTTAACAGTCACTTAGCCCAAGCCACTCAGTTCACGCCAATGTACAGAGTATCCTTCACATGATGAAGCACCACCAGCCTCAGCTTTGTGAACGAGTGAGCGCTCTGCACAGGTCTGGCTGTGCAGCCAGGAAAAGTCTACAAAAGGACTTCACTCCATCTTCCACTGGTCTCAAGAAGAATGACAGCCCAGCTGGGCAAGAAGACGAATCCCTGAGCTCACTGTCTGACTTGCTTTTGGCTCTGCAGGATGAGTTAGGACAGATGAGCTTGTGAGTCAGCCATCTTTTATTGTTTAGTTTCATGATTATTCGTTTTACGTTTAATAATCAGCATTTTTTTTTCTTCTGTCAGTGAGTATCAAGAGTTAGTTCGTCAGATTGATTCAACTCCACATCCAGAAGAGAAGCAGGTCCTGCAGAGAGACCTGGAGGAGCTGGTGACCAGGATGGAAGAGAAGGGAGTCCATATCACCAAGCTCCGCAAACACCAGAACACAGTAAGTGAACACCACTTGAAAAAATTTTGAAATTTGACTGTAAAGATCAGTGGTCAATAGTACAATATTTATATTTATTAATTTATTATGATTCATGTTTAGCTCTCCTATCAACTTTGTTTACTTAAGTGACTCAGTAAGTATAAGTGTTACTTGACCTCTGCTTTTGTACAGGTCCACAAACTGACCCAGAGTCAGCCATGTGCTGAGGAACCCACAGCCAAAAAGCTCAGTGGTATCAAGCCACCAGGCCCTTCTGTTAGGGTTAAACAGAAGGGAAAGAAAAGTGGGACCACTCAAAATAACCTGCAGCTTCTCCGAGAGACCCAGAAATTCAGAAACAGCCTAAAGCAAGATGACCTTTTCTGGGAAACATGAGCTTCTCTGTAAGAATGTTGTACGTGCAGGCTTTGTTCCACAGTTGGATGAACCACAAAGATCCTTGGTTATCATTACACAACATTATCGTGATAATCAAACCTGGATTTATGAGAATTCTTCACATATAGAGTCCTTCATGGAAAGACTGTAGTTTGTGGATCATCTTTACACAGTGTAATATGATGCGAGTGTTTCATAATCTCAAATTAAGATGGAATAATTTTAATATTTTTAAAGTTTTTAATAAAGCTTATGCTCTTCCAACACAACAGTTTTTCTCCAAGTCTATATAATTACTTGGACTTCATACTGAGAGCCACTAGGTGGCAGTGCTCAACCTGTTCATTTCATAAAGGTGAGATTTCATAACCTGACAACTTAAGGTTGCAAAAACAAAAATCTAATATAATTTTAAAAAACTGTAGGCGTATCATAGTTCTCTTGAATGATCTACATTTTAAAAAATCCAAGTGCTGTGAACTGAGCAACAGCAGCTGAATGGACAGCTAAGTAAATGTAGCTGAGTAAAAGGGATGTGCAGAAGAAGGAGGGACTGCTAATTGCTACAGGACTATGCTGTTTCACAATCAAAACAGCACTCTTGTCTCAAATTCAGTGTTAATTGTAGCATGGTCAGATGACAGGACACACTTCTGGTGTGGCAGAATCTTGCAGATTTGCCTCCCTAATTTAAAACAGTTACACTGTATCATAACATTCCTGTGTTGTCGCCTCATTGTCAATCCTTTTATTATATAATTAGAAAGATCTTCAACTCAAATTAGACCTAATAACCAACTCCACAAGAGTTGATAACTCACAAATTGTAGACATTAAAATGTATTAAAGAAACATTGGCTATCCCTTTGCATGCTTTGTCCAGAGTTGTGGGTCATGTGAGAGGGAAAACAGCTGATTGTTACTGTTCCTCTGTCCATTCAGCCTTTTCAGCTCATTCTCCAGCAAACACTGTTTGGTTCTTGTATTCTTGGTATGAGGTCACTGGGTGGTTAGATGGAGTGAGCTGGTGTATGAAAGAATGAGTACACCTACTGAAAAATTTCTCAGTGCTTCTATGTGACATTAGAGTCATACATTCAGATTATCTAAGGCGAGTAAAGACCCCTCCTTGCTAAAATATACACCTCCATCCACTCTCCTGACCGTGCAAGTCGGATACCTTGTGACCGCAACCCTCCCTTTGTATGGTACTGAATAAGGAGTGGTGTGTGTGTGTAGGTGAAATGGATTGGTGTGAAAATGGGTGAGGAATTCTGATATCTTCTGGTGCATCATCTTATAAAGACAGTTTCACATGGGCCTTTGTTTGAAGTGTTACAACTTTACACTGAGAGAAAAGTCACACTGGTATGTGAATACAAACGTGCCTGACAGTGAAAAGTTAACTGACTGTAGGAGCTTCCACACAGACATTCAACATCACAAGGTTTCCCATCTGTGTCCGTTAACAGCAAAGAGTAATGGAAGAATGTATTAGTCTGCACCGTCTCTGACTCTTAAGTGTACACACACAAAACTGCACACACTCACTAACATTTCCTGTAGAGCTATTTGTTTTTACTTCATAAGCAAACCTTGCTGAATGACCTTGCAGTCAAGAAAAAGGAGGGGCAGTGATTTCAGTCTTCACTCTCACCGACCAGTTTAATTTACAATAGTTACAGAGATTAATATATAACTAGTGTTTTCCTTTTCCCAAGCCATATCATAGTTAAATATCATAGTAGTGTGAAAACCAGCCCTAGATTTGGTCAAACAATTATGTTTAAACATCATCATGTATGTAAACTTCTGGAAAAGCTGTGACTACACAGAATACTGTAAATTAATTTTGGGCAAACTGTATATGTATCAGCCAAATGGGGGCAGTAGAGTCTCCATAAAATACAGTAGTGTATTTGTGACTATATATGAAAGAATCACTGAATGAATTCTACCTCAGTCTCCACCAACACCAACTTCAAGTAAAAAGTTGCTGACAAAATGAATTCACACATAATTGTAGCTGTTACTTGGACCGTCTATTAACAGTGAATATACAAACTTCTCAATGAGAGGTTAGACCAACCTAGTCCAAAAAGCATCAAAAATGTATAGTTTATGCTACTCAGAAGGTGTCATGGTGAACCTGGGATATACATAAATGTCTAGATACAGTAAGATACTGGTATGACTGACTGTTAACTCCTTAGGGAGAGTCTGCTGACCCAGCATTAGCTACGCACAGGGCAAGACAAAGCAAAGCCTGAAATTGATGCCTTCTGTAGTCCAGGCAACTGGCCTTTAATTGTAACCATGGTGATGGAGTCTTACACAGGGACCTGGCTGCTGCTGTTTGTCCCACTTGTGATTTATCATGTAAATTACTAAGTCATGTGAAAAGAGAAAGTTGACGCTGCGCTAAAATAAGAGGTAAATACAGAGATTTAGCAATATTTAAACTTTATTGATTTCTTCAAGATTGTGAAACTAAAGGCAACACTAGAAAACATGGCAAAAAATAAAAAGGTTTTTAGAAAAAGAAACATTTCTGGAGGCATTGTGGCACCTGCATGAGTCTACATATTAATGTGTGTGTTTGTGTGTTTAAGTGGGGTTAGAGCAAAGCCAAAATAATCGTACCTACACAACTGAGGGCCTGTTACTAGTGAAAAGCATATGGCACTACAGAACGATAAAGCCACAAGATAAAGGCGAGAATCAAAAAGCTTTTTATTCTTCACTCTTGGAACTGACAACTGCGAGGCTGAAAACAGACAGAAGAGCCCTCCATGACTGAAACTGGATTTTGAATTTAAAAGAGGAAAAAGCAAGCCATTTACTGCTACAATTAAAAATTACAATCAAATCGGAGTTCAAGTTATCAAGCAACTGTTTATCGAGCAAATGCAAAGAACATTCAAGGTCTGTAGCTGTGAATAAACTGCTGAAGTTATATTTTATTACAATAAGCTAGTGACAAGAACTTTAAGATACAACCAGGCCAGATCTAGTTGAAGACCTAAGCCAAACACCGGCTGGTCAAATCTATTAAATAATAATCTTTAGGCCTTTTGGTCAAAATTTAGGCAAAGTTCATTTTTTTAAAGCCAAAGTTACCTGATAATTGCCACGACAGCCTGTCACCAGCAAATGCTCTACGGATTTGATCATCAAGATAAGGCTGAGTGTGAAAAGACGGATAATTGTGGAGAATTCAACACAGAAAACCACTTTGCAGAGGTCAGAAAGTGCGAAGTCCCATTGATATTTAATAGGTGTGGGCATATCATTTAATAATCTAAAACTATACTGTAAATGGACCAACTGCATAAGGCACTTTTCCTGAAGAGGTGCAGGGACTGAGAAACCTAAGGGAGAAGCTGCAGAGAGGCATCACAATGAACTTCTATTGGCATATGTGGACAACAGTGTTTTGAAACAACACAATGTCAACATGTGATACTGTGCTGTTTAGGAATGCAGTTACTATGGGAAAGGAGAGAGAGCAGTCTAATACATGACATACTACCCAATGACTGTGTATAAAACTCAATATTATGTCTTGAAGTGTGGCGTGAAGGACCTAATGTCACCAGGTGACTGTAGGTTAGAAGGCCTGTCAGTGGTGAGCAGCAGAAAATATGTTATCTTAAATGATGCAAGCCAAAACAAAAAAAGAGGGCAAAAAGTAAAACCTGAACATCTGCACTTTGTACTTGTATGTCATACAAAACAAGTTGATTAATCATTCAGCATCTAGTTAATATTCAAGAGTATTTATACAAGCATCCGTTTCCTTTTTTTTTTTTTTTTTCTTTTTTTTTTGGTTAAACCATGAAAACATTTAAAAGACAAAGTTACAAAACAAAGCTCGTCAGTACAATGCTCAATTGCTCCATGCCAAAACTGAGGACTCTGGCTTAGTGCACACTGTTTCAAGGCATTCTTTCAAATAGCATATGGGCTAATCATAAATAGTCAAGTGGTTTGTTTTATTGAGTGTGAATAAACCCTTGAGATCATATGCATTTTTAGGGAAAAGAAAAATCACATCTCCAAGCATTTAGCATGCAATAATGAAATAAAGGCATTTAAACTAAACATTCTTGACACTGACAAGCTGCTACAAGCAATAAGTCCTGACAAACGCTCCTTCATTTAGCTTTTGATGAGAAACATAGGAGATAAACAAAAACAGGTCATGGCTATGTACAGGAGAGACAAAGTGACAAAAAAAAAAAATCACAGTTAGCAGCAAGCTAATAAGAGAAGTTGACATGAGCCTGGCCACTTAGTTGTTGCAATCCTGCACCTCATCCAAAACTTCACACATCCATGCCAAAAGTCAGAAATCAAGGTGCAATGTTCGTTTGACCAACCCGTCCAACACTTTTACCATAGAGTTCCCTCCAGTACTCACTTTTATTTTAAACAAAGCCCAGTATGTAAAAGGTATTCTCCAAGATTTTTAGCACTTAACATCAGACTGAAATTTCCTGCCAGCTCATTGTTCATGTTTTATAATTTAACACAGTTTACAACCTCATCCTAAAACATAAGTAGTTAGACGGGAGGACATCTGGAGGAAGTATTAAGAGCTACAAAACAGAGAGTATCTTAAATTATCTACTTATAAGGTCACCAGTCAGAAGACAACAGTCCTCTAGTGTAAAAACTTCAATAATGGTTAATCAAGGCCCTCAAGTGACAACTATCTACTGTATTCTTCAACATTAAAAGGCTCTTCAGTCCAGCTGGGATACTATAGAACTCAATAACACCAATATCAGCTCCGCCATACAAACACACTAATGGCAACAATCAGGGAGAACACTTTCATTTCACTCCTTTAGTCTTACTGGACATTAAAAGGCACTTCACTGCTATCACTGTCCACACTGGTCACATCGGTGCAAAACATTTTCTTTTGTCTCCCCATTCCCCATTTTATACATCATTTAAACAAATTAATCATTCATATTTTTTAAATATTCTACAATCGTTCCTTTTCACTCTTTTGACTACTTCACTGAAAGGAAGGGACGGCTCCACATTAGCAAGCTATGTGGGTATGTTTCGATGTCAGCAAAGATCAGAAATAACAGTAGGGCTGATTAATGGTTGGGAAATGAACTTAATACATCATTTATTGCATTGAGCTGCTCAACTAGCAGTTGGTGTTTGACAAATTTTAACAACTGAGACATTTCCCCAGAAAATTTGGCAGCAGAGAACGCACAACACGCCTAAATGCCAAGGGAGACACCCCTCAAAATGAGACTGTTTACCACAAGGACTGCTGTTTTTCCAGTCTGACAATGGACGATTGGATGTTGCTCGTACTCCTTTGTAAGTGACCCCACCTCTTTTATGTAATCTTTGAATACATATGCACAATACAGCTGCATGGGGGGGGGAGGGAACCTGCCCACGATTCAACAGGCTGCAGGCAATACTGACTCATCGCCATCGCCACATTTAATAATAGCTGTGAACTCAAACGGTGTTTCCAAATTAAGATTCGAGAAAATGCTGTAAATCCTCCAAAAATGGTCTTCACAGGATGACTAACAGTATGATGGAGGTGGGAGTAGCCACCAGATGATGTAATCCATATTCTCAGGGCTTCAATACTATATCATGAAAGATCTGTTAAGTTGCGAAGGTTGGTGTGATGCAAATTATCATACATACAGGCATGCGTGGAAGCCTTAATGCAGTGTTAATGCAGGCCAAAACCACAAATGGCACAAACATCATAGCTCAGGAGACCCAGGTTGGAAACACTGTTTGAGTTCATTGTGGTGAGTGTGTGATGAGTGTGTGCTGACTGGGGAGTCTTCTCTGGAAGGTTCTAGCTGGTGGGGACGGGTCTAGAGATGTTGAGCCAATTGAGCTGCTGTTTCAAAGGGTGTGGTAGTTGCGGTCCTTGGATTTGCAGAATTTGTAAAGGAAGAAGATGACAGCTTGCAGGCCCAGGACCAATACTATTCCACCAATGAAGCTTGCAGCATCAAAGGTCGAGTTCTTCTGAGAGGCAGGAGTGGGGGAGACTGGTGTACTCGTGTTAGTTGAAGCTGTAATACAAGACACAAAAGAAGAATATAGAAAAGACATTCTTGTTAACAAGAAATACACTATAAGGCTGACTGAAAACGAATCTTGCTCGATCTCACTGTCAGACTTACTTGTAGTAGGCGTGGAGCTGTTACCACTTGAAGTGGGGCTAATGATGGTTCCATTATGTACTGTAGGGTCACAGTAAGAAATAACGCATTAGCATCTACCCGGACAAGATTTGCATCCTCCACATTTTGTTGCTGAGTGATTCATTGGCAGTGATGCAAGCACAAATGCAGTTTTTTATGACACAGACAAAGAAGTTGGTAAGGAAATCAATGGTGGAACAAATTATTAATGGGGTGGAAACTGAGAACTGTTGCCTCTGAATCATCACATGCCTTCAAGCTCATTTAAACTTCTAACTGATGTTGACATGTGTTTGACACTCTGCACATGACTCTGACAGCTTTACAAATTGGCAACATCTCCCCTGACTTGGGACATCTGCTTGGGGAGAACAAAACTCACCCAGATAAAAGAAACTAAGAACAAAATTACATAATCCTGTGGCAACTTACTTAAATTTAAGATGAGAAGATTATTTCAATCTGTTGTCTGTACTTGTATTTTACTCCACACACTATTGCATGTGCTACAGTAATTGAGTGGAGACTGTGGTGGGCGGATTGATCCAAAAATACCAAAGATATTAAGCTTCGTTTCTGAAAGATGATACAAGTTTCACATCCTTTCTACCACATGGCTGCCATTTTCAAGGGCAGAACAGTCTTGACAATGTTCTGAAAGTGTGAATGCACATGAGCACTCTCCACTGCTGTTGTGTCATGTGTACTTAAACCTGAACATATGCATTACATGGAAAGTGTGCACCTTACCGCCGACACCAATCCACCACATGAATGCAGTGTTGGAACAAAAGAGGAGCTTTGTGTGGAGACTTAAAATTTCAAAAACGATGCATGAAAATCTTGAGGATTATAATACACTAAAGATCTAAAATGACTAACAACCAAGTGAAACCTTGTATACCGAGTGACAGAGAAGGGATTAGCAGAAGTTTTGAGACACCATTACCTGTAGTGGGCTGAGGGCTGCTGCTGTTAGAGGGAGTCGTAACAGCAGAGGTAGAGGGAGTAGCAGTTGTAAGAGATGCGGAAACATTCGCAGTTGGAGAAACAGTTGGATTCTCGACTGTTGGGTTTTAAATAGATGAACAGGAAGCCAACACCAGAACATGTTATGACAGGGACAGCATGAGACAGCACCCAAACAATAAGGTTATATAGAGATATCACACAAGACAAAAAACCCACCTGCTATTATTTCACATGAGCAGGTTAAATTATAGTTACAAATATTTTGAACACAAAAAGACAGGCGAGAGACAGGCCCGAAATGCTGACTGACTGTTCACCTTAGCTCATGAATGTGCACAGATAGACCCCTAGTGGAGCTCAAGCTCCTGCACTTTTACCCTCTGACCAGGTAAGGGCCCCATTTTGACAGACATTTCTAGTCGTTTTTTCCCTTCTAATTTTATGTTTGGCCCATGGCATCAATTCTTAAATAAAACTGAGAAATAAATTCTGAATTAAATTTGAAATTTCTGCCAGACAGCAGTAATTCTTTCACCCAGTAATTTTGGAGAAACTTAATGAGTCAGCCTATTAAACATCTCATAAGGGTGTGGTTATTAAATAAATAAAATTTGCCAGAGTGACTTTTTTTCCCAATAAATAACTAGGAGGTGATGCTCCTTTGTGCACCCAAGTCTGTGCACACCACTGCCTTAGTTGGACCACAGACGGACTCAAACAGAATCTGCTGAAATCTGCTAAATATGTACTTGGAAAACAAATGTAGAATCTGCTGATTCTCTTTGAGTCTAGACAAACATGTTAATACAAATTGTTAATTTCCCCCATTGTAATAACCAAAACCAGAGTTTGACTTACCTGAGCAGGCAATTTGGGTGCAGTTCTCATTTTGTGCCACAGTTGCATTCTTACAGCCAGAAAATGCTGAAACAGACAAACAGTTTTGCATAATGTGCAACATTATTTTACAGCATTTTCATTTTCATCATTAACCCTGACCTAGTCAATGTAAGCTAACAAATGGGTCATACACAAAACTATATATATTTGACTTATTCTGTGGGTACAAATAGTTGAGCAACAGGACCCATCACACAGCCAGCAGCTGATGCATTCCATCCATTCTGCTGCCTACATCTTACCACTTTATTATATGACACTGGGCAAGTCTAAACCCTGTTTTGTACACTTCTCTTAATTTTAATACAATGAATAAATGAATACCCTGAATGACTGAGACCAGCAAAAAAATAAGAGGTCAGAGGTGGAAAAAAACTTTTGAGATCATTTCCTAAATAAAAGTAGCAATAAAAAATTGAAACTTAATCCTTAACAATTATACAAATGCTGCAGTCAAATGATCAAAATAGCATCATCAGTAAAGTGTACTTAAAACACTGTTAGCAAATTAATTATACTTTAGACACCAATTATATATTTGAACATTCATTTTTATTGCCAATGAAGCAGGTTATGAATAAGAAAGAGAAACTCTGATTAAAAGTAGCATAAAAGGAAAATAAGTAAATTACAGTCTTCCGAGTCATAGTTTGATCATCTACTGTACAGGTATATTATATTTTACTGTATTATTTAAATGTTAATTAACCATGACAGGAAGAGACTGTGATAAGTGTCAAAATCCCCCGAAAGAAGTCAGGATACTGATCTGTGTAACAGTGATGAACTCGTGATTCATGACTGTCAGCAACTTGTGACTATAGATACTTTTCACACCCAGTTATAAAATACTTACTGCTGTTGTGCAAACAAATCTCTCCATAGATTTTACCATCATCTTTGAAACAGATATCAGCATTGCCCTGATTCTTATAGGAAATATGTAATATATATATATATACATATATATATATATGTATATATATATAAATTAAGTGGGGAAAAAAAATACTCAAATTGTTTGGAGGTAAAGTTTGGAAATTTCAAATGTGTGAGAAGCACTGAAGATGAATGCATGGCTAGAGCATAAGCATAAACATCCACTTTTCTTGATAGGATTTTAGTTGTTTCAATTGATTCCCTTATCTTTTCGAAAGAACGCTTGAAGTTTTATAGGTCTTGAAACTTAATATCATAAGAAAGACGGAAGTGAAAAATACAGCTCCCATAAAGTTTTAATGATGGTGAAAGGTAGGACGATTGACATGATCTTTATGTTGAAAGTAAACACTCTCTCTATATAGGTCTAAATGAGCATATGCAGGCGTTATCATCTCAAATAAAGGGACATCATAAAGAGAGCAGAGTACACTCAGTGTGGTGCACCTGGTGGTGTTGGTTCACTTCCGTGTCTGTTGTATGATAATCCACATCAACCACACCAAATGACTCCCTCCAGATGGTTTCCCATAAATTACACTCACAGTTCCACAGTAGGTTAGGTGGCAGCAATTGTTCAAGATATACTGTATCTCTGTAGTCTCCAAATATGGTCACACATTACTCACTCACTCGTGCTAAATTTTCCACTGCTCAATTCTGTTATATTTTTATGGTGCTTAAATCATTATGCATCTTTGTCCACAGGCCTTGGGCACAAACAAGTACAGCTGTTGGTTAAATGATGTGGATGTGTGTTTATTTTCAGGTGTCTGTTGCCATCACTGAGCACTGATTTGCGTTTTAAACACTTCCTTCGGCAGCACTGCATGATTAGCAGGCATAAATTACGAGAAAGGGAATAATTTGCAAAGAATTATTACCTCATACATTTTTAACATGGTAAATTAAAAGATTTTTATAGCTGACATTTAATGGTTCAGTGCCGTTCTGTGATTAAGCTTTAACAAAAAGCAAGTAATTCTTACAGTGTTTTTCTTATTTTCACCTTTTGGATGATCTATACACACATATAAAAATACATATATATATAAATTGGGAACCTGTGAGAAGAGATTTTTTCTTCACTCTGCACTGGGTCAGAGGTCTGTTATCTTGCAGGCAGCTGTGAAAGGTAGAACTGACTCTCACCCTCTTCTAAGCTGGTGACATCATCATCACCATGAGGTACAGTATGTCCACAGCTTCAAGCCAGAGTTGTGAACAAAAGCCATCGGGGTTCATTTTATCCCAGAAAAGAAAAAATGTTTATTTGAAACAACTGACTGTGAGAGGCACTGCAATAGTTGCATGTACACGTGTCAAGTTTTTGAGCATTTAAACATTGGGTGCCGATGCCACAGGTTTGTTTACACATATTCCCTAAACTGAGAATAAATCTGGTAATGACAATGTACTAGGCATCTGGAAGGCCAGTCCAACTGGCTAGAGCTGAGCATTCTGGTTTTTGCAGGGTTCATGTCAAATGGGTGATCCATTTTGGAGTGTGTGAGGCTGTAGCTGTGTGTATGTGAAAATGAATGTTTAAGTGAGAAAGTATGGTGACGACTGCCTCTATCCTGTGTGGTAGGTTGGTGTGCGTTGTAAGGAAACCAAGGTAGAGAGGACAAATTTTCAAAAAGCATACTGATCAAATAAACACGGGAAAATAATGTGTACTGCTACATAAAACTGACAACATAAAATAAATATAAATTGAACTCAGATTTGACTAAATATGTTTTCAATGTTTTTATGTTTTTTGTATCAGTGGGCAGGGGCAAATGTTATTATCTCCTGAGCATGAAGTGTAAACTTGGTCAACCTATTCCCTGAGGAACTACAATAAATGGTCTTAACCATTCTGTCACCCTTGGCTCAGAAAAGATGTCAGTAAATGTCGACTTGTCTGTCCCGTTCAACCACTTAATAAAAGGTAACGTTTCACAATTGGGCCATGCAACATTTTAAGACAAAGGAAGAGGAGGGTGTGTGGTCACCAACAGCATGTTCCCTGAAGGAAATCAAAGCTCTTCAGTGGAGAAGTTGCTTATCAGGTATGATGACAGGTAAAATAACGGCCGAGCTATTGTTGCTAAAGTAGTAAACTGATGCACGGACAAACATGACCTTATTGACATCCACCTGGGTGATGAGGATTGCAGTTTACTATCATTTTGAACTGCACACAAGGCATAAATTATGTGAACAACATGGCACATGAAAACAGAATCTACTTTCCTATCTGCACACTCTTTTTTAGTTCCTTCCTTCTGTTCCTCTGTGTTAGGATATTGCAGGCTTCCTGCCACACATTCTCTTACTTCCTCTGCCAGTCATCTTCTTCCTAATGAGATCTGTATCCGCGTGTAAAGGGATGTCAAGGCAAATGCAGACGGTGAGGTGCAAATGTTCTTTTAAGCTAATGATCACACAGGTTTATCATCTATTAATGTTATTATTGCTGACTAAATGTGAGTGAAACACCTCAGATTGAAAATTTGTGAAATTGTGTAACAGCCTTGGATTTTAACACAGAATGTTGTCTTCATCTACAACCCCTGTAACCTTATAACCTGAAGAGGATATCAGCATGAAAACAACCTGCTCTTCTTCTGACCTACTTTAACACACACACACACACTAAAGTTTATCAAGCCGGAATTGGAAAGCTTTTGACTCAGAAGAAAACCTGTCATGCATTTTTATTATGGAAGCTCCCCTTTTACTGAATGATGGATATTTCCGATCACCACCAGCAGATTTCAAAATAAGATGAAGAACACCGCTGCAGCATGACTCCTCTCATATTCAAGGAACCCATGTTAAGACAGACATTTCCATTAAGATAATGAAATTACAGAGCAGCAATGCAGAAATGTAGGCGTAGGCAAAGGCAAGCAAAAGAACAAACAGAACTCAATTAGACTTAAATATCTAAAAAGGCAGTGTCAACTAATTTTGCATTATTTGAATTCATTATCTAAAATGAATTTAATAATCCAAGAAATAATACAGATAATAATGAGTCTATGCAATATCATTAATAATTTAATCCAGCTTTAGCCCCTCGCCCTAGGGAGAATTGTTCCAGTAATTTACTCCCAAAACAGATCAACAGAAGAGGGTGAGTGTTGCCAGACTACCACCAGTCTTCTTAGGAAATTTAGATGACATCATCTGTAGTGTCAGCAGCCATACATTCTCCTCATTTGCGGGAATTATGTCTCCAATCACCTCAGCTGCCTGAACAATTTAAATCACACAAAGACCAACCAGTGTCTCTCACTGCCATACATTTTAGGACAAATACTCACATGTAGCTGTGCAGTTGACCCAAAGACAGTCACTCTCAGCTGTGCATGAATCACATGACAACAATTTGGAACATCCTTCTGCAAAGAAGTCATACATACATAAACAAACATTAGATTTCATTGAAAACTCTTTGTGTAGAAGCAAATCCTGGATTCACCAGATGAGATGTACATAGAAACAAAAGAAAATAAACAAACAATTAAAATGCCCTCAACAGCATGGTCATGTTCAATCCTTTTAAAAAACAAGCACTGTCAATCTCCCTGATTATGGATTGAGGTCAAATTCATCTGTGACCCTGTGAAGGGTTTAACATATTATTACCATTGTATTATAATAATTCCACTTTAACTGTTTAAAAGAGCATGTTTTGTAAGTGTGCAATAAGTCAATAACTATATATATTGTGATACAACTTTCTTCAGTTGCAATATAATAAAGGTTTAAAATACTATATTTATCCAGTGCATGAACACATTATGAAGTAAAAGACTAATTCTTTTTATGTTTTACTTTATGTGTGTTAAATATTTGAGGTTTACATGACCTTACAAAAAACTAAAATGACCATCTCTAACTTTCAGTCAAAAAGAAAAATCTGTGTTTAATCATTTGTCATTTATCATTTATCATGATAATTTCCAATATAAACTGATTTTGTAAATGTCTGTGTTTCTTAAGCTTTTTTTTTTTAATGATAGTGTCTTTGAGTTTTTTTTCTAACATTAGATTTTATGTTAGTCTTTTACTTCCTACATGTGGTGTAAAGTGAAACTGAAGCTTTTGCAATGTCCCTGTGAAACTGAGAGTCTAAACTACAAAAACATTGTTAAACAATTTTAGCACAAAATACAGCAGGGAATTACCCAGTGATTTATTCTAAAATGAGGAATGAGGGTTTTAGACGTGTGTGTGTGTGTGTGTTTGTGTGAGAAGGAGAGTATAGGCTGTTACATAACAAGCCTGTGTTCTGTCTTCGCTACTTGACCAACTGGATCCGAGTCTTTAATTCCACGTTTCCAAAAATAAAAACACACAGATACTGGGCTCATACAGCAGTTTCCTGTAAAGCGTTAGCAGGTTTATTAGGTCTTATTATTTAATTAAGAGTCAGTAATCATTGTTAAGTTGGGACCACGTATTTATTCAAAAGAGCAAAGACGTGAAGCGTCTAATGAGTCCCGGTGGTGGCCGGAAAATGAAGACAGGTTACATCAGCTCAGTCGAGGATGTCATGCCCGAGCTGAGGAGGGACACGGCCGGCTGCAGTTAGCCACTAGCTCGGCGCAGAAAGGTCGCAAACTTACCTGAGTCTGCTGCGGCTGCTGCGCCAATGAGAGCCACAACTACGACGAAAAACACCACCTTCGTGTTCATGACTGCGGCCCGAGTATTGCTCCGTCTGTTCAAGAGGAGGAGAACAGGTATCTGCTGAGACACAGACCGAGAGTGAGACTTCAGAGATTTTATACGGCTTCCTTCCTTCTACACCGTCCTGTTCCTCCAGTTCCTGGTGCTGCTGCTGCTGCTGCTCGTTAGCTCTCCACTACTTCCTACTTGACAGGTCATGTGGCACTTTTTAGTGGGAGGGGTCAGAGACGTGGAGAGGACGTTTACTGCCCACGTCAAAAGGCCACAAACAGGCTGGCCAAGTTTTATATTCATAAATGTAAGGTGTTAAAAAGGAAGCTCTCTTTTTGTACAGAGTTTTATTGGAAGAAGATGTATCCTACATTTAAACAGTATCTGCCTCTTGCAATAGAAAAGTTGTGAAAACAAGATGAGTACTCCAAATTACACCATTGTCTTTTTATATTTGTTTTCATCTGTAACCCCTGGCATTGTATATTTACTTATATATCTGTTTGTTCTTTTTTTTATTTTGTTATCGTGCATGTTATTTGTATAAATTATGATGATGAACAAATAAAGTTATTTTTTTAAACAAAGGGTACAAACAGCACCCCGCCCCAACCCATTTACGTTTAAATTGCCAAACAAATTTATGAAGTGCCAAAATGAAAACAAAGAGGCATGCAAAAATAAAAAAAATATATATAACTGTTATGGTCCTATAAAGGCCATAACAGTATTAATACCACAAAAGGTCAAGGTAGACACATTTTTGTGAGAACACGATGACTCATAATCAGATTTATTGACAAGTATGTATCAACATACAAGGAATTTGCTTTGGTGTACATGGTGGAAATGTAATACAACCACAGTTAACAAGTATCTGCCAAGGTTTTGGAGCATCCTGCAAAGTTCTGATGACAGGGGCTGACCAACACAATTCAGTTCAATTAAGTTGTCCTGTCCTGGTTACCCTAAAACCTTTGCAGATTGCAGATTCATTCCATTTTAAGCCTAGATGACGCGGACATTTGTTATTCGGTTTAATTTATATGATATATTGGAAAAAAGGATTATTATAATTTTTCACTTAATCAATACATTTTTTTATTAAATGAAAATTCAACATGTAAATGTTTCCAAACATATAATAGTTTTTGTTTTGGGGCAAAGGAAAAACAAAAATATAACATCACTTTCACATGAGTTACCAAAAGCAGGTCCAAATAGTTTAAATCTGTGTGATATGTTTAAGGTCACAGACTGTTTAAAACCCTCATTAAGACAGATCACCCATGTCATATCTTATATGAAAGTTTTCTTTACTACATCAAAAACAAAAATGCATCAGTAAGGACTTATTTGTTTTTACAGCTCTAATACTCCACAATCTGTAATTTTACATTCATACTTAGGTCTTTCATTGCAAGTAGGAATCTCCTCCAGTCTCTTTAGGACATCAGCACCCTCAACCACTTGTCTGGAAGGAAGAATACAACATTAGAAATTAGCAATAAAGGACACACACAAGATTATACAGAACTGACAAAGGGCTATATGTGTTATACAAACCCAAAGGCGACGTATGTCTTGTCCATCCAAACAGTTGGCTGCAGGGTGATGTAAAACTGGGATCCGTTGCTGTGGGGACCCTTGTTGGCCATTCCTAGCATGCCCCTCTTTGAGTGGGAAACAGCAAAACTTTCATCTGAAAGGAGAAAAGGTAGAAATTCAGGTGAAATTACAGAACGTCCACATGAATCCACAAATCTTAACTTGCACAGTGAGGTTTTTGTGGCAAACTTGTTGAAGTCTTAAATTGTTATTTATATGCTTTTACCTTCGAATGTTGGTCCATAGATTGATTCTCCTCCGTCACCTTTGCTTTCTGGAGAAATATCTGAGGAAAGATACAGCTGTCTTTTACAATGTCACTGTCACAAAGCGATGCAGCAAAATACATTTCCTCAGTTTCAGTCAAGTGACCTGCAGTGTTGATTCAGGTGCATTTATTATAATAAAAAGGGTTGCTGTGTATGTTGTTTGAGAGTATACTTAGATATGCAAGTCAGACAGGAAATATCTTAACACACAATAATCATATTATATGCAATATACTAAAATCTCTTTTTCTATGAGTGGCATGTACTTTATGACACACTTGGAGATGTACTGTATATTCACAGAGATCCAAATAAATCTGGTGATATAAAAATGGCATGGGTTACATTTCTATTTTACCTGTATGATACTAACTAAAGAAACAATGAACAGTAATGTTGGAACAGGTCTGGTTGGACGTATACATTACCTCCACCTTGTACCCAGCCATTAGGCACAACCCGATGAAACATAGAGCCCTTGTAGCAGAGTGGGAGGCCGTTCTGTGACAGTCCTTTGTCACCTGTGCACAGATCCTCAAAGTTTTTTGAGGTCTTCGGACAAACATCTGAGAACAGCTGAGGGTGAGCGAAAATGTGTCTTGAAAACACCAGTCAAAAAGTTTTAAAATGTTCCAATAATGACAAATACATTACCTCAAACAACAACCTCCCTGCTGCTTCTCCTGCTATCTCAATGTCCACGTAGACAAACTGATGCTAAAATGAAAATACATAATATTTTATGTTTTATTCTTACTTGTATGAGTCATTAACAACTGACTACATTCAATTTCCAGCTTCAGTGTGGTAATATGAAGATAATATTTCAGTAGTATGTTATTTCCAAAGTAATATCCAGCTTATTGTCTGTTAATTATACTCAATGTAGACTACTATCAGTGTATCACTCACTCATCTACCATGACATGAGGGTTGTGAGGGGGAGCTGGTGCTTAATCCCAGCTGACATAGGGCAAGCGACAGGGTATAGGCTCCTTCATGCAAATATGTTTGTGAATTAAAACTTATGACTGTATTATGAAATAAAACTCACTCTTCCCTATGTCCTACAAACATTTTTCATTGTATTATCAAGCTATTTCTTGGTGATTGTTAGAAAAATAGGATGATGTTACTTAAATACTACCCCCATTACAAAATTATTACTTTCTATTACTGTACTGTTACTGTGCTGTAATGTAAAGTGTCACCAAGTCATAAGTTGCTGTGTAAGAGAAAAAGACCCACCAGAAAATGACAATTTACCTTTTCTACATGTAAGTATATTATGTATGTGACTGTGGTGTTGACTTGCCCCAGTTTTCTGGAGGTGCTTTCTGTAGTCATCCTCAGTAAGAGCCTGGTAGAAATCCTGTGGATGTTCAAGGGCAAAATCCCAGTTTCTCTTTGCCCAACTTGCAAAATTTTTGTTGTCACCGATGAGAAGGCCGTTCAGGAAGCACATCAGGCTGCTGGAGTACTGCCACACTTCACCTTGCAGCTTCTTCAATCACAAAGTTGGATAAAACATGTGTTGTGTGATTCAGCCTCTTATATTAACCATAAGGTCACACTAGAGCGATGTTTCATTGTGTAGTTGAGTTCATCTCTATGATGAAGCATTACAATTCAGAGCAAGGTCATTTCTGATGATTTCAGATGAAGCCATTGATGTGGAGTGGCTCAGTGTGACAAAGTACAATTGCTCATGTTTCATTTTGAGGTTATTCCATTTTCAGTAGGGCTTTTTGTAAAACATCAATTAATGTGTATTTTAAAGATTGATTTAAAAAAAACTATTATGTGTTCATGCAGATTTTCTATGCTAAACAAACACAACACAGTACTTTTAAAAATAACTGAAATTTAATGTAACTCTCGTTTCCATGAATATTAGAAAATCACAATCCTTTTTATGGCTTCTACATCTGACTCCAACTAAAATGTACATTAGATTTCAGTGCTTGTTACATTACACTTATATAAGCTTATTAATATTGAAAAAATGTCAAATTTTAACTGGCTTCCATGTCATGTGACCCATTGACCCACTTAGATGGTACTACCTGAGAAAATATTGAGCTCTCAAAGTAACACCATTATCACTAACATTAATATACAGTGGTGTAAATAAGAAGAGCGAAGTCACTGGAGGCAGATTTATTCACAATAAGATAATTTCCTCTCACCATCCTCCTCTTCCTCACATATACAGACACTGGTGTACATATATCAGACACTGGTGTAGCTAAATTAGATTGAGATGGAGTGAGTGATGATTATTTTTATTTAATTCATTATTATCTTTCTGTTATTTGTTATATTTTCTACACACTCTGGTCTTAAATTCCTCAGCTCTACTCCAATCACATACTCTGGCATATACAGTAGAACAGCATTTCTGATTTTCCTCCAAGTACCAGCAGGGGAAGTGTACCACAGTTTGAGAACCATGGATCTAGATGAAGAGGACACACCTCTTTGCATCAGGTTTGGCGCTACTTCTATTGTATATGAATATTTATTTATTTATTTATAGAGCATTTTTTATTGGATATTTTTTAAATTGAATATAACCTCACATCTCACCCTTTTCTTGTTCTGCAGATAGGCGTCCCACTCCAGTTCGAGAAGAGGTTCAAACTTTGGGTCATGAAATGCATTAGGAAACTCCCGCTTTAGACCCTGTTGTGTGAGGTACAATTATGACACAATTCAAATGAAAATACATTGAGTAGTTAAAAAAACCAAACATTAAATACAGCATTAGAAACTGGAGACAACAAATATTTACCTTAGCGATGCTTTTGGCAACATGGAAGTTGATGTCTTTGATTAAACCGACAATTTCTATATCAAGTTTTGGTCGCATGGCTGAGAGGAAAAACAGTGAAGTGGGTCTTCTTCTTCCTCTTCTTCTTTGGTGTTTACGGCAGTTGGCATCCGTAATGTTACTGTCTTGTTATTCTTTCGTCTTTGGAACGTCTTCAACTTGTAAATAAAAGCCCCGTATCCATGGCAACACATAATTGATTGCGCATTAATATGACGTTGACGTCGAAGGAAGTTAAAAGTAGTTCTTGGCTGCAGTAGGTGTAATGCATGTGGAGGCGGAGGGATATTAGAGTGAGTAGTGTGTACCAGAGTCAAATGTGATAAAGTGTTAAACACCTAGTAGGCTAATATTTAGTAATATTTAATGTAGATATAAATTGAAGTCAAGCACACTTATATTTAACCTCCTCAAAACACAAAGGGATGCCACACAGTGTCAAAACGTGGGTTACTGGCGATAAGCCAACAAGCTGACGAATTCATCTCCATGGGTTTGGAGTCCTTGGCCTGAAAATCATTTAAGACCCCTGCTCAAAGTTTGTTCGATTTTACCCTATTTAGTATTCGCATAATGTTTTTCTGATGTCTGTTTTGGTTTTGAGTTGTTTTTTTTGTTATATACTTGAATAAAACTTAGCACACAAAACAAACGACTCTTATTTTGGTTGCCACCCAGATACTTCCGGGTTACGTCACTCAGTTGGAACCTTTCTAAGCAATTTAGACTATTCGAATGCACCCCATTTATTTATTTTGTTCATGGTTCAAATTTATTAGGATAAATAGACGCTATGTCGACTATATAAACGTTTTATTGATGCTCTTATTTAATTTATAGACATAAATGATGCTGTTACGATGATGACTTGACAATTAATAGCACAGCGTAGTAGAGATTGTTTGACGAAGTGGAACGCGACCGAATGGCGCCAATGTTTGAATTCTTCAAGTCGATGTCCTGTTCTGTGTTGTTTAAATAGTCGCGTTCTCTCTACATATTTCTCGTTGTCTAATTAGCGCACACTCGTTACGGTGAAGTTATGGGTGTTCACGATTTATGGTCGATCGTGGAGACGGTTCGTGAATCGGTGCCACTGTACAGTTTGAATGGAAAGACCCTGGCTGTCGATCTGAGTTTGTGGGTGTGCGAGGCTCAGCATGTCCAAGCCATGATGGGAAAAGTTACCAAGCCTCATTTAAGGTAATATTTACTTTGATTCATTGGTCGTTATGCCAGCTTCGAATTAGATGTGTAAAACTGTACCCCTATGCACCGCAAAGGGTCAACTACGACCAAAAAAAGAGTCAACATTCGTGGAAAACACACAGTCAAGCTAGCCGAAGCTAAAAAGGTGCCCATTTATTCAAGGCGTTACGGTATTGGTGCATGCGCCGGACGTAGAAAATGACGTAAAGACCACATGACCATATTTGAACGCACTTTTAGTTTTTCAATGGAAAATGACATTTGCTGTCTTAATTTGAAAGAGAAAGTCAGCTTTATTTTTTTTTTTTTTATCAGTGAGATCCATAATTTGCTGTTACAAAATATGAGTTATCTTAAAAGTAAATGATTCTTTTTCCTCCGCTTTTTTCATATCAAGTTTCAAGCAATTTTATTGAGAATTATGGAGAAAATTATGAGTTGGTTCTGCTCAATGTTGAACACAGATTTCTACTTATTTTCCTACTGTAAAAAACCTTAACAGGTTGCCCTTCATGTCAGGTTTCAAGCAGTTTTGAGAAAATTAAAGGAAAACTCAGCTCAACACTGAGGGGTTATAAGGAACTATAATCCATTGAATGAATTAGTATTTTATAGTTGCAAAGTATGGATATATAAATGTAATTTGATTTATTAACTCAAAATTTGTGAAAATGTTAACATCCATAATATCTGTTAATTAACTCATTTACTTTTTTTGTCCAGCGCAAGCACCGGTACCGTAATAACTCGAATATGGAGCACTTGACTGTGTTTTCTCGAATGCAGGTTCACTCGACTGCGGTGCAGGACATCCGTTATCCGAGTGTCTTGTCTCTTTGTAGGAATTTATTCTTCAGGGTTTCCTCACTCACACTAATGGGGGTTAAGCTCGTATTTGTCATGGAAGGGGAAGCCCCCAAACTAAAAGCAGAAACCATGAGCAAGAGGACAGAAACAAGATTCGGTGGATTCAAAAAGACCTCTGCTCCCAAGTCTGCAACAAACACCAGTAGAGGGCGCTTCAAAGCTGTACTCAGAGAGGTTGGTGGGTCCCTATCTGTCACCTGTTGTTCTAATCAGTACAGTCAAATTATTATGATTATGTATTCATTTTTTTTTTTACAGAGAAAAGATATTCTTTGAAATTGTGCCTCAACTTGTCAAACTTTTCAACAAAAACTACTCAGTAACTCATTTCTGCTTTGTCAAATCTCTCACCAAATGAAGTACAGCACTCAAGATCATGTTGTGTATTTATTTTTAATGTTTTAGAATAGAGACATTGCAAATTAATGACTACCTACGTGTAAATGTGCTAAATGGATGTATTTTGTCCACAGGCAGGTTAATGGTACAGAACAATTTACACAATTGGATACTTAAGACAACCAAAAGGAATAAAAACAACAACAGATGGGGAATAACTGGCAAGATACACTGTATTACAGTTAATAAAAACCAACAAATGACAACAGAAAATGTGCTATTCGGCCCATCAGTGCTTTAGGTGTCAAAATGTTAAAGTGACTTATATTAAAGTGCTAATTTTATTGCAGATTTGAAAAGAGTTTGAATAAATTGCACATTCCACCAAAACAATACACAGAGCTTTAGAGCATTGAATAAACACTGATGTAATCTTTAAAATACGGTAATGCTCATGTGTTTTGCTTGCATGAAGCCCTTTTAACACATTCAAATGCATATATGGTATGCAGATGTTTTTCTTGTTTAAATAAAGTGTACTTCATGGCATTCTATATGCAGTATGTAGCAAAACTCAACAAAGTAAAATGGGAAACACTGCAAAGAAAATATGTGCACAAATACAAAATGTTAACAAAGGAAATATTTAGTTGATAAAAGTTTAGGACTCTTTTATACTAACACATGACCGACGTATTCTTGCAATTTAGTTTGCACTGGCGCAACATGAATGAGACTAATTGGTAATTATGTTCAGAGATTTGCAAAACTGATTTAGAGTGATATTTGAGTGAGACCAGTAGAAATGTGTTTTAGAGTTTAGTGGTTTGGAGCCTTGGTGTTGACAGAGGAGCTTCAGGTTTTCTTAACACTGTGCATAGTTTCATTTTTATGTGTGTATAAAATGGTTAGAAGAAAAAATGATGCACATTCTTGTCTGTCTTGCCTCTGCAGTGTGCAGAGATGTTGGACTACCTGGGTGTGCCATGGGTGACGGCAGCTGGGGAGGCTGAAGCCATGTGTGCTTACTTGGATTCACAGGGCCTGGTGGATGGCTGCATCACCAACGATGGTGATGCATTTCTATATGGAGCCCGGACTGTCTACAGAAACTTCAATATGAACAGTAAAGTACGTTTGTGAAAGTTTGTCTTAAAAAAAAAAAGGCAGTGTATGAAGGTTGACCGAAGGTATTTCATTGACTCCTTTATCTTAAATTAATCTGAGGACTGAAATTAATTTAGGTATTTTGTAAGTAAATGAGTGGTGGTCAGTGGGGTTTTATTTTTACACTAAATACTTATTTATAACTTTTAGGAAAAATCCTTATTTAAAGGTCCCACCTGTAACATTTGGGAGGGTTTACTGGCAGAATTTGAATGTGCTACCCATAGGTATGTTTTTATATTCTTACCATCTGAAGTCTGACTATTGGGGCCAGGTTAGAATTACTGTGTTTCCTGCTCGCAGTGAGGCACTTTGTTTTTCTGCAAGTATTTGTCTGTGGCCTGTCCGCTCATATGTTAACAAGGGTCTGCCTCAGTCTAGCGTTCCACAGATGCCAACGTGATCTCACATTATATTTTGGTTATAAATCGCCCTCATTTATGTTTATGTTTTATGTGAGTTGTACTTGTGTGGTTACCAGGGGACTTACTCGTATAACCTATGGTTGGATGATGTCATTTATATCATGCAGACTCCAGTGCTTACATAAACTGGGCATTTTGTGCTTCAGAAAGGGAATATTATTAGGGAAATATTAATAGGGTTTATTAATATTTGTTTTAGTCTAACAGTGCAGTCTCACTACACTGGACCTTTTTAAGTAATCAACTGATAGACAAGAGTTTTAATTTTTGTCGACTTTTTTGTTATTCTATTTATTGAGTATAATACCAAATTTTGTTGAATTTACAATTAGAGGGTTGCTTTACTTTCTTGCATATCATTTTGAAATCAGCCTTTAGTCACGTCATAGTAATGAAACTTGAACTGAAGCCTTACACCCTTACTTTTAAGTTGTCATCTATTTGTTTCATAGGGTTTATTAATATTTTACCAATTCCTCAACTGTGCTCATCAACAATGCAGTATTGTTCCTCCCTTTTTCCTCCAGGACCCTCAGGTTGACTGTTATCGGACATCACGTGTGCAAACAGAGTTACAACTGTCCAGAGAGAACCTGGTTGGCCTGGCTATCCTCCTTGGCTGTGATTATATTCCAAAGGTAGCGACTAGGGAGGATCCTCTGAAGAAATCAAACTCAGCGATGTGTATTGTCATTCTTAACTTTGTGTTTTCATGTTTCCTGAAGGGCATACCAGGTGTTGGTAAAGAGCAAGCTCTCAAACTTATCCATATCCTGAAAGGACAGACTCTTTTGCAGCGGTAGGAAACAAAATTATTATTTTCATTTCCTATAAGCTGATCAACAGAACATGTTTCATTGATGAACATTTCTATGTTGGCTTTAGGTTCATCGAGTGGAAGGAGGCTGACTCGGGTGTGTCTGAAGCAGTTATAAAAAAAGTTCCTCACTGCCATGTATGTCGACATCCTGGTGAGTAGTGGGTGCCCTTCTTTGAACTCCGACCCCTGTGTATGAAACTGATAAGACCTAAAAAGTGTTGTGGGGTGTTACACTTCTCAACTATGGCTGATTGCAAAGCAGTTTCATCTATTGTGGCAAAATATGCAATTGTATGAGAGATTCTGATTTTATGCCATACTGTTGATAATGTGTTAAAACCTTTACAATTGTGTTAATCTCCTCTCTTCCTGTCTCCTGCTTATCCTGCTCCTGTTAAAAAATTGTTGTGATTGTCTTTTGATTATTTTAAGGCTCAGCTAAGGCACACGAGCGTGGCGGCTGTGTGTTCTGTGACAGTAAACGGTTCTGTCAACCTCAGGATTTTCATTACCAGTGTCCTTGTGACTGGCATCGCTATGAACAGACCCGTCAGGCTTTGTCTTTGGAGACAACTATCAGGAAGTATGTACATTTAATTAATTATTAGCATTGTGAATTTTTGTTTCAAGTTATGTAAATGCATCTTCTTGAAAATAAATTCAATATCTTTTTTGTAAAATTTCTATGAACACAATAGAACACACTGTGTTCATTATTATTATTATTATTATCATTATTTTTATTTCTTTTTAAGGAAAACACTAGCAAGTCAACAGTTCCCATTCACAGAGGTATACTTCTTTTCATCTGCTGCACTGTATTTATAATTGTTTCATATATACAATGTATGTTTTATTTAGTATTTCAATTTCATCTTGCAGATCATTAGTGAGTTTCTGATTTCCAAAGATAAGCCCGTGCCACATTTCAAGAGGAGGCAGCCAAATATGCTGCTTATGCAGGTACATGGTTTAATCAAACTACTTATTTAGATAAATGTTCAGTTACCCCCTTGGGGAGCTGCATGTAAGAAAAAAAAAATTGTTTGTTTTTCAGAAGTTTGCCTATCACAAGATGGAGTGGCCGAAGCACTACACCAGTGAAAAGGTTTTAGTCTTGATGACCTACACAGAGCTGATGAACAGGAAGTTTGGAAGAGAAATATCCTCCCAGATTCAGCCAATTAGGTAAGTTCAGGAATTTGATTTTAATTTTGAACAACGAAAATGTATCTTAATTGACATGCTGTTACATAATTTTTTCTTACACAAGAATATTTAAACCAAGAGTAAGGAATGCTGTGGCTTGCTTTGAAGTCATCTGGAGCACACCAGGTCAGTGAACAATTAAAAACATTTCAATACATTTAACTTTTTTTGAGCAAATTTAGTGGCACAACTGCTGCATTAAATAGAGGTTGTGTACCGGCTGCTTGTCACCGGGTTGTCTGTTAGTGACTGGTTGTGAGGTGGTGTTCAGAGGTGGCAGATCAGTCACAACAGCTACTAGGTGCTAAACTGGCTTCCTCCAGGGGCTGCGAAATCAGTCATATCCACCTCACTAACAAGCCTGTCTGACATGATGGGTGATCAATCAGATCACAGCTCATTTGCTCCCTCACCACTTGTATAACATAACTGAAGTGGGCATAAATCTATGGCTGCAACTAATGATTATTTTTCATAATCTGTCACTTCTTTTCTTGATTAATTGCGTAATCAATGGTCCATTAAATGTCAGAAAATATTGATCAGTGCTTCTCAAACCAGGAAATGATAATGTTCAATATTTTTGTGCAGTAATAATATGATAGTAATTTCTTTGTGATGTGGAGCAAAGGAACAAGAAAATATTCACATTTAAGAAGCTGAAAAGTCAGAAAACCTGTTTTAATTCTTTAAAAAAAAAATCACCACAACCTATTGATCAATTGTCAAAATAGTTGACGATTAATTTAGTAACAGATTAACCAAGTAAATGTTTGAGCCCTACATATCTGATAATTGCTCAAATTTACATGTACTTTATATAAAAGAAACATACTTTGTCCGAAGTCACTGTTTACAAATACGATGAAAGCATATCGAATTCCATTGTAAAAATATCCCTGAGTGTGTCTACATTCAGGCTTACTTGGTTGTTGTGGATTTGTGATAAACGTTTCTATTTATCTGCTGAAGTATGTAAACTCCTTATACTCATGACATACAGTAGATATTGCCTGTTGCATGCATACAGTGGTTTTTGTTTGACATAAGCTTTTGAAAATGTTTTTGATTGCATTTATGACTTGCATGTTTACATTAAATGAAATATTTTGCATGTATAGTTTTTTTTGTAGATTTTGAGTTTATTGAGTTTGCATCACAAATTCTAATCATACATTAATGCGTCTTCAGTATATATGGCGACACAAACTTTTTAGTGCCAGTTCTGATATGAACTTTTCTGGATCAAATGAGCTACCTTTTACAACAGTAAAATTTGACTTGACCACCTTTATCTTTTGTCTGCAGAACATTATGTGTTTCCTGAGGATCAAGCGTCAGAAGCTCAGCATGAGGTGCGGACAATAGAGGAAGAGTCTCTTCTTCGTGTGGCCTTCCCAGAGCTGGTGGAGAGCTACCTGAGAGACAAAGCTCTTGCTGAAGAAAGCAAGACCAAAAGTAAGACAATCATTTACAATAATCATTTTAAATGTGTATTTGTCTGTGTTATATGCATTGAGATCTTATTTAAATCAGTATTTTGGCCTTAAAAGTTAACCATATCTGACAGGAAATTTAAATAACATCTCACATTGTATCACAAGCCTATCAGACTAGAGGACTTCCACACCGGGCACACAAGGCTGTTCTGATCAAAGGCCCCTGGAGCATTTACTTGTTTTTCAAAGCTGTCTATTACAGCTGCTCTGACACCTGAGAATGTAGTTTGGCAGCTCAGCAAGTTCACACCAAAGGCTTTGATGAAATCCTGAGGTGTCTCAGAGGCCTCGCTGTCACTTTATGCAGGTTGTACTCTGCTCCACCTGGTTAACACTGCTGTAGGGCTTAACTGTAGGCAACTTGCCAGTGAGTCTGAAATGTTTAAGATATCTAACCAACTTTAATCAGAGACAGTATGTAACATTCCTGCATTAAAATGTCTAAAAGATGAGAATGATGTTTCATATGTAGTCTAAAATTATACAGAAATGTTCCAACACTCTTCAGATCTGTGACTAAACTAAGCCCTCCAAGAATCAGAGTAAGGGAGGAAATATTCAGTACTACCTTTTTTTAGCCAGTGTGTTGTCTTTTATTTTTTTCATTATATTGTGTTTGTCACTAGTGGAGCATGACTATTTATTCATTTTCTTTACAGAAAAAACAAAGAGTAAAAAGGAGAAGCCATCTGATGTGTCTGATGGTGTTACAAACCTCTTAGCTCAGATGAGCCTTCAGAGTTCTTCAACAAATGCAACAACTCAGCCACCAATGCAGGTCCCAGCCATTTCAAACACAATGAAAACAGAAGTGGTGGTTTTGGACACTCCAGTGAATCACAGACAGTTTAAGAAATCAAAAGAAGACCAGAACAGTCCGGGTAACTGCCCCAACACCCCTCTGTTTCTTACAGACTCAGAGGCTGTTGCTTCACCATCTGTCTCTGCTGTTATTGATGCTCTACACCTGAGTGACATTGACTGGGATGCTTTGTCCTTCACGTCCTCTCCACCTCCTCAAGTGGCTAAAAACCACAATACTGAGCCCAAGCTAAATGCCTCCTCAGAAGGAGATTTCAAGGGAACAGAGAACAAAAACACCAAGCAGGAAACCACAAGTGACATAAAGGAAGCAGACTCCAGATCTGCCACAGACCTGGGTTACACAGAGTGTCCACTAAGGGACAGGGTCATCATTAGGAATGCAGCCAAAACTTTAATCAAGGAGGAGGTACACGGTGCTGTAGAGCTGAAACTAAATTATGAGTTAGCTTCTCTCGAAGACATTTCTCCTTACAACTGTAACTCAGGAAAGACAGGAAAGAAATGTGACAATAACAAAAAAGAACCTCTGAGTAATAGAAGCCAGTGTGTACAGAATAAGGCAGAAAGACAACCTCACTCTCTCATTCTTGCAGCACAAGATCAATGCAAGGTTGAGGACAAATGTAATCACACCCAAAAGCCTCCTCAAAAATATAAATTTGTCAGAAAAGCCATGTCATCATCTGCCCCAGTGCATAGGTGTAATTCTGACCCTCATCAAAGTGATAAAGACAGAAAAGAGCCACAGACCACCAAGAAGAGTGTGTGTCTGAGTGTGTGTTCATCCAGTGAGGACAGTGACACTGAGAACCAGCAGTGTGGACCTCAGAGGAAGGCTAAAATAAACAAGATCACTACAGACGTCCCCCCGAAACCAGTTTTTAGGTCTAAACCAACCAAACAAACAGGCAAATCAACTGATTATCATGTTGAGATAAACACACCTGTGTCAGCTAAAAGTAAATGCCAGGATGTTGTACCAGTTATTGTGGATGGAAAAGTTACATCTGTACCTCCACCTTCACCTGTTGCTGTGTTAGATAGTGATGATTCAGTTATTTGTAGTGACAGTCCACTGCCACTGGCAGAGAGGCTGAGACTGAAGTTCCTGAAGTGAGCAATATTGACATGGGATGATGGAAAGGAAGTTTTAAGTGGAATATGAATATTTGCATTTTTTAAAATTTATCTCAGTGGCAATATGTTAATTTTTCACACGAGAGCTAGAGCACATAACCAACTTTTATGAAAAGGAAATTATTAAATGTTGTGTAGTGATTATAGACTTTGGTAGTGTATTCAATTTCTGCCAGTGAACCATTCTAAATGTTACAATGTGGACCTTTAGACAATTTAATTAATAATGTCTTAAAAATTAGAGTACTTTTTTTAAGCAATTATGCATATGAAGAATATTTGGTTTCCATATTAGCACATTTCTATATATTACATGTCATTTAATGGCACTACGTGTACTTATTTCTCCCACTGTTCTTTGACAGGCAGATGACAGGCACTGAGCCATTGGTTTTACAATCCACTAGTGTGGCTCCCCTTGATCATGAGTGAGGTCTTACTCACCTTTTCAGACTTGAAAGGTCTGGCAGGAGTTTGGTGACAGCTGCCCAAATAACAACTCAGTCTCATTGCTGCCTTTTAAATCTTAACTTTCCTGAAACAATTCTGGGAAATGTAAGTTTTTCCATGAACACATTCATGTCATTTTTTTTTTAAACTCATCCATCAGACGTTACTTAAATTCTCTTACTTTATATTCCATATTAATTAACAAACTTAGAGTAATTTTCTTGTTTTGTAAAGTTACACTTGATATTCTTAAAACAGGTAAATCTCTTTGGGAAACCAGCAGCATCACTCCAGATTGAAATTAGGACAGTTTCAATTTAAATTCACTTGAATTCATGGCAGAGATTATGAAATTATGTTTTTCAAGTCTAATGTTGCACCCTATATATACGGACCAGACAATGACGGTTGCTTCCACTAAATCCTTCAGCTTATTTTGGCTACATCAGTACTAAACTGGCTTTCAACGGCTTAGAAATGATTTGGACCAGTGGTTGACTTCCAGACTGAAGACACACGCAGGCCTGACGTGTTAGAGAAGTGTGAAGATCTCAGGTGAAACCCCTTCATTAGATGAGTCACATCAAACTGATAATTGTCGTCGAGTAGACTTTAAAGAGTATTTTCCCACATAAGGTATCTAATTATTTTTCTTTCTATCACATTATCCGCCTATTTGGCCTTATTCACACCCCAGTGATAACGAACGACGTCCTTCATGAAGGTTGCGTTTTGTCACTTGAGGTTTTCTTTGAACTCGCTTTTTTTTCCGCCTGAGCTGTGAACCCATAAACCTCCGGAGATGCTGCTCACATATAAAAACGCTTTCGCAAAATCCTGCTCAGAATCTGCCTGTCATCCACCCTGGATGTTATCCTCGCTGCAAACACGCGTGGAAGTGTCGGGATATTACTAACATGGACCTGGAGAGTGTCACAGCTAAACTACTGTCAGGGTGGAAGAGCCACGAGAGTGCGTTTGGAGAAGATATGGATGCGCTCCAGGCCTCTTCACCGGACTCGGTTGACTCCATGTGTTCCTCGCCGGAGATGTGCTACTCCAGCGGACATCGGGAGATCAAGGATTTCGCTATCAGCCTCACAGGACGCAGGGGGGCTCCGGCTGCGCAAAGGCAGAACAAGCCCAAGATGTCCACTAAAAGACGCATGAAGGCCAGCGAGAGGGAGAAGATGCGCATGAGGAGTCTTGCTGAGGCTCTGCACCAGCTCCGGGACTACCTGCCGGTGGACTACAGCAAAAGAGGTCAACCCCTCACCAAGATACAGACCCTGAAATACACCATCGAATACATCAACAAGCTTTCGGACATCCTGAGCCACGCGTAATGGACCGCTTTTACGCACGGGGTTTGTCCTCATCTCTGGACATTTGATGGACTTGACTTAATCTCCACTGAATAGTGCCACACTCTAACTTAATCAATAACTTTCATGTAATATTTTCCTCTTTGCCCTTCCCATGATGTAAATATTTCTATCGGGCACTTGGCAGCTATTTTTGCATAGGAGAAGTGTTTGGAAACAAAGTTTGCTGTTAACTGAGATGTATATGTTGTTGGGTAAGAAATACAACCGCACTGATGACAAAAGGAAATCTAATATTGTCTGTTGTGTGTTTTTAAAGTTTTGTTTATTATGTCTGATCTGTCCAGTAGTAGTATCTTGTCATAGTGCATGCTAAATGTGTGTTTGGGAGTTACAATAAAGCGATTCCATTATTATTTTAATATATATTAGACATTCAGCGTGATATATTGAAGTTTTGTTGTCTAAAAGCTATTAAATAATTGTTGTTTTTGTGAAGGACCAACAAAATATTAAATTGCTTGACTATTTCTTTCAGGTATGAGACATATCAGACTTGTTAAACCCCTTTTTTATTCACAAATTTACGATTTCAACTCAAATACTTTTATAATAAATGTGTGGTTTGTGTTGTTGAACTCAGTCAATAATAAACCGTCCTCAATTTGACAGTTGGGAAGGTACGTCAGCCCATCCATCCAATCAGAAAGCGAGAATACCTTACACAGACTTGAATGACAGCAATAAGCAGCCAATCAGATACCAAATTTTTTCCGGGTGGGAGGAGTCTTTCACATAATGTGCTTCCCTCTAAGAAATCACTATCAGGGATGCAGTTGGACCTAACCACTGCGAGCCGCCATTTCAAAGCGTGAAAGGGCGACGAAAGCTGTAGGGGGCTTTTGTAATTTTTTTTTAACATTTCTAATATATATGTTTTTTTGTTTTTTTTTTTTGTTAAGAATTAGGGTTATCTAATATTTGAATCTACCTCGTCTGCATCACCAATTGAAGTAAGTGATTTGTCCTTTACTCTAGCGTTTTTAAACCTCAAGAACGCCCCTTTTTCAAACAAACATAAAACTGCATATACACATATATATTTATTGTTTTCCTTATTTAGGACGTATTTTAGTGTCAAACGCTTTTTATTACGAATAAACTGTTTTGGACACAGAATAGTGTATATCAGGTCAGCTCTGCGATGCCAATTCCAGGAATTAGATGGGGCCTATCCAGCGCCTTGCAGCGTAATTTAGCCAAATGTGCTCAGCATTAGGTCCCAAATGTTCAACAGTATGAAATGGTATTATCGGAGATTTGAAGTGAATGTGCACACATGGACACGGTGGTGGGAGCTTACACACAGCTTCCTCCAGCCACTTCTACGGATCAGGATAAAATGTTTCCATGACGCTCGTCGTGCCTTTGGCTTCACAGACTTATTTACTGTAAAATAACACAGTCGATGGCATTTCAACACCAAACCAATGTGCATTTTGTAAATTCAAACTGTCTGACAGTTATAGGTGTGCAGAGCTTCATGTTAATGATATTAATTAGAATTATTACAAATACTAGGCACACATTCTTTATTGTCTGTTTTATTTTTCTCTGGCAGGCTTAATTGACATTCACATCCTTCCCATTTAATTACTTGAAACCATATTGTAAGGACAGTAAAACACCTTTAAAATTCATATTTAAACTATGTAGTGTCAGTATAAGTGTGTGTAAGATGAATATTACAGATGCTATTTTATACCACAATTCAGTTATACAGTAGCGCAAATGCAGCCTCCAAAAAGATAATGCTTGATTAATGAAGCCTGCACAATTTAAAAAAATAATTAAAGAAAACATCATTATATACTGTACATATAGTGTAAAAATACATATGTACATATTTCTAAAATTGCTGGACTATAATAAATGTCCTCCTCCAAGATTTGTTTGGCCAAGAGCCTACCATGAAGGTAGATAATTTTTGGGGGGTTTTATTTATCGTTTTTTATTTAAACTTATACATTTTTATTCATGTATAAGTTTTGTTCAGCATACTTTACTCAAATCCCTCCAATACCCCAACAACTAAATGGTGGGCAGATAAATGAGAGGAGCATTGGTCAGAAAATTAAAAATGCAGACCAAAATATTTCATGCACCCTTCCTCCAACTTTTAAGTGTCAGTTTTGCACTTAACACCCAACCTTCCTTTCATAGCTCTTCACTTAAGACATACGTTTCTAATCTCTTACTCAAAACTCCAGTTTTGCTTTGGCACCTACTACATTTTACAGCAGTGGTCTAACCTGTGGGATTATAAATACTTGTGAGTGACCATGACACACAGTTCTATATGGTTAACTTGCAAACGTGTCACCTCAGTGTGACTGGATATCGCATCCAGTTCTACAACAGTGTTGGGTTTCATGTTTCCACAAGCTGCTGGATGACATTTTAGCAACACCTTGTTTCACACAATAAAACCACATGCCTGAGGCAATTTCTGATGAGGAATACATGTATGTTAAAGTCATATTTTTAATATTGGAATACATGTAAGTAATACTGTATGTCATATTACACATTCCTCCTGTCATTCTCCCATTCTACAATACTCCCATTCATATTTGGTAACTGGGGAAGCTATTGTAGGGCAGTCAACCAGTTTTGTTAAGAAACCAGTTTGAAGTGACATGGAGCAATACCATGTTGGAAGTCATCTGTAGCAGATGGTAAATAGTGTCCATACATTTAAATGATGACTGAATTGGGCTGCCATTCATTTACATGCCTGATTACCATACACTTGTATGAAATGTAGCTAAAGCTAAAATGCTCATACTCCAGTTTATTCTTCTGCTTGGCTCCATGCCATATTTGTTATGCTAAAGCAGAGTGTGTTTGCAACTCTTTCTCATGAGCAAAGCTTGTTCTAACTTATGTCTTTGGTGTGTCCAATAATGTTCCTTTTAAAAAATACTAATACTAAATTATTATTGACCTAAATCATTTCAGATGGATACGGATGGAGACACAGAAGAGAAGATAACAGAAACTTCAAAAACTTCCAAGAACGAATCAGAGAAACCTATAAATGACAACAAATTCAGGTCTGTTCTGTTTTGCAGCTTGATACTATTTTTAAAGACTTTTTTTTCCAATTGTAACTAAACCCCCTCTTTTGCAGCTAAATCTGTCCAATGCCTGAGTTTGAAAAATGCAAAAGAAGTGGGCTGAGACCCTTTCTGAGATAGAGGAGGAGGGAGGAAGAGTAGTGTGGGAGCATATTCTGGTAGTGAAATGTGACCCAGAGTTGCAGATGCCTAATGGTGCTTTTTCATTGTACAGTGCAACACTACTCAGCTTGACTCGACTCTAATCGTTTTTTTGCTTTTCCATTAGGGATAGTACCTGGTGCTTTAGTTGGTATCAGCTCTGGTGAGATTCCAAGTGAGCTGAGCCGATACTAAAATGTGAAGTCAACAGACTGCCGGCCATTGATCAAACCGAACAAGGCCGAACTGTACATTAGTCAGATGACTTAGTGTAAAAACCCCCAAAACACTCAATCTCCAACATTTAGCAAGGACATTTGAAAAAACTCAATATTCAACAGTCTGGTGTATTTAGTGACAGCGCTGCCGAAAGCCAGCAGTCATGAGCCAAATCACAACCCGTTCAGCCGTATTTCAGTTCGGTGACTGCGTCAGATGGGAGTCTGTGCTCCAATCATGCAGGAAGCACTGAATGATTTGGTGAACAGTTTTTTTAAATTAACTGATTCTAATGATTCAGTACAAAAAAACAGTTTGCCTCTTACTAGCTTGTGTGTTTGTGCCACTTACAGATGTCACGAGAGTTTCACCCAGCCGTTCTATGACAACCCCACCCAAATTGAGGAGGTACTTAAAGTATTGAAAAATGACGTGCCTGATATCAAACTCAGTAGAGTCGAGTCAAGTAGAGCCAATTTCAATACTTTACCCTAAAGTGTGAAGATTTGCACCTAGATCAGCAAATAATATTACTACCCATATAGACTGGTTTTCACCTGAAAAAAAGTGAAAACCAGTCCATGTAATTGTCTCCCATTACTTTACCATGCATGTTGAGAGCGTCTTCTAAAAATGATGAACACACTCAAAAATTAAATCTGGGTGTGTGCTTTTGGTCCAACACAGTTTCATATGGTTAAACTTTAGTAGTTGTATAGTGACTTTTGCCTCACATTTATCCTTTTTATAAAAATGTCCAGAGGTCGAGGGTCCAAAGGTCGTGGTCGAGGGGGGCGGATAAATCGTGGTGGCATGCGTGGTGGGCAAGGCATGATGAAGGGATTTGGTTCACCAGGACCAGGGAGGGTTGGAATGAAGGATGGAGCCATGAATGGATTTGCACCCAGGAGGTAAATTGCTAATCAAAACAAGGATAAAACTCCACCTGTTTGAAATGCTTCTCATTCACTTTGAATTGAAAACAGTGAGCCTTTATTGCATTGTGTTCATTGCCTCACTTTTACTCACATTTCATGCAGCAGAAGTTGCAAGCATGAATTGTGGCATCAGCCAATTAAATCACATTATGCAAATATTCCAGCACAGTTGCTCACCAATCAAATTATGTTTAACATTTAGCTCAAGCACAACACACGCCATTGGAGCTCTCAGACAAGGTGTACCCAATGTCAGATATCATTTCAGCAGCATAGGCAACTTTTGCTATGTAGTTAGCCATGGCACAGCTGTGCTAATCTCTGATGGCAAGCTCTACTATCAAGCACCGTTGAGCATTGTGCCAATGTGTGAATCCAGAGATGGTTAAAAAAGAAAGAAAAATGTGTTTTTCTTTGTTTTCCCTTTGTTGATTTACTCTCAAATCTAACTGTTGCTTGCTGTATTTGTGTACATTCATAAAAAACAAACAAAAAAACTCTCCTTAACTCTTACTTGCTAGAATATTTTTGTGCCTTTTCAATTTCAGAGGAATGGGGCGGATGCATCCTTACCCAGACTTTAGAGGTCATAGAGGTAGAGGAGGACCAATGGGTATGGGCCCTCCTCTTCCCCCTCCCCCTCCCCCACTGCCTCCCATGCACCTCAGAGGCCCATTCCCACCCATGCCCAGGTAACTGCCTTTCATGAACACAAAATAACATATGTAGAGACTCCTAATTTCTTTGTAACACGCACCTCTACGTTTAAGGTTTTATGGTCTTTATCAGGTAGTGCACAAAGTAATTTGAATGAAAATTGTCTCTTGTATTGCTGTTATGTTTATACTTGTGTGAAGGCATGGACCCCCTCCACCACCTCCTCCAGGTCATCCTGTTTTTAGAGGTCGACCACCTCACCCTCGAGGACGTGGCATGCCGCCTCCTGGACCTCCACGCCACTTCCACCCCCATGGCCCGAGAGGGTAAGAGCTCTTTGAATATTAAAATCATGCTTTAAGCTTTGCAAGCCACAGTACTCTATGCATTGCTTTCACCCTTTCAACATTTTGAATTGGATTTAAAATGCATCTGGGAAGCATTTGAGACATATTGGATGTAGTACAGTGCGAGCAAAGAGACTGAGGGTTATAACACAACTGCAGAGTCTTTCCTCTCCCTTTCTCCTAAGCCTCATTATACTTACAATTTAACTATCACATTTCTCCCCCAGTTAGTCTGACAAAATAATGCCCAAATTATTTAGTGAAAGGGTATTAATTTAGTTGGTGAATAAAATTAATTTAATTGGTGAATAAAATTACTCCTGCTGCTCATTTATTTGAAGCCAGACTAAACAGTGCATGTGACTGTGTGAAACTAGAGAAGATATTTCACTGTATTTTGCCTTTCAAAGAGGGGATGACATCCCTGACACTGGTATCATTCAGATGTCTGCTCTTATCAGAGTGTACCCATATTGGCCAAAGCCAAGAATCCAATGTGTGATTTTATCCTTTTACACAGCTACCATAATGGACCAGTTGCTCCTCCACCTCACCCCCCACCTGGCAGAGGCCAGAGGTGGCCAGGGCCCCCTGGTGGCCGACGCTTTTAATACAGCCTGCCCTAAAAACAATAACCAAGCATTTGTTAATGGGGCCTAAAGTGGTGAAAAAAATTCCCCTGAATTATGTGTTATATAAAGTCTGAGTGTCTTTATGACATACTCTGTGGCCAATTGTCTGGTTATTAATATTGTCTATTGGCAAAGAAAGAAAAAATGTGAAATGGCGATTAGATAAACAGACCGATAAAATGCCTCAGAATGCAATGTAAAGGCATTTTCACATTATGTTATCTATAAAAAAAAAAAAAATCTGTTCTCAAAAAGATTTTTCAAATTTATTAAAATTTGAAAAATCCTGTGAGCCTTAAGACAATGTTCACAATGTTCACATTCTGAATTATGAATAAAAATGGGTGACAATGTTTTATTTAAAGGTGGTGGAAATTTAATTAGAGAGTGCACAACAGCCCTCAAGCTAGTTTTGTACGACTTGGACCTCCCTAACCTCTTCCTGTTGTTACATGGAAATTCTATAGTTATGTTTTACAACTCACCAAGCAGTGCAGCAAATATTGTTCCCCACTTAAATATTTTGAAGTGATTAGACAATATTCCACTGGACATATTCATGAGTATTTAATTTTATACTGTTTTTGTGCAGCTACTTTAAGTTATGAGTAATGCTGTTTGAAACATTTGTTTGTCTCCTGCAGTCTAATGTGTAATGACAAAAAGGAGAAGGCATTATAAATGAACATTATAATGAAATATATATCTAGTAGATTTTATAAATGAAAGTAAAGTATTTTGCTTTTAGTTAAGAATAACAAACTAGTCCTTACTCTGTTTAGTGTTTTGAAATGTCAGTACGTTATTCACTGTAATTAACATAACTTGTGAAACTGTGAATGTGTTTTGAGAACTATCAATTTATGACATAGTTATGAAGAAAAAATAAAACAAAAAATTAAACTCAGCTTCTCTTTTTTGTTTGTTCACAAACAAGTCTGAGAGTTGTCATTATCTGTAATATCGGAAATATAATGAATTCCAATATCAGAACTACCAGTGTTTTTAGTGGTACACTAACAATGTTTCATAATTTAAAGTGAACTTTTGATCCATGTAAAGATCACTGCAAAGATACACATAATTATAATGGACTGTTTGGATAAGTGTGGAGGCCCAGGAGCCCTTAATGAACACCTGTGGATTTGAATAAATAAATTACGTAGGCTTGCTGAGGGCTGAAATATATCGCAGAACATAATAGAAAATAGATTAAATTTATTTTATTCCAAGGACTGTGTTACCTTACGTGTGTGCTGCTATTTCAATCTGAGCAGGGGATATTGAAATGCCTGACAACAGAGTTTCACAGTCCGAATTCAGTGGTAGCATGTCTAAAAGGAGGCCATCATCTGCAAAGGATAAGCACTCTGATATGACCAAGGACCGACATAGTGTCTCTATATGACATTACCAGTAATTTTGACTAGATTTCAAAGCGATATTCATATATATATATATATATATATATATATATATATATAAGTGCACACCAGTATTTCTTGTATTTTAACATACATTTTGCAGGTGGCTGTTTTCTATAATTTCAAAATTAAAGCCAACCTTATTATTAAATGTAACTACAAGTCCAATGAAATGAAGAAAATACATTTGTGGTCCCATACTAGCATTTGATATTATTTCAGGAAGAATGAGCATTTTATTTAATTAAGCACGCTAGAATGTATTCTGGTTCATACCATAAACCCGGTATATTATTTTTTTGTATACCGCAAGACTGGTATATGAAAAACAGAATCTGGCACAGCAAAACAGTTTTGGGGGGGGGGTTGGTGAGCTTTTCACTGTTGCACCACACAGGCCAAGGTCTTGAAGAAGTAACTGTGGTAGCAAATGCAGCAATTTCACTACCTTAGCTGTAAATGCATGTTAGAGCACCAGGAATATATGCCTCTTTCACTTGCTCATGCTTAAAAAAACAAAACAAAAAAACACTGCTTTATACAGTAAAACTGTTGAAATTTTGAAAAATACTGTGATATAATTTTTTTTTTCATACTGCCCAGCACTTGCCATGCATATGCTGCAGACACCAAAATTGGGGATTTCCACAGATGGATGTTACACTCTCCCTTCTCTGTCTGTCCTTTTTCATCTTTTCTGCACTTTGAGTACATTTTGCTGCCTCTTCAAACTTTGCAGTCCCTTCTTCTCTCCCTTTGGTTGATTGTAACAGACTGACTGTTGTTGTCTCCTGAAGGGGGGGCACACAGTACAGTTAACCTCCCAGGCCCCGGGACCCCAGGCCCCACATGTCTCCTCTCCTTGAACAGTGTGTGACACCTGAAGTCCAGCACTTCTTTTGGAAAGGTGAGCTTCCTCTTGTGCCTTGATCCCTAAACCCATCTTTCTCTGATGCCAGGGATTTTCTCTTGGAGATTTTCTCTTTCAGGATGAAAGGTGATTGAACTACCAAGTTGTGCCCAAATAGGTAAGATATTTAGGAACTTTGATTTGGAAAGATTTCTGGCTTATTTAACATAAAAATACTGTGAAATTGATGTGACAAATTGCCAGTACACGTTATGGTTATTTACTGAAGAGAGCGTGTGGAGATATATGTATGAAAAGTCAGGTCTAACAAGCTGTATTTTTCATTTGTAACAGCCAATGGAATTAAAAACATAAGAATTCATGTCACAGTAGGACATGCGCAGGTTAAAATGAATGATGGCTGAATAACATTTATAATCAGACAGGATCCCTACTATATAAATCTTTATGTAAAGCTTGAAATATTAACCTACCAAATCATTAATATCTAACGTCTTAGTATGACAGTTCAGTTTAATGTAAGACGAGATGAGGCAAAGCCTTAACATTCTAAAGTGAAGATGAAAGTTGTTCGGAAGGATGAGCAATCAGTTGCTCAGAAAGAACATGCCATGTTGCTATGACTTTTAAATGAAGATAATGAATCCAGTTGTTTGTCTTAAACTCTTGAATGCTAATTAAATAAATGCAAAAATAAATCTTGTGTGCAGTTTCTTGTGTTCTACATTAAATGTTAATTCAGAAGTACCCTTTCCAATATAGTAGAAAGTTACAGAAAACACTCCTGTATATCTCTATTAATAATACAAGGAAGATCTCTTCATATGTTCTGTCATACGTTTGTCTCATATTTCCACAGCAACCAGTGTAGTAAATGAAACAGTGTATGAATGAATAATGTATCCTGTTGGGAAAAAAAAACTCACATTGGTGTGTACAGTCTTGACTGAAGTTTGTTGGGATAAGAAGTGCATGTGAATGGATACAGGTGGTATTTTACTAGTAGAGCAATTAAACTCAAGTTTGAGTACTTGTTGGATCAAAACAAAAGTCGAGATGCAATCAAATGAATGCATTTATTAGGAAAAACATACAGCTGATCACATTTTTTTTAACCAAAGAAATGACAAAAAGACAACTTTGAGTAAATAAATGACACATGATGAAGAGGACTATGTTGTATTGTGTCAACTTTGTATGATTAAGTTATCTTTTGTATATGATGAGTAATTTGGGAGTTTATGACAGGAGTATAATTTTATTGCATTTTTATTGTGCTCCCAGTTTTAACCCAACATCCAGAATACACTGATGTCTGAGAAAAGATATCCTGTTAGCATCTACAACACTGCATTTATTCACTGGCTGGGCTTGTCATCAGTGGGGTGATCCTTCCACATGGGTTCAAGGATGTGATCCGGAACCTTCTCCATGGAAGTCTGACAACATGAACAGAACAAGGAGGGGAATTAATTAATGTATTTGTGCTCCACAGCCTACGTAAAATCTGTCTTTTATTTAGAATTGGGCAAAAGAGCTTTGCTGCACCTTTGTCACTTCCATGGCGACACCTTCAGGGAGGTTCCTCTGGATATATTCGAGGTATGCCTGCGCTGTGCAACCTGTTAAATGAGACAACTACAAAACAGAAGGAAGGAATACATTAAACTTGATACCATCAGGAGCTATGGTAATTACATAAATACCTTTATAAACTTTGGTACAAGTGGCCAGCCTAAGGTTTATTATAAAGGTGAGCATTAACCTGGGTGCACATATTCCACAAAATTAAATTTGTACTTATTAGTTAAGTTAAACCCAATAACACATGCCCAAAGCAGCTCTGAGAAGAATAATGGTTGGTTAAAAGAAGTAAGTAAACTGTGAGTTTAAGGACTCACAAGTTTCATGCAGAGCATGCACAGTATGTCACCGACTGAAACCACTCACCTCAATGCAGCGATAGTGTGTCCTCATCTCATACTGGACCCTGTGTTTTTTGAAGATGTGTACTGACTTAAGGAGTGTGAGTCTGTCTATTGACTTGGTAGGTTCGTAACTGTTGCAGAGACAAGGCAAAAAAAAAAAAAAAATGGCATTAATCAGGTTACATAGTTAGTATTCAGTTACCACTGCTAGAGCTCAAATCCATCTAGTCTTACACTTTGCTGATGGTGATGCCCAGTTCGTTAGCTGCCATGGTAGCAAAAAACTCATAGCTGTCCAAGACGGCTCTGTCATGACCTTTGACCAGAATGGACACTTTCTGAAACAGTGTGTCAGGCTCTTCTGTGACAGTGATCTGAAAGGAAACATACAAGAGATAAGAAAGCAACAACTACATGAGCACAAGTGAAATTTTCATAATTGTATTTCAATGTGAGAGTTGTTACAAACAGCCTGAGTGAATCAAGCATCCCATTGTTAACTTACCGATGAAGGTGTTGATGAAAACACTGTTGATGTGTGGAGGAAGGAAGTGCTGGGTGTCAGGGGCCGATGGCACCTGAAGAGACTGAGCAGGAAAAGAAAGGTTCAGGTATATTAACACCAGCAACATCGAAACAACTGCTTATAGATGTTTTTGCATGTACATGCAGTTACTCAAACCCGTTATTGAATCTAATTACTGTTACATAAGCACAAATGATGCAAATATTCATAAAAATGTTGACTTTGAAAGATATATAAAGCACAAGTAACTCAGAAACTAACCAGGCAGTTAATTTCGGTCACAGGTATACACAAATAACTGTCACTAACACACCGTATATTTAATTCTTAAATTATACATGCCATTACCTACCTGCTTTCATTATATCTCGTATGGCCTAAACAGGCCCTCGGTCCCTGAAAATACACAAACTTATATCAGTGGACATTTATTAGAGATGACATTTGTTATGTGACCTACCATGCTGCAACTCGTCAGTGACGACATGATGAAATTTATTGACCATTTACTTTCAGTATTTCTGACACAAAGTGCAAGGTTGGTAATTATTCCGCACTTGCTATACAAATCATAGAAATCTGTAGATAACTTTACCAGACGTGAAATTCCAGCGAGTATCCTTGACAGAGAAAATAATTCTCTCCTGAGAACCACGGGAACAGCCATGTTTTTGAAGGCGGAAGGAAAGTAGAAGCCACTTCGAAATACTGCCCCCGTGTGTACAGGAGGGTTTACTACAACCGTGGTAGCTAATCTGTTTTAGTATCTATCAAAAATAATTGCAATGTGATTTGTTGACCATATTGTGCAGCTTTACCTCTAGAAGGTTGTCAACCACTGGGGATTTAACATTTTTACTCTATTGTTGTATGTGTTAAATAAATTATATTAATTTCATAATTCTGTCTAATGTTTAGTTTAATGGTCAATTTGGTAGTTAGTTTGATCAAGTTTTAATAATTAAAACTTCATTTCAGGACACATCATTAATAGATATGAAAGCCCGTTTCCCGCCACTTGGAAAATACAAATATATATTAGTATCTCATAAGTATGAGACAGTACTCAATATTATTACTTGGCATCTAATTATTATGACTTAGAATCTCATTATTATGATTCAGAATCTTATTATCATGACTTATATATATATATATATATATATGTGTGTGTGTGTGTGTGTGTGTGTGTGTGTGTGTGTTTATGTGGTGGAAACGGGCTTCCATAAGTAGGAAACCCTGACACTTATGATTACTTTTCAATTTTTAAATCTACATACAAAATATATGATTAACTTGAACATGAACATTTGTGAGCAAACATTTAAAACATCATATCCTTTCACCATCCTATCATGGCGAAGATCGACTTGAGGATTAAACATTGGATTCACTGATGTGATAATTTAATTGGATTTAATCACGTGCCTGTCACGTGATTCGACTGTCGGGCCCTGCCAGTGTGCAGTAGCAGTCTGCGGGCAGATGAAGCAGCAGCGGCAACGGCGGTGCCATCATCACCATTAACAGCAACAGCAGCGGATGATGGTAAGTAAGCGCTCCACTGTATGTGGCTGTTTCTCCTTCTCAGTTGACGTCCTGTTTGATGTTATTTCACTACTTTGTCCTCCCGCCCACATCCCAGTGGTTGTCATGAATCAATGTGTGCCAATATTAAGAAACCACCAGGATAAACACTGGGCTAATGTGCTAGCCGTAGCCTGATAGCGACGGCTGTCAGCGACGGGCGAACGGAGCCAGTCTCGGCTGATGGAGCTCCGGGCTCAGCTCAGTTGTAGCTAGCTAGGTCGGTTAGCCGGATAGCTATTGCTGTCTGCTCTTTGTGGAGACAACACAACACAGACAGCCAACGGTAGCTGCCCTCCCCGACCATCTGGGTGAGTTTGACGCTAACGCTCAAATAAGATAAAATATACCAAGAAAAGAAAATTCCCGATCTGAAGTGTTCCAATCCGTAGAGCCCACGGGACTGTGGATCCAGCATCCAGGACCGAGCTAGCCGTGGCTAGCAGGAGGCTCGCGGTGATGTCTGTTTGGGCATCACTTCACGGGCTTCAGTTGTCTGCTCGTTTATTAAATCGGTCATATTATCGCGTTTTTGTTGTATTGTGTATTATACACATACTTGTATATCATTGTAAATCATGGCGACAACCGACACAAGCCAAACGTCAGGCATTTTTCGTTTTGTTTTATCGTTAAGTCCATTGTTTTGTCTGTCTTGTCTTTCAGACCTCATTTGATTTTCTGTCATAATTCTCACGACCTAAATTTGATTTTACCCATCCGTCTTCTCACATTGGCTTGTTGTTTACCTCTCATTTGTTTTCCCACTTCAGCTGCTCAGTAACCGTTTAGCCACTTTGATATTTCGTTCCTCCGCTTCTTCTTCTCGTTTGCTGCTTTTACGACAGGTGGCATCCGTAATGTTGCATTTATATATATATATATCACTCACTGGGCTCTTTATTAGGTATACAGGGCTCCTAAAATGTTGGGAGTGGCACCTAGTTTTTTTTTGTAATTATCGGTTGTAAGGAATGGTTGAGGTACTCTTGCCTTTTCATTAACATCTTAAAACATATCCGCCATTCTCTTCCGCCCTCTGACATCATCAAGACATATTTACATATAGACCTGCTGCGCACTGTATATTTTCTCTTTTCTAGACCAGTAGATCATTAATATCCAAAATACTCAGACTAGCCCATCTGGCACCAACAACAATATCACTTTTAAGTCTCTTAAATCATTTTTCGTCCTCATTTTGATGCTCAGTCTGTAGTTCAGCAGCTGGTCTTGACCATATCTACAACTCCAAATGCTTTGATTTGCTGTCATGTAATTAGCTAAGTAGATATTTGCATTAACAAGCAGTTCAACAGGAATACCAAATTAAGTGGCTGCTTAGTGTATACGTGTCTTAATAAAAACAGCTAAAATAATACATGGTCCTTTTTTAAGTAATTTAGAAAATTGTAAATATCCTTAGCACCCCTCGACCCTCAGTGAAGGTTAAAGCGGTAGAAAATGAGTGAGAGAGCGAACAGGATAATCATCAAACTGACATGGTTGTTAAGGGAGATCAAATATAAAGTGGTTTTAGGCAAGCACATTAATATGAAATGTGCATTTTCCCTTTATAAAATGACTTAACCTGTACATACATTTTATTTCATTTTACATGTGATAACAAGAGTTTTTTTTTTTTTTTTTTTTTTTGTATATCCAGCAGTCCTCCATGGGATCCACGAGGTGGGTTGAAAAGATGCAGTGACGTTACTGTGGTAAGCGGCTCCTATGCTGTTTGGAAGCTGATGGAGAGGAGACTGTGTTCCTCCTTCTCTCTTTCTCTCTCTCTCACACATACAGCTGGGATCTTGGATGTGGAGCCATTAGAAATGAGATGCTGAACTGGACAGAAACTTGATTCTCATCAACTGGAAGTGCTGGGACATGTTGGGTGGTTTGCGTGCCTTGCCCGTTTGTGAGATAAGCTTTGTTGGTGAATGGTTGTTTGTGATCAACTAACATTGGTCTGGATTTTACCATACCAGAATTCAAAATATTTGTCACAACACTCCAATCTGTTGCCTTGAAGCATCTGATGCACTTAAGCATCATCAGCAAATCACCGCATCAAAATGACTTGAATGAGTGCCTTTTGTTGTATACACATCACATCTGGGTACATATGTCCCCAATTCAGCAACTTCATTTATGCTTTTGCAGAAGTTTCTGATCACCTTAAATCCAAACTGTTAAGGAGACGGCTAAGGGAAGGTGCAAGTACTATGCACCTTTGTTGCTGTCTCACATCTGACACCGTACCAGTAACCTTAGTGGAGGAGAGGCACTCATAAACGGTACCAACCTCCACCAAGAACTCCCAAACTCACTCTGGTACTAACTTCCTAAAGAGGGGGTGTAGAGAGCTGCAGGGATGTTTGCAGCCGTTGAGCATGGCCCGGTCCTCTGCAGCGACTCCAACATCCTTTGCCTGTCCTGGAAGGGCCGGGTGCCCAAGAGTGAGAAGGAGAAGCCAGTGTGCAGGAAGCGTTACTACGAGGAAGGCTGGCTTGCCACCGGGAATGGCAGAGGAGTCGTTGGGGTAACGTTCACATCCAGCCACTGTAGAAGGGACCGGCCCACACCACAGAGAGTGAACTTCAACCTCAGAGGACACAACAGCGAGGTAAGAGAAGTGAAATGGAAAATATAAATCAGATCATCATCCTAGTCATTCATTAGTATTTGTGTCGAGGAAAAGAACAAAGAAACGTAACTAAAATAATTACAACAGTAAGTGTGGCATATTGCCATGATAATACACCATTCCATCTAATGCCAGTACACATTTTATTGGTGCTCATATAATTTTTTAACAAAATATCCACTCCATTATGTGGCATAACTTAGATACACTCTTATTCCTCCCTGTTTAAAAGTAGTAAACATAGCATAAAGCAAAATAAGTTTTATTGTGTTTAAATCTAATAGTGCAAGTTAGTATTTCTCAGTAGCACAGTACTGAATACTTATATTAACACAGTCAGGTTGTATGTATGTTCTTTAAAATATATGAACATCAAAGCAACTGACACCTGATTTTAGCCTAATTATTATAGATTTATGCTCCTCTTAAAATAAGCCTCTTTAGCCATCTCACTCTTTTGACCAAGAATGCAAGGAATATTATTTCATTATCATTGCAAATTGTTTCTATCAGTGCTTAGTATCAAAAAATTGTTTTTTTTAGGTGTAATATTTCCTTTTGCATGCTTCAGTAAGCATCTTGTTTAATGTTGTCTACCACGGAGGTGCTTCACTTAAGAAGGCGAACATGGGTCCCTGTGCTGTGGCAGGAAGAGTTTAGAGTTTTTCAGGTTTGGGTTAGGTCAGGCACTTGTACTGTAATGATGGCCTTAGTCTTTTGAACACTACAGTATGACTTGTAAACTTTCTGCCTCGTGGTTGGACAACCTTGCATTAGATTTCCCTGCTGTGCCTTACTCAAAACATCACAATGCTCCGTTCCCTGGCTCCCCAAGTTTCATGCACAGTGGTGCATTGATTTATTTTGTTTTTCTAAGGTCATGAATGAATATTCCTGTCACAACATGGCAGTGCTTGCATATGGCAGTGCTTGCATGAGTGGACATTACACACAGGTTGTGTTATTTCTTTTAGTGAGCAAAGCCCTTGGTCAGATGGAGGAAGGTGCTATGTCAGCATTCCATAAGGCAGCTGAGGGCGTGAGTGGATGAATCCCCACAGAGAGTGACTGAAGCAGAAATGTCATTTAACTCTGCCCACTTGAATCTGGTCCAAGTACTGAAATTTCCCTTTTGTTCTAGTGTATACAGTACAGAGGAGGTTACAACCTGCCCGACTCTAATCTTTTTATTTGGCAAAAATTATCCACACATCTTTGTATTAGTTACAAATCTTTATCATGATTTAAGTGACATTATACTTGATGTTTGCTGTAGATAATTTGAATTGCATCTCTTCCAGCATTTCTCTATTGATAATTGAACAGCTCATACATTTTCTATCCATGTTATGTGTCATCTTTTCATGGATTGGTTGGCTGCCATTCATATGTGACCACCACAATTAAAACCTTCCTTAGCTCTTCTCCAGGCCACAGTGTTTGATTCACCAAATGTTTTGATTATCTTGCCTTGATTATGGTCACTAATGCTTGAGTTGCTAGACAGATACAGTATGGTGAATGTCTTTTTAATTTTTATGCAGTTGAATTGAAGCTCAAAATGCTTCATTCATTGTCTATGTAAACATTATTTCATTGAGCTGGAAATACTATTATGCCATACATCTTTAATACAGCTGTGTCTGGAAGACAAAATCTCACCGCTGTCTGCTCTTACTCTAGCACAAGTGGTTAAAATAATTATGTCCTTTCCAATTCCACTCTATATTTAATATAAAGCAAAGCTATAAATGCCTTGAGAAATCACTTTTCCACTCGGTATGTAATTTGGGGTTTCACACAGAGGTGGAAATCACATTGATTGCCCAATGAATTCTGTCGTTATGACAGATCTTCCTGATCACTCCTTCATATTGTCATATACTTTTCCACACTAGTTCAAGTGAGGAGAGAAAGCTGTTTGCTTTGTGTGCAGTCCCGCACCGAAGAAAATCACCCCCAAAACTTGATGTTTTATAATGAAGAAATCTGAGAAAGCTGCACCTGTGGTGGCCTGTAGGCAGCATGAGCAGCTTCTTTTTTGTCTTTCTTGTTTTGTCTGTTTTAAGAATGTAGATTTGTTCATCATGTTGTCAGACACATTGTTACCTTACTTTCATGGACGTTGCAGGCTTTTTTTATATTGGTCTTTTTATGGCTGTATTTGGCCTTCAGGAGAATGATCAGCCTCAGAGACTCAAGTACAGTATTGAATTTCTCTCCCGAGACATTGGCATCGCAAAACATCTTTGTGAATGTGCAGTTTCTAAGGAATATGATAAAATTTTCTGCAGGTATTGTTGCTCTCACAGTACAGAACTAATGCAGTCTCAAAATTAAAGGCTTTGGGCAGCTCATGAGTTTGGATCAGGATTCTCACAAAACAACTGCTGGTGTAACGGTGAGCTTTTTGTTTAACAATGTTTAGTGCTGATATTGAGTTATTGTTTTTTTCTGTGCCCATTTACCTGCCAAGAGAATTTCAAATATTTATATGCAGTTATTTATCACTGTTGGTTAAATCCACTCTAAAGCACATGTTGAAATTATAGCTCAGCCTTTGCTAGAGAGATGCAGCATTGGCAAAGTATATCCTTGGATGCTTAGTAAAGAGAATTTTAATTAGGGCTGTCCTCTGAAAGATTCAAATCATTACCATTGCTTTATGGTCTATGGGGAAAAAAGTAATGAGTCATTGAATATTCATACCGAGTAACTAAATTTGATTCAACTGACTTAATTCTTAGCAGGTCCATTACTTAAATCTGTGCTCTGTGGATAGCCCCCATTTTTCAGTCTGTTGCTTGTACTTTAGGTGGTCAAAGTATGTGTTCGTTGATGTGATCATGCCATCTTACAAAGCAATTTGTCAAAAATGAAAAAGGTTTTTGCCGACTTTTGTAAGAGACCTTTGACAACAGCACTGATTTTAATCAAGTTATAATGTTCATTCAATTGAGTCTCTTTTGTCCTCAAAAGCTGCTCTCTCAGCAGTAACAGCAGGCCCATGCCCTAATATCCCTCTCCTTTGAATGTCAGTGCTGCCCGTCATTGAAAACATGTCGTTGCTTGTGAGCATCCTGTCAAGCAAATGCTTTCAGGTCATGTTATGAATGAAGACGACACACAACAAAGCCAACATGAATTCATGCCTGAGGAGTCAGCTCCTGCCAAGATCAATACTCACAGCAGAGTTTGTACATTTTTACTCTTGATGTTGATATGTAGATTTACAATTTAGTTCATCACATGATGAAAAGGTAGGCATTTGTGGCACTATAGGGCACTTATGTTGCGTTGAGCCTCAGTTCTTATCCTGTCATGGCAGCACTTGTGAAAGGTTGTCAAGGTTTAGCTTTATCACCCAACCAACTTCTAAACCACACAGATATTTTATTTTAATGATGTAAAACAGAAAAAGCACAAAGCATTCCAGGAATAATGGTAAACCTGTGATGTCTGACATCAACTAGGACGAGTTTAGAAGTTACAGATTATTTTAAGGTAATCTATGAAGTATATAGATGACTTGATAGGATACATGCATGATACATGCATACTTTTTGAAATGCTAGAAATGTTTGGCTGTATTACAACTTTGTGTAATTATTCAGTATAAACCAGCTTTCTTGCATAACTTTTATTTTAGAATAAAAATAAATCAAGACAAGAAAAAAGTGGAACATCCCAATACTTTTTTGTGCTGTTATTTGTACAGAGCTGCTGACCTTTAGAAGCACGCTTGTCATTTGCATCACAGTTTGAAATATTGAAAATAGATGAGAGTTTTGTGTCTCTTTATGTGACTGTACTTCTAATGCTGCAGAATAGTCCCCTTGGGATGTACATCAGAATAAATAAACGCCTCCTCTGACAGTCAAGTGTTGTTTTTTTTCCCAGTACATTGTGTTGAGATGCTGAGCAGAGTGAGCAGCCAGTCACTAGGTGTCCATTCATTCTCCATAATAGCTGAATAGCAGAGACAGGCTTGACAATAACTGTCACTGGGTTGACAGTGAAATGTTGGCTGCATCACAGGTTCTTGGAAAATTGTCTGTCAGTATCTTGTCATTAGCTTTGCTATGTCTAGAGGTATAGTGTTGGAGTAATACTTTTATTTCTTTTGGAAAGATCCACCATTGGCAGACCATTCTGCTGTGTTCTTATTAGGTATTTGCTTGTTACTGCCAACTACTAATTCACGTTAAATCATTTGGCGCCATATTTCAGTGCTTGAAGGTTCATCTAAATGACGTGATTATTGTGAACACTGAGTAATAGCCCAGTGCATCTCATGAAATGCATCGATTATGACAATGAGCCAGAGTGCAGCTCAGGTTCGTGGGTGTAGAAAACAAGCCAGACCCAACATGAACAGGTTTTGATTTTGTATCTGAGCCGACCTGAGCCCAAAGCAAATGATATAGGCTAGTGCTAGACTGCTTAATCTGGCGATACTGAGAAGTTAGGATTTATTTTTCACTAATTACAGAAAAGGTTTGACATTAAAAAGAGTTTAATAAAAGTCAGTTGGATATGTGTCTCTGATTGAAAATATTAGTGCTGCTGTTGATTCATATGTGATCGGTATCCAGTGCTAATTTTGAGTATTATAAAAGAGTTGAAAGGGGGCAAAACACATACGTTTGCTTTTAGAAATATCTGCCTATTTGGTATTTAACAACTTGTCTGCACAAATATGTTATGCATTTCTGCTGCTGTTTCCAGAAGCAGAAATACATAACATACTCCTGTGTGCAGTGTGATATCCTCATTATTGCTGACACATCCTTGGCTCTTTTTGTGTTTTCTACAATACTATAAGTAGTAGTTGCTTGCCGTCATAACGGACAATTAAACTTGCTAGAAAGTAGAACATCGGGCGACAGTCTCAGGAGAGACTTTAATTTTAAAAATATCTACCAGGACAAAGTCCTTATTACAATGTCATTGTGTTCATTAAATGTGTGGTTGAAAACCCTTCATTATGATGGATGCAAAGGTTCTGAAGCAGCATGCATGTGTATACACCTTTTTCCTTAGAGTTCAGATCCAGCCTTTTTCCTAAAGTAAAAACAAGCAAGTGTTACCGGCCCTAATTCAAGTGGGACAGGTAACCCCAAGGCACCCACTCGTGTTTACTACTTCACCATATCGAATGAACTTTTAGTGGTGGCCTACATGCTGATCCAAGTACTTCTTTGTTCAAATCAAATCAACTGTTCCGGGCCTCGATAATAGCATAGTGTTAACACGTAGTGCCAATTTATTTTGTACATAAAAAGAGAGAAAGAGAGGAACAGCATTAATCATGTATATTTTAAGCTTTCACATAGTGTGGTAAACTTGTGCTTTGTGTCTTCAGGCATTAAAAGTTATTTCATGGGAAAGCCTCATAAATAACTCTGTTTATTTCTCTGTCCAAGAACCAGCACTGATGTGGGACCTTACAGCTCTTTTAAATGGGTAGAGAGGAGGAAGGCAATACTGAATGACTTCTGGATTCACATGAATGACTTTTAGGTGCAACTAATTTGTATGTTTAGACTTGGTGGAAAACATTAAAATAGAATGCAAGACATGCAGAATGCAGCGTAATTTTATTCCACCAGCACAAGCAGAGGAAAGTGGTATGACACTCGCATTTAATGGGCTGTGCTGCAGTTTTACGCAAGTTTTTCTGTGTCATTGATCTCTCTATCCATCACCATCTGTGTCCTGAGACTTATCTCTCTTCCCTGGTCTTCTTATATTGTCTTATTAATTTCTTCCCTCTACACCACAGCTTTTCACCTCCTCCTGCTCCTCTGTTCTTTTCGTCTTGTGTTTTTGTGTCTATTTCTTGTTGAGTGCTGCCATCTTGTCTCCTGATCTCAGCTCTTATGACGCCCCTGCTCAGGAGTGGAGATTGCATGACTTGTCCACTGCATTAAAATGGTCTCACTGAATAACCTTAAAGGAAAAGGCTTGTGTGCTAATCCATCCTAGGAAAGGACATGTTGCATAACACTTGAGCTTGGCTGAACCCTCAGATCCAGGTGTACTTGTCTGATGGCAAGATATTTTCCAAGAGTGACAGCATGGGCTGTACAGTGGTTTCTCTTTTGCTGTGAGTGGAGTTAGTAGATCAGACATCAGACCGATTTAGAACTGTGCTTTTTGCAAGTAAAAGCAGTCTATATTACAAATTTCTGTGAAGTGCTGAAAATGGAACTACACCAGACTGCTCTCCTCACATTTCTAATGTTTGTATTTTTCCCCTCTTTATTTTTGCTGTTAAGTTCTAACACAAGCCGACACCTTTCCCTGGCTGTCAGTTTGACTCAACTCTACCCGCTGTAATGTCATTTTGATAAATCATGACAAGCCACAAACATATTCATGAAATGCCTGTACAAAGTGGGTACTAAGTATAAAGGTAAACTGTGGACAAGATTTTACCTTAGGTGCTACATGTATGCTTGTCATTTATTTACCATATAACCTGTTGCATTAATATAACACATTTTAATTAATGAGTTTATCTGAAAAGCCAGTTCATTATCACTAATATTCCTAAAGTGTTATTGTTAGTTGATCTCTAATGCAGAGACTTACAGTCACTAATATGGGTTTTTCTATGGCTGATGCAGATTTTTAGAAATAAAGGCAGCTGGTGGCCAATAATTGATGTCTATTTTTTAGCCAATTTTTTCCCCTCTCCATCTAATAAAATATAACTAATGGTGAAATATAATACAAAATTGCTTACTTTCACTAACCATTTATTGTACAATCTGTCTCTACAAAGCACAGAGATTTTTTTTTCACTGAGGTTGTGTCTGATTTTAGTTTACATCAGTGCTGGAATGTTCTTTCACAACCTTACAAAAAAAGAGTCTTGGCTGCAAGATGCCAGTATTGCCATGGACCCATGAGCTCATGAGTGCACCACATTGACACTGCACCATCACAGTGTCCTCTCAGTTCTGCTGACTCCAGTGCAGCCCAAAGCTGCCTTTTGATTCAATTTTGACTTTCCAGAAAAGTTGCTGTGGTTGACTCAGCTCCCAGTACAAGTCCCAGCAAAAGGCCGGAGGTGCAGTGACAACAGCTTGGCCGCAGGAGTGAGAACAATGCCAGCTTCTCAGAGGCTGAGTTTTGTCAATGGCTGGTATGTTCCAGTCAAAGAGCAGAAAACAGATCGGGAAACATTTACTTTCTTCATTTGTGACAAGGTACTGTTGGAATGGAATGGACACCAGACAAATACTTAGTTCTTTGTAAAAAAAAAAAAAAAAAAATGTGGCTATAGGTTTTCTCAGTTGTGCTGCAGTCATCTGCTAACTTTTTTTCCTAAATCATGTTGAGAGACTTAAAATCAATTCGAGTACTTGGCACCTACTGTGTGAACAGTGCTTTTTTTGACCTTGCAGCACATGATAATTAATTAAATCTGTAGTACATGTGTTTGCACGTGTCCATGTGCTGTTTCTGCCCATGAGTTGTTAGGCTCCTTTGCTGTCCTGTGGTTTCACACGCTTATCCTGTCTTTTTCCATGTGACGTCTGATCTCCCAGATTGCGTCACAGTGAGGTGCTCAGCTGTCTCCTTTGTGGGATGCCTAATCCTCACACTGAGCTATATTTACACACACATTTATTTGGATACAGATGAGTGTTCTTGCATGTAGGAGACAGCATGTGTGAACCTGAAGCCAATTTCTTGTTTTTGTTTTGACCCTTTTTTATTAGCGGTTATACTTGTGCATAATGAAGCTCCTCTTGTCTACACTGGCTGGAGCTGTTATAATGTACAATACCACACATAAAATCTAGGATCAAAATGTGTCTTTGTTGGTGTGACTTCAGCTTCGCTCCCACTGAACTCCTCTGCATCAGGTGAATGATAGATGGCAAGTTGCTTTTAGCAGTTGCTAAATGTTAACTTGCTTGGTCAAAGTGACATAGAGACCTTTTAGAGACTTTAGTTGTTGACCCCTGTGTCTCTTCCCTACGGGTTCCTTGTTGAGATGTACCTATGGAGTCCCATTAGGATTCATACCATGGGGAGTGGGAGAGAAAACCCTACATTTGGCTCAGAGAGTTTCTTCTTCCTGAGGGACATGAGCCAGGTTGGCAGTGACTGTGCCTGTACACTTATTACACATGAGGCCTGTACATTGTATAGTCATATAAACATGTTTTTGTGAGCTAGATCTCTTCATGGTTACCAAGGAGAAGTGTCTCACATTACCTCAGACAATGCAAGAAACAAACAGCAGAACAAATGTCTTTGGATGCTTGTGTTGTGGCTGTCTTTGCATAGAAAGATTTTTGTGCCCTAAATTTTTTTAAATGATTTTCCTCTACATCTGTTTGAGTTTTATTTGTAAGACATAAAATCATGTGTACAGTGCATTCATATTTCACCTGTACATATGACATACCTGAGATGTCTACCACTATGGTGATAATCAAAGATATTATCTAGAGTGTTTACTGAACTTATTAGTTAAGATGATAATTCAAAAAAATTGTCTACCTCATAAACACATGGCGTTGGCTTTTCCTCATGATTCACCAGCCTAGAATTATACTTTATTAAATGGGAAGTCATCTTTTTTAATGTTGGTAGAAGTGTTCTTTGTTCTCTGATTATTCCCAATAACTTTGTGAAATAGTTCACTCTAGTAAGCAAAATCCTTTTTTAAATCTAGTTTTGCACCACTGTACTCATAAAGATTTCGTGTTTATTTATTATATGCAGCAACATTAAGACATAGATTTTGACTAGGAATTTTTTTAGGCAGCCTTTAACCAATTCATTAGCATTTGGTGTCAGAGTATACATTTAAAGGAATGATTGTTTACATGGAAGGAAAGCGAAATGATTGCATGAACAGTTCTGTCACCTGTGCCACTGGCCCTTGGATGGGCTGCACTTTGCGGTGGTTGTGGGGGTGAAGAGTGGATATTGTTTCGACAAAAAGGGCAAGATTGCTTAGTTTATCCAACTCTCAGCCACTGATGTGTTGGATTTGTTCTCAGAGAGCATAAACCCCGCAAAAACCTGCCCTGTGTTGTGTGTTCGAGCGTGAACCGCCCACGTGCTTTGCTCAGAGAGAGCAGAGCTGCTTCCTGCTTAAGATTATTTCCCTGAGAATAGGCTGAGTCATGCTACAGAGGACCATGAAGAGACGAGGAGTGAGAGGCCAGGGAGCTAGAAGGTTTTTATAATGGTGGGGACACTGATAAATAAATGAGTTATGAACCTATATTGTTCTGTGCTATTAATCACCACTGTCCTTTCTTTGTAACTCATCCCTCAGGGTAATGAGCATCCATCTGTCTATTCAGTGACCCCAGGACAAACAAAGAAATCCATGCATGTGGATTTCTTTATTTGTCTTTTCTAAATGTTTTTGCAATTTACTCTTCATAGCACAATGTAATATTTTGGTTCCTGATGCATCTGTAATCCTCTTGACTCCGTTTAGTTTGTCCTTCAGCCTATATCAATTTTTCTTTTCAACGTAGACATTTACTGTACCTTTTTTATTTTTATATTCTGCTCTTTTCAATATTGATTTAAAATAAAATAAATTTCTCCCACACTCCAATGTATACACTCCACCTTATAAAAGCTACACACCAGAATCTACTGTCAAACCAAGAGGAAAACGTGGGATTCTGCCACAGAAAGGCAGGTAATAATTAAATCACAATGTCTTTAATATTCAGGATATTAGCACCTCCTTTGTGACATTTTCAAAATGAGGTTTATGCAGCTTTCTATTTTCATCTGGTTTGATGCTAAATTTATCTCTTAATAAATTTTACTCTCATGTAGAATTACAAGGCAAATGCTCTTTGCAAATGTTTCATTAGTCGTTTCATATTTATTCAGTATTATTTATCACCTAATTTTAGTTTCACTCCTGTATGATATTAATCAAAACATCTGATAGATATTATCAGAATATACTGAGAGACAACTTCGAAGGAATTGCTTTCACAAGCAAATCATAATGTTCACTTTTTATTACATCTGTTGAAAAGCAAACACTAAACTCTTTGCTGTACATATCTATCCAAAAATACTTGTTATAGTGGGGATCACTGCTAGGTACAGAAACATTAGCTGCTGCAAGAACACAATATATTTTCCAACTAAAAACTAACTCTTTCTCCCCTCTTTTCTTCTTTTACTTTTTGTCTTTTAAGGTGGTGTTGGTGCGGTGGAATGAGCCCTTCCAGAAACTGGCCACCTGTGACACAGATGGAGGGATCTTTGTTTGGATCCAGTATGAAGGACGCTGGTCTGTGGAGCTGGTCAATGACCGAGGGGCTCAGGTATGATACATTTTATATAAAAATGGTACATGAGCGCAGTCATCAATAATTAAAACATTATACGTATAAGTGGCAAAAACACAGCAGAAGTAATAAATGTTTAAATAGAAGATGCAGTAATAGCACAACTAAGTGATAAAGTGGAAATCCAATACATAATTTGGTCCCTCACTAACATTATTTCAGTTTTAAAAAAATAACTGCCTGGGAATGTATGTTTTTTAGGCTTCATTAATTAATCATCACTGTCATCTTAGATGAGCCTGACACATCCTGACAGCGCCTTGTCTTTTGTGATCATTTTAGTTTGATAAGTGAAAGGCTAAACAGTTGCTTCACTCTGTAAATAAAGCACAATATCACATGATGTACACTCAACTATACAAACATCATAAGAAGCAGTCACAATTTCAACTGAAGCACGCTCTTTCTGTTTTATTTTATTTTAATTTCTGTTCATCCTGGTATAAAATTGCATTTCAAAGTAACGATACAAAATGACACAGTAGTGGTATCTCTGGTTGGGCTCCTCCTTACAGTGATAGGTGGGCACACCAAGGCACATGAACATTGGTGACAAAGGCTATTCTCATTCATTCTCAGAATATATTTCCCACAGCTCAAGTTGCTGTCTTAAGATTTAACAGAATGTATTATCAAACTAGTTGCCAATTTGTTTCTGTCATATTACTTTTTTCACACATATTGCCTACCCAGTACCTACAATTAATATACTTTGTAATTTATCATTAACAGCATTCATTCTTAAATGCTGTGTCTTGTCTTCTGTAGGTGAGTGACTTCACTTGGTCCCACGATGGCACCCAGGCTCTCATCTCTTACCGTGATGGCTTTGTCCTGGTGGGATCAGTCAGTGGGCAGCGTCACTGGTCCTCAGAGATCAACCTGGAAAGTCAGATAACCTGTGGTATCTGGACACCAGATGACCAACAGGTAACACACACTCACACATTCTGCAGAATTCTGCTGCATATGATGCACTACTTCTCTCACATTACTTTTTATTTTCCTTCATACCAGCTTTTCCCTGTGAAATGCCTTCCTCTTGGCTTCCTTTTGCTGTCTGTTTGTTGTCTTCTCTCTATTTTCAAAGCATGCCTCTACTTCCATTGTTTTTCAGTTACTGTGTCATAATTTTCTTCTTTTCCCTAAATCCTCTTGATTCTGTTCCAGGTGCTGTTTGGTACGGCAGACGGACAGGTGATAGTGATGGACTGCCACGGACGCATGCTCGCTCACATACTGCTACATGAGTCGGATGGTATTGTCAGCATGTCCTGGAACTACCCCAGTTTTCTAGTCGAGGACAGCAGTGAGAGCGACACAGACTCTGACGACTATTCCCTACCACAAGGTTTGCTGTTCCCACTTTGATAATGACCCAATATCCCAAAACTAAAATAAAATTACCTGCAGTGTCACAAATATAATTGGTATAACTGGTAATTGAGTATGACGCAAAAGCTTTCCTCCATTCCATTTTTAGAGTGATGGCTTGTGTTGGCCACAGTAGACCACTTCACAGTCTACAACTTGAACACAATATGTTTTAAATGTTGCAGAATAAATTATTATTCCCCCATTTATAGAGTCTCCTTAGGCTTTACTTGTATCACACACAATATTTTGTAGTTGTAAATATTGTGTATTTTAATTGTTTTATAAATACAAAGTGGGTATATTTAAATTTGCACATTATGCTGCCTTGACAGATGATGTTTATCTGACTGTGATAATAAATTACAGTCAAAGTGAGCTACTATAATGTATGAGATTGATATTCAAAATGGAAAATCATAAATAGTCACCGTTTAATTTGGCTGGTCACACAGTTGATGTAGTGGCTAGCACTCTTGCCTTTGCAGCGAGAAGACCCGGTTTTGCGACCCCATCGGAACAAGGGCCTTTCTGCATGGAGTTTGCATGTTCTCCCCATGTGTGCTTGGGTTTTCTCTGAGTTTTCCGGCTTTCTCCCACAGTCCAAAAAACGTGCGCATTTGGGGATTATACACAATTTAGAGTGTCCAATTGGACACTCTAAATTGCCCGTAGGCGTGAATGTGAGAGTGTCTCTATGTGGCCCTATGAGGGACTGGTGAACTGTCTAGGGTGTGCCCTGCCTTTTGCCCTATGTCAGCTGGGAATAGGCATCAGTACCCCCCACGACCCTCATGTGGAGGATAAAGTTAGCTTTCCAAAAATACCTGCTGCTTTCTCCTTGTACACCTCTCCACATCAGGACATTTTTTCCTTTTGTTGTTTTTAAATATTCACATTTAACGGGTGAGGATCTGTCCTCATCCCCCTGGACTATTTTTTTTCTTGCATGGACCAAGTAGTAAAGATAAAAAGTGCTTGCCTAAGCTGGAACAACAATTATGCTCAAACCCACTAATTAATCCAGTCAATAGTAATTGATTAGGGCTGATAGAAATTGTCTCTCAAGTCACCAGCCTGACCACGACAAGAGGCTGCTTCTTCCTATGCCCGCCAAAACTCTGTCTGTCATGATCTATGATGACGATCTGTCATCAGTACAACGCAATCCATTTACAGCGTTTTTATAAGTGTGACTTGATGTATCGCCCACTGTAAATTAAACACAATGGGGACACATCAGCTCTTATTGAACTGCAAATTGAACAGAGGTGAATATTTTAATTGTGTTAGTATTTGGGTCATGCATGACTGTGTGAAAGGACAGTCAAGGTTTCTTGAAGGTGTGTTATTTATAGCAGTTTACCTCAGAATGGTACTTGTGTGCAGCAGTGAAATGTGCTGAGTGTGTTGTAGTGCTGTTGCGTATTCTAGTGAATAGGACGCACTGAAACTGAATTATAGCTTCCACGGTATGGACCTGTCCTAGCTTCTCCCATAACAACCATCAACACACAAACAATAAACATGCGCAGTCTCACAAATACACACACACACACAAGCAATAAACCACTCACGCAATCTTCCTCACATTCAGTCTGATCTTATGGCTCACTCTGGAAATGAATATTGATCACCCTATTCTCTCTAGGTTACTAGTATGATGCCTCATTTATGGCTGCTACTAACAATTCCTTTTGTTGTCAGTATATTATTTCTTCTACAAAATAGAAGGAAAATGACATCACAATTTTCTAAAATCTTCAGGATTCCCAGATAACTGTAGAAATAATAATTGCATTTCAGTTACTCATGTATGATCTTCCTGGCATGCACATTAGTAACACATTACTTAAACATGTACCAATGTGCAACTTGCATCACTTGTATGTCACCTCACTGCTTTGTAGCACACTTAGATGTTTTCGTTTGTCCTTTGCCTCTTCTCAGTGCACAGCCAGAAGCCATTGTTGACAGTCAGCTTCACCTCTGGTGACATCAGCCTGATGAACAACTACGATGACCTCTCTCCCACCCTCATCCACACCAATCTAAAAGGTGGGTGGTTGTCATATTTGATCTTTTTTCTTCTGTCATTGTTTTTCTTGCCAAGCTTTTTGTATCATATGTTATCTTTTATTAAAAATTGGTGCTAATATTGTTAATAACATTATGAGTGTTTTTTTTTCTTCATTGTCCTCTGCTATAGATGTGGTGGTTCAGTGGTGCTCACAGGGAGACCTTCTTGCAGTGGCAGGGATGGAGAGGACTGTCCTTTCCCCCGACCCTACCTGTCCTCCCCCCACCAGGAATGCCATTGTCAAGTTCTACAATGTTCAGGGTGAACACATCTACACACTGGACACACCAGCACAGGTGATTATTTTCAACACATAAAACCTGTTTAAAAAGCTCTCTGAGTAACAGTAATCTGATTTCTTATTTGTGTGGTATTATATATTACTAAATTAATATGTTATACACTTAAATTACTAAACATGAGGTAACTAAGAGCAGTGACTGAATTAATTACACCTCTTTAAAAGTGTAGTAGATTATGAGCAAAAAAAAAACAACTTTCAGGTGGTATTGATATTTAACTTGATGCAAAATGTGTCAAACCGCGTATGAAGATCAAAGTAGAGGATAATTTACGCTGCAATTAAGGACTGTTTGATTTGAATTGATCACAGCCATTAACTATCAAAAACCCAAACATTCATGTTGTGCACTCGTGTTGTGCACTCTCTGATGCATCTACCTCATTATCCTGCAGCGCCCGATCACAACACTATGCTGGGGTCACCGGGACTCCCGCCTGTTCTTGGCGTGTGGCCCAGCACTTTACGTTGTGCGAGTGGAGCACCGTGTTGCCAGCCTACAGCTCCTTTGCCAGCAGGGCATTGCTACAGCAGTGAAGGAGGAAAAAGATATTGCCAAGCTCACCATGCCTTCCCGCCTCTGTTCTTATGTCACTGCTGCTTTCATCCCCACCATCAAGGTAACACACAGAAGAAGTGTGTCATTAAAACTATAAAAATGAATGTGATGAGCTTCCAACTTCAACATGATGAAGATAAACATCCTCCATTAATAAAAAAAAAAAACCAAGACAAAATGACAGTTAAACTTGTTGTTAAAATGTGCCATATTCTTATATGTTTAAATCATAATTGCAACTTTAAACCTTTAAACACTATAACCTTTTCTCTTCCAGCCCCCAATCCCAGATCCCAACAACATGCGTGATTTTGTGAGCTATCCAACAGCTGGGAACGAGCGTCTGCACTGTACCATGAAACGCACAGAGGATAATCCTGAGGTGGGGGGGCCCTGCTACACTCTGTACCTGGAGTACCTAGGAGGTCTGGTGCCTATCCTTAAGGGCAGAAGAATAAGTAAATTGCGTCCTGAGTTTGTCATTATGGATCCCAAGTCTGATGGGAAAACAGGTAAAAGAGGATTGCACGATTTTTCAAGTCAGGGTTTGGGACAATATTTATTTTGTAATAAATTTAAGAAGTGGGGAGAAAAAAAATTAAAAAAATTATCATTACCACACATCACAATCAAATCATTAACTACTCTAGATTCTCTTGCATGGATGGGAACTTTACACACTGTTTATATACTGTTTTTATATGTATACATACATACAATTATACCAGAATCTGACTTACATCTGACTCACTCCAAATGTATTTACTTCATTGTGTATTTAATCCTGACATTTTTACAGTTCTGTTTATTCCCTCAACATTTGAAATGCTAAATGCATTCCTCTCAGACGTATTTGGCTGCTCCAGTGCTTTTCCAGTCATTTGAGTTTTTTGAGCTCGCATTCAGCAAGTTAGTATGTTTTAGTCATACAGGGCAGATTGTGCCCATGTTAATTAAAAGCTGGTTAATGGAGGCTCTGATGGCCCCTGGGTTCCTCATAAATCAAATGTCTCTCTCCCAACGCAGTGATAAATGAAGCCAGCCATGAAATGGTTCCAGTCCATTCACACTTTAATGTCCATCAAATAAATTACCCTGGCCTGATGTAGAGCAGCAGTGTTTCTCAAGCTCTATATAAATCACTTAACAGAGTGGAATTATAAATAACTGTCAGACTGTAAGAATAAATACTTATCTTTTGTGCCATCATGTCAAAAACGTGTTTTGTGAAGTATTTCAGTTTTGCTTTCCAGTCAAACCCACTAAATTTAGTCCCTTTGAAACTGTTGTATCATTTGTAAATCTAGATGAGACGACACATAACACCACATTTTTGTTTAAAGGTAACTATTTTCTCTCATCAGATGAGATCTACAGCAATAGTCTGATATCTGCCATGATCGACAGCTGCAACTGCTCAGACTCTAGTGACATCGAGCTGAGCGATGACTGGGTTGGCAAGAAATCTCCGAAGATATCCAGGGGCAGCAAATCACCCAAATTGCCCAGGTAACCAGACATGTCACTGGCGGACCTGTTTGTCCTGCAGCATGTCATATATAACTAAAAAGTTTTTAATCCAATAACCGACTGTCCATGTGACACGGTATGTCTGCAAGTTTATTCAAGTTAAAAATGTAGAGCCAGGCAGATAGTTTGACTTGTTTATTAACCCTTTGCATCAGTAATGCATTTTATTGAAAAATTCTTTTGTGTTTTTTTCATTGTATTGCATGCCTAAACTTTTTCTTCATTTGCTACCTTCTCTGTAGAGACTTAGTTTGTCCCTTTACCAACAGAATCAACATTGATCCCAGAAAATCGCCCAAACTTTCCCGTGCTACACAGGAGATCTCCAGGTCACCACGGTTACCCATACGGAAACCCTCGATTGGTTCACCAAGTCTAACACGGAGGGAATTCCCCCTAGATGACATCACTCAGGTAAAAGTTAGATTGTGAGCCAAATTTATTGCTTTAATCAAAACTGGAAGTGTTGGCTGGGTGAGAAGATTGTTTGAGTTCAATGTCATTTTTGATACACTACTGCCACCCCAGTTGGGTTACTGTTTTTCCAGGTGGGTTAGTTATGTTGCTTAATTATGACATCAAGTGTGACATTTTTTGCTGATTTTTGTATAATTTCTTTCAAAATAATGTGATAAACATTTTGTCATTGCAGCAAAATTACCTCGCTCAGGTCACATCCAATATTTGGGGAACAAAGTTCAAGATAGTAGGGCTGGCCACATTCTTGCCAACCAATCTGGGTGCAGGTAACCAATCTTTTTCTTTTACATTTATAAGTCATTTAATAGATAATTAAGCTTTATTTTTTTATTTGCTAATTTTACCCTGTCCTTCTCCCTTCAGTCATCTATAAGACTAGCCTCCTCCATTTGCAGCCTAGACAAATGACCATATACCTACCTGAAGTGCGCAAGATCTCCATGGACTACATAAATCTACCTGTCTTCAGCCCCAACGTCTTCAGTGAGGATGAGGATGATCTGCCGGTCACGGGCCCTGCCGGTGGTGCTGATGACAACCCTCCCTGCACTGTTAACATCCCAATTGCTCCTATTCATAGTCCGGCCCAAGCCATGTCCCCTGCTCAAAGCATTGGTCTAGTCCAGTCACTTTTAGCCAATCAAAATGTTCATCTCGATGTACTAACAAATCCCACTGCAACCCCTGCTGGCACAGCTGCTGGTGGGTCGGACCACAGTCAGGACACCATCCTGACAGCCCAGTACTCTGTCCCCACAAGATACTCCAGTCCTGGTCAGGTCATATTTGGGGGCCTGGAAATGGGTCGCCTGATGATGGGACCTGCACCTTCTCATCCTCTATCTCAACAACAGCCGAATCACCAACAGCAGCAGCAACAGCAACAACAGCAGCAGCAGCAACAACAGCAACAACAACAACAACAACTTCAGCATCACCAACAGCAGTTTCAACAGCAACAGCAACTACAACAGCAGCAGATGCTCCAGCAGCAACATTTACAACAGCACATTCAACAGCTTCAACATATGCAGCAGCAGCAGCAGCAACATCAGCAGCAGCTCCAACACCACATACAGCAACAGCAGCAACAACAACAACAAATTCAACAGCAACTGCAGCAACAACTGCAAATGCACCATCAACAACAATTGCAGCAGCAGCAACATCAGATTCAGCAGCAGATTCAACTTCAGCAGCAGCTTCATATTCAAATCCCTGTTCCCTCAATGTCACCAGGACAGCCTTCTGGTTCATCTGTACACCAGCTCCAGCCGGGGGCGCTACAGATCCAGATCCCTCCTCCACCTGCTGATTTAGTGATTGAGAGAGCAGTGAGCAGTGAACATGAGCACCTACTGAAAGTCAAAACCGCTCGGCCAACTCCACAGTTGGCTGAGGGTGATACATTGGTGTTCAGTGCACCTTTGGAGCTCAGCAAGATGAACCCTCCACCCCCTTATCCTGGGACGGTAGCTGCTGCTGTGGCTGCTGCTGCCTCAGCATCTGCTCCCTCTACAGCTATCAATGCTACATCTGGAACAGGAGGGGGCTCAAATGGGTCTCCTCCTCCTGGTGACCTTTGTCTAAAGAAGGGAGAGTTTCCACTTTATCCTCCTGGTCAGCAACAAGCGCAGTACCCCACACCATTAGGATATGAGAGGATAACGACATTTGATAGCAGTGGAAATGTGGAGGAAGTATGTCGACCTCGAACACGCCTTGTCTGCAATCAGAATGTGTACTCACTCCAGGGACCTGGCAGCTCTGCCACTCTCAGGGTCACCTCTTCATCATCATCCTCTTCTTCTGATAAGAAGATCCAGCTGCCCTATACCTCTGCCACTCTCAACAGACTTAATGCACCACGCTACTCCATACCCAATGGAGATCCTCCTCCATACCCCGACACAGCCAACCAGAACAGTGCTGTTGGCAGGGGCCCTGGACAGAGGCTTGACAGCAGTCTCATCCATGCCACCCTCAGGAGGAACAGCCGAGAGGCTGCTCTCAAAGTTTCCCAGATGCTTGAACCACCTAGACCACTGCCTCCTAAGGCCAAAAATAGTGCACTTGCAGCCTCTTTCCAGCAGAGAGTTCCAACAGCCTTATACACATGCAGTCAGTGTAGCAGTGGATCCAGTGTTGGTGGTAATGCTCCAGGGAGTACTAATGGAATCGCTGGAGGAACTATCATCAGACAGGATTTCCCTCCCAGGAGTGGGGCACCACACAGCACAGTTATAGTTCACTCCAACAGTGGTACTCCTCTGGCCTCCCAGTCCTCTTTCAACCTGCTGAGCTCTCTTGAAGTACCTGGAACTGCAGCAGGAGGAGGCAACAACAGAGATAGAACAGATTATGTAAATTCTGATTTTGGTGAGGATGAAACACTGAATCAGACACTGAGGCATTTGGCATTAGGAGGAAATGATGCATCAGGGTTGGTTGTCAAACGCCCACCTCCCTATCAGTGGGACCCAGCTGCCACAGAGGAAGTGTGGGTTCCTCAGGAACGGGCAGCAACACTGAATCCCTCTGGCCCTGCTGGAACCCACAAACCAACCCCACTTATTCTTAGCCCTACCCAACACTTGGATGTGGCCAGGCTGCCTTTTGTCCTTTCTCCAAAGTCCCCCACCAGTCCTGCATCATTTCAAGCTGCAGCAGCAGCTGCAGGCTACCAAATCTCTCTCCAGTACCCTTCAGTCACTGCCTATTCAGGAGCTCAGCTCCAGCCCATCCCGGGTTCACCACGTCCCTGCTCCTCCCCAAAGGAGGTGGTGGCACCTGTATCCTTCTCACAGCAAGATGCAACCCTTGTCTTACCGCCAAGTTATCCTGCTAATCTTGCAAACCTGGCCTGCTGCCCCCTCCCGCCTTTGTATCCTGGAGGAAGTACTTGTTCTGGCCTTCCCATTCCTCCAATTGCTCTTCAACCTCCTTGGGGTACCTATAACTCTTGCCCCCCTATACCAAGTCCTGCAGTACCCCTTCCACCAAAAGCTTCCCACATGACAGTAGACAAAAATGCCCTCTCTCCTCCTCCCCCTCCCCCTCCTCCCCCGCCACCACCTCCTCCACCACCAGCACCACCAGCAGAGCTGCAGAGCCATGGAGGATTACAAGAGACCATGGCAGAGGCTGGGGAAGCTTTTCAGGAAGTGCTCTCCTTGACTGAAAGTCCTTTACCACAGCGGTCTGAGAAGTACAGCAAGAAGAACCGAAAAAGGGGGGATGGTCGAGCTGACGAGGTAAACGTACCACCACTGGCTGAGGGGGGCAAGCCAAAGAAGGAGGGCAGAGCACTGGGTGATTTTAATTCACTTATCTCTAGTCCAAGGCTTGGAGGAAGGGACAAGAAGAAGCTGAAGGGACAGAAAGAGCAGCAGCTGAAAACAAAGAAGTTGAGTAAGGCCACTGCTAGTAGTGAGTTCCAAGACAGTTCAGAAAGTGAGCCAGAGCTGTTCATCAGTGGGGATGAGCTGCTCAATCAGTGCCAGAGCAGTAAGAAGAGCTGGAAGAGTAAGAGGAACCTCAGAGCTGCCTGTGAACTGGATGAGATCAAATGTCGAAAAGCCAATGAGAAGGAGGATAAAGGGCTGGGCAGCCAGGGGTTTGTGTATGTCATGGCCAACAAGCAGCCACTGTGGAATGAAGCCACACAGGTCTACCAGTTGGACTTTGGTGGACGCGTCACACAGGAGTCTGCAAAGAATTTTCAAATTGAACTGGATGGTAGACAGGTAAGGGACGTCTGGTTCAAGAAATGGCATATACTCTTATTGAAACCATCATAACTGGGTTGTGCACAAAAACTGCTATTAGCTCCGGATCTACCCAACCACACCACAACTAACATTTTGGTGCCTTCTGTCAGTATCTAAACTCATTTCCATGAGTCTCAGTTTCATCTATATCACCTAGTGTTTTTTTTGCAACTCCACTCCAGGATAATGCAGCTCCACAAGTGGCTTTGTGAGGTTCAGTGCCATGGACTGTGCCCCTTTCTGTCCACAAGCCTACGGGTTTTTACTCCCACCTAGTGGTGATGGAGGCAAGCTGCATTTTGGGCAGCCAGATACCTGTTTTGTGGCAGAAAAAAAAAAAAAAAAAAAAAGTCGTCTCCCACATCATTAAGTGAGTTTGATTTGAGTGCGTGTTCTCATCTGGAGTAAATGGATCCAAGACAAAGACTTGATGCTAACCTGGTGGTCTTTAAAAATGACTACTCAAAAATATATCCAAAACTGATTTTCAGAGTTCAGTTTGCGTCTGTTGCTTGGATAGGTCTGAATTGTGTTATACTAAAACAAGTACTGTTCAGACACCATTTAAGCATGGACACAATTTTAAGAAAATATATCCCTTAGTAGTAAGTAATGATATTGGAAAAATAAAAAACCAAACAATATATAACTCAAGTAATTTCAAATATTTAGGTATGTCTGATTTGTAATATGTACAAAGAGGATATGTTATTGATCTATATCGTCTTAGCTAATGTTATTGTATTTTTACACAGGTGATGCAGTTTGGCAGGATTGATGGCAACGCTTACATCCTGGACTTCCAGTATCCCTTCTCTGCTGTGCAGGCCTTTGCTGTGGCTCTAGCCAATGTAACTCAACGCCTCAAATGAGATGTCCCACCCCTACATACCCTTTTTGAATGCAATCTATTGAAGGGGAACAGTTGTTTCATTTGAGATTAATCTCTGATCTTTGAGCCTGGAGAGAGGCAAAAAACTGCCCTTGTCAAAGAGAGAGATACAATCATGCTGCACTTCACAATGCTGCCACTAGAGTTGGTGCAATAAGCATTGGCTGCATTTGCCAAGGATGTCCTCGGATATTCTCTGTTTGGAAATCACAGGCACCTTGCAATGCATGTAGAGCCAAAGAGTCAAGCTTTGGTTATTGTCATGCAAATAAAAGCTGCTTTAGCTAGAAGAATCTTAGAGACAAGAGAACAGATTGGTTGATTGAGAGAGAATTTACTAAGGTGCAGTTTTTAAAGGGGCAGCAGTAATACTTGAAAACCGCTCTGGAGATCAAAGATGTTTTTGGGGTTTTTTTTCCAGAGCACACAGGTACTACTGGGCACTGAAATCCATTGCTGTACAAACCTTCAGTGAAACAGTTACCACTTTTATTATATTGCTTTTGCATTAAGGATGTTCATATTGACTAAACATGGTGGAGGGCAGGAGGGACTTTCTGTTTTTGCTCTCTGCCATTCCGTTTGCTCAGTCTATCTTGGCTGGTATTGAGGCTTAGATATATGCATCATTTAGCACACTTTTCACTGTTGTGAAGGGTGTGTCACTGTCGAGGAGTCGGTGTGTCGATGGAGAACTGCAGTCTTTTCCACATGATTTCCTGCGACTTTGAAGGAAGAAGAAATATTCTCTGTTACATTGATTAATTTATATGTACATTTTGTTGTTTATCTATTCAGATATGAATTTGAACATTATTTGTTTGTTACAAACAATCCTCATACCCTGTCAACACGGACTTCAACTTACGTGCTTTATTTGGGAGACTGGTGACTGAATATGAATATTGCTCTCTAGTCCTAAGTGTTGAGATGGGAGCGTTGTACAGAATAGCTTTGACTGGCATATGCTGTGCTTAGTAAAATATCTGTGTATGGTGACATGTTCACAAAATAAGTCACTAGAATGAATAACTTAACCTCTGGGATGAAGTGGTGTGTCACCTAGTGTCACTTCTGTGAAGTGAGTATGTAGTTGGGAGGGACTGTCCCTGCTCTAAAAGATCACACTGAACATGTAAGCATTAAGCAAGGTACAGGAAATATTTTTGTATATTTCACCTATGCCATTTCATACTCTTCGCAGAAGTTATGTAAATACATATCAGCCATGTGTAAATGTTGTAGAGACTACGGTGACTTTGACAGATGTCTGTTTACACCTGTCTCTACTGTGTTTTAAGTGTATGTTCAGGTGTGGGGCGAAGCTGTAGTACTGTTTTTAACTCAACAGCTACAACCACAGACAACGTTAAGCTGAAACCATTGTCACTGAATCTTTGAAGTCAAAACTCCAGTGAAGGATGAAGCTATTGAAATCTGTTCATATAGAAAGCTGACACTGAAATCTAAAAAAGCTAGTTAATTATTATGTCTTCTTTCTTTCTTTTGTTTTTATTTGCCAGTTGGCAGGTGTGTGGGCAAATTTGCCAATAACGGCAATGTGTTTTATTTGTTCAAGATGGAAGCCAAAGTCAGAAAATGGAGCAGTAATATTTAGGCTTAATAACTTTAGGCCTCTGTGATAAGAATGACCACAAATATATGTGCCAAAATGTTAATTTTCCAAAATTCAGAGTTGGATAAAATGGAGCAGTTTGACTCAATGTGTCCTAAAAAAAGCAGTTAATTTGGACTAGGTCTGCTTTGGTCTCTGAATTTATGAGATATTGCATATTTTAGCGTGATCTGTCCATATCAAACAAGATGCATGTTTGTCAGAGGAGGGTTGTAAAAATAGATAATAGTTTCTACTGATCCTTGAAAAAAGAACATGAGCATGGCATAAAGACAAATCCACCCTTTGTGTTAGTTGTGCAATATTTTCTTTGAGGGGAAAAAAATCTTTGTCATCTTTTTTGACCATAATTTGATATCTTTTTTTTCTCAGCATCTCAGTTGCTGTCTGTCTGTATATTTTATTTATGATTTTATTTCCTAAAGGAAATATAGTATCTATTCACACTGTATATTGTGGAGTTTTCTTTGTGTTGATACTTTTGTCTCAAATGAAGCCTAGTTTGTGAGATTGGATTGTGGGGTGGGGGATCGGGAAGGGTCAGATTTTTCTGTGTTTTGTGACGTTTGCATTTGGATGGAAAAGATGTGGATGAGTAAGTGCTCAGTGTAGTGTAGCTGGTAGACTAGTTGTGTAGAGTGTAACTGTCAAGTCAAGGTGTGTCTGTATTCAACTGTGCAGTCTACCAATCCCTTCAATGTTGAACCTCTTTTCATATGTGTGTATGTTGTCATGGCTTCTTATACATACACACATCGTTCACATAGGTTCACAAGTGTAAGCCACTGAGTACATGTTCAGAATTGCCAATGAACTCAGATTAAGGATTCACTTAAAAGTGACTTTATGATATGACCTGTTGTAGATATTGTAGGATTTGGTTCCTCTTTAGAAAAGATATGTGCTTTGTACTTGTAGGTGTAGCTTTAAATGAAAAAAAACACAAAAAAAACGAGTCTGGTTTGGTGACCGAACGTTTATAGTGAATGGATAGTAAGGCATGCCATGTAAATTATTTTATAATTGTATATGTCAAGCATCTTTTGAATAAAATTTCATTGTTTCAGGAAAGAAAACTGTCTCCTATATATATATATATATATATATCAAATATATCAGAATTCCAGTGGTGGCTTTGTTTAAACTGAAAATCCACAGTCTGAAAGAGTGGACATTTTATATGATTTTACCTAGTTATATTTTTATGAAACAATGTCTACATTTGGCATTAGTTTGGAGGTTAGGGTTACAGATGATGCACAAAATTTTTACATATTTTAACACTATTCAGATACAAAATGCACTAACATTCAAAATATTTTGATATAGGAAGCACTAGTCTCAAATATAAATATCTTTGTCCTGTTTTCTTTACTGGTTCCTATACACGGGGCTGAAAAGTTCTGTTGTCATAAAGTACTGGGAAAAAAAGAAAGGGACAACAAAATAAATGGGACTCTAACAACAACAATAAAATTTATACATTTTTATGTGACAAATACATTATAATAAAAATACTAAATACTACAATTTAAATAGAGTTAACAGTGGAATGATAATTTAAAAGACTCATATTTTGTATATCGGTAGGGTAATAATATCCCATATAATTTGTAGTTCATGGGTCACATGACATAGTTGAAGCGATTGAAAACAATGCTTTTGAAAATGATGTTCCGTAATAAATCCTACGACAGTTGTACTTACATTTTACTATTGTTGTTTAAACCTTGTGAATCACTGTGTAACTGTATTTTGAAGTGTTGTCCGCAAAATGTTTTTTATGACTTTTATTTCTTTTCATTATTATTATTAGTAGTAGTATTATGAAAGCCCTGTGATTGTTGTGGTGTCTTTAACGCCCCTGTCTCTGTCCATGGTGCTGAACTGTGATCACGTGACTAACACCGCGCCTCCCCGTGCTTCCGTCCATTTAAACACCTTTTGTGTCTCCCTTTCTTTCTTCCTTTGAATTGACACAATCAAAACAGCCTCTGCAGCAGATTCAATTAACCGACGTGAAAACACAGACGCGTTATTGCGCTGCTCCTTTTGTAAAAGGGCGCGGGGCTGTTTTTCCTCCGTCGCCATTTTCAGATGTGTGATCATGGACAGCGACTACTCCTCGGTGTTGGAAAACCCAGTGTACAGTGAACTGAAACACTTCTGCCGCAGGATCCAGGAGGCCTACATCGAGCTGAAGGAGGAGCTGACTCCCTACAGAGATGATCGCTTTTACAGGTGGGTCTACTCCTGGAAAATTAAATCAGTATCATAAACGAAATAATTATCATTTTTATGTAACTTCTTCTTCTTCTTCATTTGGCCCTATTGTGTTGAGATGGCAGAAGCAAAGAATATAATCATGCAAAGGTTCATCGCTTAAATTTACGAGGCATCATACTGTTTTATTATTTACATTTCTTTCATACAGCGTGTCATTGCTCAACTGCCACAGACAAGCGCGGCCGTCGGGAAATACAACGTCAAATATAATATCAGAGAAAACAGGCAAGACAAAGATGGGTTCCGGTTCACATCATCAGTACATACAGTACAATTTTAAGCTTATTCCTAGTAAAGTCAACAAGTGTTTTCATGAAGATCATGGGTATTTGTAATTTGTCTTGCATTACAATAGAGGTTTTAATCACTTTATACATTTTTTTCAAAAATTAAATTCACATGAAATGGGGTACAGGCTACTTACAAAACATAAACTAAATTGCAGATGTCTGAAATATCTAGTGTTGACTAGTAAGAATGACGTCACACACACACACATATATATATATATAAATATAAATGGTAATTCCAGATAGTGTCAAACTTGCAGATTAAACATGAAAACCGCTTCCTGACAAACACGTTCCCCTTCCGCTACACCGTCACCACGTGACCTCGACCCCGCCTACTCGATGACGTTGCACTGCTGACTGACGTGCATACACGGATGTGGCTTCACGGACTGATTTTGACGCCGTTTCTCGCTCGTGACACATAAAACGAGCGCAAATGGAGCAGTGAGTATAATAACTGTTTGTAGGCTAAACTGCAGATTTGTGACTGGTGATTAAAACCTGCGCGGATATGACTTAAAATCACTGTGCTCCCTCCTGACTTATGTTAGTGCTTGTGTTAAGTAGCATGGAAGCTAGCGGTGTTGACATATCCGCATGCTGTAACCGCTTTATTAAAAAAAAACATACGGTGGCGATTTTCATTAATTTTTTAATATTATTATTTCCCCCCGCTTTCTGTCTGTAATGTAGTTAGTGTGGATTAAACTTATTCCGTGTCTCCTTGTGACAGACTAGCCCCTATGCGGCTGTACACCCTGTCTAAAAGACATTTTGTCTTGGTCTTCGTGGTGTTCCTCATCTGCTTCGGCCTCACAGTCTTCGTTGGGGTCGCAGGTAAGCCTGATCAACATCACTGCTGCAGCACTGCGTTATCACTTGGCTATAATTCATCCTGTCACATATGACTGGTCAATACTTTTTTTGTCAAGCGCCGAGTAACAATTTACAATGTATAAAGATTATATATAGAATGTTCAGTGACTCTTCTCATTTTTTGGTCGTGCACACTTTTGGAAGAAGGAAAACATTCATGTTGTCTACCACAATTCTGTGCCACAACACAATTATTGCTGCGACTACAAACACTTGGGCTGTTATAACTGAAATCACAAACAGTAGCGGGCCACACCGTTGGTGTAGTTGTTAGCACTCTTGCCTTTGCAGCAAGAAGACCCGGGTTTACGCCACTGCTGGAACAAAGGCCTTTCTGCATGGAGTTTACATATTCTTCCAATGTGTTTGTGGGGTTTCCCCAGGATCTCCCAGTTCTCCCACAGTCCAAAAATATGCAGATTTGGGGGTTAGGCAAATTGTACACTCTAAATTGACAGTGAGAGTGAATGGTCGTTTGTCTTTATGTGTGGCCCTGCGATGGACTGGCAATCTGTCCAAGGTGTACCCCACCTCTCGCTTTATGTCAGTTGGGATTAGGCACCAGCGCCCCCAGTTTTATTTACTTGTTAGTGTCTTCGAGGTTCTGCTGCTGAACAAACAAGGAAAGCAGGCTTTATTACGTAGGTGAGGCTTATCAATACCATCTGGTCAGTTCTATAAAATTCAGGATTATTTGTTAGACGAGAAATATGTTTTAGAAATAAAGGCTGCCACATGAAAAAAAAAAGCACAATACAGACAAGTGCAGACAAAAGTGCATTTGGGTTAATTTAATGCAGTCTCTCATTTCACAAACTACTTAACTCAGAAGTTTAGGAGCTTGACTGATGGAGGAATGAACAAATCACCTTGTCCAAAAAGGCTTCATTTCTATAAAATATCTAAATCTAATCTAAATCATCAGTCTACCTCTTTGTAGGCATGGTTCATCTATTTTAATTTTAAGTTTTGCGGCCATTAACATTTTCACTTCCTTCTTTGGGAAGAAAAAACACTTCTCTTTCTTTTTTGTAGGTCCGAGGGTCATTGCTGAGCAAGAGCACAGTGGTGATCAGTTACCGGTAAAAAATACCTCAGTTAAGGTAAGACATTTTTTAGGTAGATGTGAATTTATGGGCCGTCTTTGTAGGGTTTTTTGGTAGCTGCAAGGCTTTTGATTAATGGAACATTATGTGCATATGTTTTGTGTTCATAATATTATTGCAAGTCTAACTGGTCCAAAAATATAAAGATGTATCATCTCATAATACAATGATGTGAACTCTTTCATGGTCAAGAATATATGAAGTAGATTGTAGATTAAAACTTACATTAAAACATACATGTATATTCAAAAGAAACTGGTTTAACCAATAAAATAAGTTGCTGACTGATTTTATATTGATTAATTTATTAACTAATAATTTATTACTAATTTCTAATTTCATGAATATTTCTGGTAATCTGGAATGTGTTTTTAATAAAAGGCATTGATTAAAAATAATCATTAACTGATGGTTGATTGACTCATTAACATATTTGGCGATGTGATTCATTGTATCTTTTCAGACTGGGCCCTTCATTCTAGTTTCTCCTCCTCTCACCACATACAACCAGCAGCTATGGCTCACCTGTGTGATGCAGGCTGAAAATAGCAATAGTAAGGCCACACACTGAGCAGCAGATGACAGCTGTTTACTGTGTTTAATGAGGAGGGCATCTCCATGTGACACCCCAGACAGTTTATCTGTTATTATTCTGTAAACATCCATGGCTCATTAATAATGACTCACTGTTGCTGCTCTCTGTGTCAGTGGGAGACTTTCAGCAACCTTTTGAAATCAATGTGGAGCTGAAGGGAGTGATGCAGGATGCCAGCGTGATGCACATTAACAAAGTGCACCAGAAATCCCGAACGCTGCACTGCGGGAATGTGAGTGTCAATCAGCAACTCAATCTTCTCTCTCTCTCTCTCTCTCTCTCTCTCTTTTCTTACAGTATGCTGGGCTGTCATTAATCATGTAGTCAGGCAGCAGTTAAAAAAAAAGGCACAACAGTGTGTGTACATGAAATATTATTTATCATACAAAACAGGGTGGGAGTCTAAAGTTAGTGCATGATTGCATTTATTTTTTTATTGTACATTTTGTTTACTTCAAACGAGAAGCAAAATTTAAAAATCAGTCAACAGCGCAATGTAGCAATATAGGGTGTGAAAAGGATCTTAAGATCAAACTACTCCTGTTCAGTCAGACATAAGACGTGGGAACATCAAACAAGAAAAGACAACCAATTTACATGGTTACACACCCTGACATTTAACTTAAGAAAACATTAGACATACAAACACAAAAAAACAAACAAAAAAACATACCTAACACATTTTCATTTCATCCATCTTGCAATATACGGGTAATTTGTACCCTTCCATAAATCTCTTTAATGACCTGTATCCAGTTATCACCTGGAGTAACCACTTGAGACTTTTTTGCTGCTAGAATGAATGTTATTAAAATATGCCTGTCATGTCCTGTGAGGAGGATCAGTTTACTGATGATATGTTGCATATCTCTCCAAATATCTTCCCATAAGCACATATTAAATTAAATGTATTGATTTGCAACAGCATTAGACCACTGACTGAACTGACAGAGATAGATGTTTTTTGTCTCCCAACAGAAATGTGAGGAGATTATTGTGCTTCATCTGGGATATTTGAACTACACCCAGTATCAGGTTGTGGTTAGTTTCAGGGGCCTTGAAAACATCACATTTGAACTCAAGGTCAAGTTTGTGGTAGGTGACAAACACAAACAGGTTTTTTCTCTATTGTTTGTATTTGTTTCTGTACTTGACTTTATTCAAATAGCTTGAGTTTAGAAGTTACTTTTCCTTTTTTTGTTTACCTCTTTCTATTCTCTTTTTTAATTAATCACCAGTGGAAGACATATAATCCTACCTTCTCACAAGTAGAAATCTGGTTCCGGTTTGTCTTTGTGGTGTTGACCTTCCTTGTGACGGTAAGAGCAGTAGTTACCTGAAGTCTTCTTCATCTGTATGTGGAAACCTACTTTTTGTGAATGCAGGATGACAAATATTTTTTATTTTATTATTTATTTTTTTTCCAGTGTTTGTTTGCTCATTCTCTGAGAAAGTTTTCTATGAGGGACTGGGGCATAGAGCAAAAATGGATGTCTATCCTGCTCCCATTGCTGTTACTCTATAATGGTGAGTTTATTATGGTTCCTTTAACTATGAACATGCTTGTATGTCCACTGCCATTACTAAGCCTCTACAGTCCTTTAACAGCAAGATAAAGTTTAAATTTTACATTTTTCCCTGTACATCTTTTAATATGTCAAACCTGACGGTCAGATGTGTTGTCTATTTTGCTGTTCAGATCCATTCTTCCCACTGTCATTCCTGGTCAACAGCTGGTTCCCTGGGACGTTGGATGCTTTCTTTCAGGCTCTGTTCCTGTGTGCTCTCTTACTCTTCTGGCTCTGTGTCTACCATGGCATCAGAGTTCAGGTGGGTCCAGTATTATTCCCATACTTTGATTTTCTGAAAATTCTACGATGAGTCTTATTTTTTTTTTACAGTTTGTGTTGTTTCCACAGGGTGAGAGAAAGTGTTTGACGTTCTACCTGCCTAAGTTGATCATTGTGGGTCTTCTTTGGCTCTCAGCGGTTACACTGGGTATTTGGCAAACGTAAGTCTGACCTCACCAGTGGGACTATCTTTGACCCAACTGTGAATTACCTCAGGACCATAGACACTTTATAAAAGCAAACATAGTCTTCTATTTAAAAAAGAACTCCAATTTTTAAAACTCAAGGTTTGTTTTTACAACTAGAATTTCAAAGACTGACCTCAGTCGCCCCCTCATCACTAACATTTTCTTCTGTTCTATTTCTTGGGGTTCACTTTTCAAATCAGACTACATCCATTTTTATGTACAGTCTCTGCTCAGGACTGAACAAGATCTACTCTTTTTGTCCTGAATTTTCAGGGTCAATGAACTCAAGGATCCTACATATCAGTACAAAGTGGATATTGTGAACTTTCAGGTGAGACTTTGGCCTCTAAACACATGCTAAGATGTGAGTTGGATCATTGTTATGAAGGAAGAGAACATAGTCAAGGCAACATTTAATCAACCCTGGGTTTGACTGGTTTAAATGATTTGTGTAAGCAACTTACAAAGTGTTACTCAGTATAAATTCATAAACAAACAGTGTTATTGTTAGATGTGATGTCAAATTTGTTTATGTCAGTGTCTTAATATTTACTGGTACATTTTGTTCCCTTACAAGTAAATGTCCATTGTATTTCTGCAGGGCATGAAGGTCTTTTTCCTGGTTGTGGTTGCCCTCTACATTCTCTATCTGATTTTTCTGATTGTCAGAGCTTGTTCTGAACTCAAAAATATGCCATACTCAGGTATAACACCAAACCACACCACTCTGTATTTGATTCATCTTAACATTTTACTGCTCTAACAGTCATTTGCTGTGTGTTTTCTAAACAAAGATCTCAGACTCAAGTTTTTGACAGTTTTGACATTTGTGGTGCTCATCATAAGGTATGTTGAATGGAAATTTACATACTAAAGTGTGAGCTCTTGGAAGAGTTAGGTTTAATTTGATCTGATTGTTTTTGTTGCTCTTCTTTTCCAGCATGGTTATTCTCTACCTGAGGTTTGGTGCCAAGGCTCTACAGAACAACTTTGTGGCTGAACTCTCAGCTCATTATCAAAACTATATCCTTTTATGTGTGTGTGTGTATGTATGTATGTATGCGTGTGTTTTTAAAAAAAAAACAAAACAAAAAACACAATTTTAACCAAGTCATGTCACATTAGTCAGCTATTATTCCTTAGCTCCAGAAATACCAGCTGAATTTTTATCCTTCTATGGCCTTCTTAACTTTTACTTGTACACATTAGCATTTGTGTATTCCCCCTCCAAAAATGCCCTTTATGGTAACTAATGCAGCCTCTACCAATTCTTAATATTTTCTATATTCTGCAGTTAATGATGAACTATTGTATTAATGTGCCTCCTTATGTTAAATTCCTCAGACTCCCAATTGAAGGATAATCCTGCTTTCTCCATGCTAAATGACTCGGATGATGAAGTAATATATGGGTAAATATAAGCCGGATGATTCCTGAAATTCTTGTGTATTTTATATTTAATTAAAAGACAAACATTAGCATACTTGAATTCAGAGAGCTGGTGGTTAATCACCTAACCTCAAGTATATGTAAATAGAACATTTATTTATGTAAAGCTTATGATGTCTTCTCTTTGTGAAGGAGTGACTATGAAGACATGCCATTACAAAATGGACGTGCAATCAAAGCAACTGCAAAGTACCAGGATGAGAGCGACAGTGACTGAATCTCCTCTTTTTCTCTATTCCTGTTGAAAACCACTAGATTACATGAAAACAATCAGTCCCATGTACAGTATGTGTACATAAGCATCGAGTATTTGGATTGGTAGTATGGAATGACATTGTTAAGTGGACATAAATATATTTTTTAAAAAAAAGTTCCATGTCTGCTGAATGTACTGTAATTTTACTGAAGGTTGAAGATCCTCTTCCTGTTGATTACTTATGATACTTAGAGTCTCATTGGGAAAAAAATGTTTACATATGTAAACATGGCTTTGCAAATGAAAGTGAGCCAGTGAGCTCAGTAGAATAAATAAAACAATGTAAACTTGTAAAAAAGCCAAAATTATTCTTTTTCTTTACAACCTTAGTTAAAATAATCAGGAAGGGTATTCAAGGGTGTTATTTTTTATGCTTTGTTGTCTCTGAACTTATCTTGTGTTGTTTTAGCGATTCCTTTCTGTTCTCTGACCATCTGAGTTCATAATAGCAGTGCTGGCTGTGACAATAGCTTTGTCCTCCGACATGTTTAAAATATAGTTAAGAAAGAGCCTTAACTGGACACAGTGCCACTGATTTACTACCACTCCTTACCAGAGCTTTTCCTTGAAAGCAGCTTTGTTATTGCACTCCATTAATTTTTACTTTAAATGTATTTATTTTACGGCAAAGTGATGACATTTGATACTGTATTATCTGATTACTTGGATATATTTTGATGAACTGCATGGATTTTTAACAATGTTGTGTTATTGTACTACTGATCTAGAAACTGAACATTTCTTATCCCTGCACATGCGGTAGTTATACCATTAGCCAAAAATATTTTGCCTTATGTAAATCATGACTATTTAAGGACATTTTTGGGGACATAACGTTCTTTATATTATGAGACATTTTCGGCCATTTCTTTTATTCAGTCAGACTGGAGTGAATGGACAAAAGCAGCCAAAACAATTGTGCTTCTAGTCTGTAAAATCTCAACATGGTTTAAAATCAAGATGGTGCCTTGTCTTTACATAAATGGGCTGCTGTCTTAAGTCTTATAAATACTAAGACATGAAATATACATATTTAATTCTGTCAGTGTGAATATAACATGTTGAGGTGGTTGAATGAGGTTTTTGGGAGTTATATGTTGAAATTCTTTGAGATTTTTGTTGTTTTATGAGAAAATGTGTACATGTGTACCACTCTATCATTTCACATATAATAAAGTCAGTATAAACACCATAGTGATTAAGTCAAATTTCTTTAATTACAGACAACTTATTTCATTCAGATAAATCCAATCTTTTAAAGACTTTAGTGCCTCTTTTGGTGACATGTCATGAATATGTACACAATAAGATAAAGGTAAGGATGTGAGTACATTTCTTTAAAGCTGTTTGTCATAATAAAGACCCCTGCTTGATGGAATTATGAGGCCCCTTAGTACTATAATTCAACCTTTTGGGCAAGAGATAGCAGTGAATGCAATTATTTCCTATTGACATTGCACTCCTTTTTAACGTAACTACAAAACTTCAAGCCAAAGAGTTGTCTAGTGGCTCCTTTTTTCCCCAGAGTGTTGATGCTCTGAATTTCAAATTACACAGTTACGTAGACCTACAGATGAGGTACTATTACATGATTTTCAGCAGAGTATTAATGAAGATGTCAAAACAAACAAAACATAAAAAACCCTTTATCATGCAAGGTTAAATGTTGTTTTAAAAACATCCTGTGTCTGGATCACCACTGAAATCTAATCATTTCTGTCTTTGACCATAACTTACATAACCTTATAAAAGTCCGTTACTTTTTGAGTTATACTGCTCACAAACAGAAAAATCCAGCCATGAATACAATCTCCATGGTGGAGGTAATAAGCAGGTGCCCTGCAATGGGTTCAAATGGCAAGGCCAAAAACACTGACGATACAGTACATGGACTTGTTCTCCCATCTCACTGCACAGCTCCCTGTTTAATGAAATAAATTTAAATTAATTAGTAACAACATCACCTTGGCATTTATACATTTAATGCTACAAGTTTGTGACGCTTTAAGAGACAAACTTTGTCCAAACTAAACTAATATTTGCTGCCAAATATTTTAAAGATTTCATTGTATCCATTTGCAGAAATGTAACAAACTGTTTTACAGTCAGTGAGTCAATTAAAAAAAAATAAAAAAATAGCATAGCATATTTAAAAGTATTCAGAGGCGTGTTTGATTTTACCATCAGTAGAGTTGTCCCAGAAGCAGGCACTGGCTGTTTGCAGACCTGCACCATTTTTCTGCATGATGATGCAGGTTACTGAGGGGGAAAAACAAAACTTAGTTTTCATACCAACTTTAGAGTACTAAGACACACCAGCATCTTTATTTCTGGCAGGAGTAAACAAACTTACCAATATATTTGAAAGGCTTTCCCATTTTGCTGAGTTGACTGAGGCACTGCTCCACTACAGATGTGGACCACTGGTTTACTCTGCTGTGTTGGTAAGTACTTCCTCCTATGGCTGCTTCTACTGACTACAGACACAACAAACTGGAATTAAGAACAGATCTACACCCACAAGGTCATTCTCTTTATTAGCCTTAAAAAATACAGTGAATAACAGCCAATCACTCAATCAATCTTTGTTCTATAGAACTTTTCTAACACATCAAATGTAACACCAGGTGAGCTTCACTCACAGACACACTCACACGTGACAACACAAATTTCAAATTATGCATACAAAGGCCAGGTTAGATTATTCATAATAGGAACTGTACAAAAAAGGAGCTGATTAATCGCTATTTCAACCAACAGTTTTTAAACGAGGAGAAACCAGAGGCAGAGTTATAATCAAATACATAACCACGCAGAATAAAAATGAGACAGAAGGATGAATACAGAAATACAAATAAAATCCTAATAATATCAATAAATTATAATGATGGAAAACTATAATGATGATAAGGAGAAGGTATCGGTGCTGCCTAGTGATGGCGGCGTTTCTTAGCAACCGGCGGTCACTAAACACTAAGTCGCTAAGAGTAGCACTGCGCAGACAAATATTACAACTTAAAAGAAAAACCAAATAACATCATTTTACCTCTTTAATTATTTTGCTCACGTCTTCAACGATGAACACAGTCTGTTGGTGAAGAAAAAGACAAAGTTTAAGCTAGCAAGCTAGCTGAGTAGCTGCTCGCCTTTTACTAAAGCCAAACTGTGGCGAGACAACTTTTCAACTTTACTCTGTAAACTTGTAGCAAATACACACAATGGATAGTTAAAAGTATCAAGCTTACCTCCTCTTCCGTTTGATACTCGTCCATGGTTTTTTGATCGATGCCGGAAGTGTCAAGTGACTCCAGTTAGTCCCAAAAAAGCTTTTTCCGGTCATCTTCCTTCAGAATTAAAGCTTCAATGAAATTTTGTCTTTACACATTTGTGTGTATGTGTGCGCAGAAGTGTAGAGAATCGAGGATGTATTCTTATGATCATTATTTCAACACACAACGTTTGTTACTTGTCGAATTGTATTAGTCATATTCAAGCGAAAAACTAATAAAATGCAAAATCACAGCAAGAGAACAAAAAAACAAAAAACAACTCAAACTAAAGCAAGTGGATTTGCAAATACCAACGCACGTATGCAGGTGGGCGGAGTATTTCCCGTAGCCCAAATCTGATTGGTTTACTGATATAAGCTCTAACCAATCAATGGTCTTGAAGAAGTGGCGAAGCAAAACTTTCAGTGATTGTCGCGGTGGAGACAGTGTGGAGCACGTTTACAGGTATGTTAAATGTTCTAAAAACAGAGTAAATTAAAATGTCACCTTTCAAGTTAATATGTTGTAAAGCCGAGTAGTGACATATACATTTCATCCAACCTGACAGAGTTTTAGAGGAAGTTTTACAAACCGTGTAGTGACTTAATCAAGTAGAGATGAAGATACGGTTGCTGTTAAAATGGACTCATCCACTTAAGTCTTAAATTGGGGGCGTTAGAAAAATTACAATTAATCAGTTTATAGTTAAATCTTAAACGCAAATGAAGGTAAATATATACATTTTAAGAATATAATTAAAATAAAGTTTTATTAAAGTTATTTCGACTTCTGGTGAACAGCCTCTATATAATCTCGTCGAAAAGGTCGTTAGCGGCCTCTGCTGGACACTAGTCTCCACTACCGGAGTGAAGTCGGTGCCATTTAATGGCTGCCAATTTTCATCACAGGTACTACAGTACTTCAACAAAACAGTCACTTGTCCCAATTGGACATTAAGCGTGGACGGATGCAATTACCTGATGCTAAACCTAATCTGAAATCCAACGTGCTTTTTAATTGGTTCTGTATTGGGAACCGACGTCTTGAATTCACGCTAAAGTCTGGTGGGGAAAGTGTGAGTCTTTTATAAAATTGTTAATTTATTATTAATTAATCGATGTTGTGACTTCGTTGATACAAATTAATAACATGAAATGAATTAAAATGTAAGCAGAGTATTTAAGTGAGCCGTCGACATTTCAGGCTGGGTGCAGTTTTACTGTTGTCCCGCCGGGGGGAGACAGAGAGACACTTCATATTTGTAAACGTTTTAGCTTTTAAACGTAAGCTCGTGTTAACAGGTTAATTTTACTAATGCACACGAGACTGTTATCGTTAAGAGTAAGACAACATGGCTATAAAGTAATCCGATTGGGTAGGAATAGTTGAAAATGCAATTAAAGCCAGAAACATTCGTTTAAAAAATAGCCATCGCCTATTGGCTGATAGCGGGCTGAGTTATAGCTTTAGCCGACGTAGCATCTGTCGTTTCTGTCGTTTAACATGTAATCCTGTGTGAATTGTTGGTGCATATTTTTCATAAAACGACAGACTTCTCTGTCATAGTTTGTTGGTTAATTTTGTACTTAAAGAAAATGTGTGGAACCATGAGTGAGAGTTACATGGAGGAGAATGACCCCACATCTGGAAGCTGTGTTAGGTATCGCTTCTCGGCCTTTTGGCTAAGATCAAGTGTAGTATCTGTTCTTATCAGTTTAATATCTGATACGTCCCCTACCCGGGGACCATATATTAAATTGATTTTTGGAACAGGGAGATGGAATAGGGGCTTGCTCCGTCCACTCCACGCATCGACCTGGTATTGCAGTATCTCCAGGAACGGTGCACTTCCCCCTATGTGTTAAAAGAATTTAAATCAAGTGCCACTACAGGTTGTCAGGTTATCCAATGTTAAGTAAGACGTTACGTAATTTAATTCTCTATTCGTATTCGTAGGGGAAGTATTATACTGATAATGTACCCAATGTTAACGATGAGTGAACTGTGATACATTACATTACTGTGTCAGGAGCAGATTGCATGCGACATGCTGGCATTCAGAGATGGTCCTCTGCATACACTGGTTGTAATTAGTTATTTTAATCGTTGCTTCTTTCGATTGTTTTAAACCAGTGTGGACACCTGCTGCTTATTGTTTTGTTTTTTTTAAATCTTCTTTTCCCAGAACTTCTGTGGCTCCAATGAGCCTGTCTGCCACTAACAACAATGCCACATTCAAAGTCAGTTAAATCACCTTTCTTATGCTTCTGTTTGAACTTCAGCAGATCGTCTTTACCATGCCTAAATGTTTTGAGTTGGTAGGTGTTTTTCATAAAGTGTCTCTTTTCAATTCATGGAAGTCAAGACTCACAGTAAACTAAGTGTGAACCCTGAAAATTATCTTCATTATTTACACTTTGCAGTTGGGTCTCTCTTACTGTGACATGTCAAAAAATGTTTTGGGTGAGAAGAGCTTTTATTGAATGCCCCAAACATTAAATGATCAACATTGTTTTGCATTGCTTATGCATTAGTTACTAACAAACATTAAAGCTGTAGAGTGTAACTTTTAAATATTAACAAGTGTCTACTACATTTTAAACCATTGTCAAATGAGTGTAAACAGTGCTGACTAATCAGCTCCATATTATTCTGTTTCTCAGCATAGCAGTGTACAAATAATGAGACATTGCAGTGCTCATTTGATAATGTCTTTAACAGTCTCAAGTCCAATACAAGGTTGTCATTTCTGTGTGATGGGGAATGAATTTTGGTCCATTAGCCCCCCGACTCTTTCCTGGAGAGTCTGAACCACTTCTGCCAGGATAAAGAGATGCGTGTCGTCAAGATCTTTGAGGATGAACTTCTTTCCCAAGGCCATAGTTTCATCAAGGTAGAGCAGGAACTGTTTCATTGCAGGATCACTGGTTTGTTGAGCAGAGAAAACAAAAGGCTATTTATTTATTCATTTATTTTTTAAAATATAATTAACCAGATACATTCCCATTGAAATGGAGATCTCTTTTACGAGGGCAACCTGGCCAAGAGGTGAGCGACACACGTCATAATAAATGCAAGTTCAAAAGGCAGATTACAAACAATAAATAAATAGGCAATATTTTATAGTTTTGGCAATTACAAAGTGCAGTCGTTGAGACTACAGTAACAATTAAAAACACAGACAATGTTCTATGGATTCTCGTTGTCTGACGTTTTAAATGTTACAGACAATTTTCACCAACATGTCATGACGTAGGGTGACACACATTCTCAGTTTTTCCTCACCATTCCACAAGCACACCTTTGTGCACGTTCACCATGTCTCACAGGCAGAGAGAAAATCCACAGCAATGACCAAAGCCTGCAGAAGAAAACAGCTGTCTCTCAAATCAAGATTAACTTACAAAGCAAAGCCTAAAGGTAGTAGTAAAGTCCAGTGATAAAACGTCGAACAAAGGAGAAATAGTTATATGCGGGCCTCGGGTGAATATTCACTGAGACTATTTTCTTATCACATTAACATTGCTAATGTCCTATTTATCTTGTTAGCGCGTTACGTTATTTATAAAGTGTTCTAGGGACAGCGGGATAAATGCTACAAAAATGAAATGCTTCAATTAACAAACAATCATTAACAATTTACATACCGAGCGATATTCAAGTAAAAAAAAAAGGTATTTAAGAAAACGCGTTTCACTACTAGCTGTGCTCCGTTGTGCTATATGCTGCTAACCGGATGTAGCTACTGGATTGTACGGTATGTACCGAGGGACAGTCTTCTCTTCAAAACGTTTAGCGTAGGGCAAAAATATACAATATATTATGGATAATAAATGCTGTAACAGTCATAAAACCCAAAGAATATAACGCGTTTGGCGACCACCCTTGTAAGTATTTTACCAAAATTATACCATAATATAGAATCAAGAACTGCCTAGAATTTGGGGACCCTCATGTATTTCCCTTGGAATAATGTCTTTAAATTGTTTGATTAGTAAACAGAAATATATGTATTATTTAGATTACGAAATGAAAAAGTATTCACTGTTAAACTCCTGAAGCCTATTGCTTTTAAGAAATAGAGAATAAGCCTATACACTCACCAGCCACTTTATCAGTTAGAGAAATACATCAAATATGCTGAAGCATACCTGCTTTAAGGTGATTGATTAATTATTTCTCGATTAATCAGTTGCGTGATTAAGCCAAAATGATTGATTTAATGATTTTTTGTTATATGTAGCAATTGAAATATTTACATTTAAAGACTTTCGTTTTTACTAAAAAACACTCAAACTGATTGTCAAAATAGTTGATCAGTTTAGTTATCAATTAATTGATTCATCGTTGCATTGTGAGATGTTGCTTAACCTTAGAATAATGTATTTTTAAGGAGCTTTGAGAGAACCAAATAGCAGTGCAACACAGTATGTAGACAAGATTTATTCTTTGTCTGCAACATTAGTGGCAGTTTGGACCACCAGCATATGCTGATTAAAAACAATTGTCTGACAAGTCCCTTAAAAATAATAATAATTAAACAAAAAGCAAACAGAACTAATACAACTACAGGTCCATTTAGAGTAAGGTTCAGAGAGGAACATTGTTGGCACAAAATTTTTGTAACACTTATGATAAAATATAAATATATATATTTAAAAAAACACAGTACTCTGGGCAAAAATGTAATGGATGTGAGTGACAACAGCATGTACATGCATCTTAAATTAAGTCAGTGCATTATGCAAAATACTTTAATCTGCTTAGGCTGAACAAAATATAAATTGGGTGACAAATAGGTTTATATAATTAAAATCTTTAAAAACTAAAATGATGTTAAATTCATCTCATTAAAAATTAGTGAGACAAACCATTTTTTAAACCAAATTAGTAGGAGAACAAAACATCTTCACAGCTGACAACTATTGTCATAGATATCAATATGCAAAATAAATTTGAGTTCCCTACTTAAACTATGATCAAATTCATTTGTTTTATAAATGGAACAAGGAGAGGCAGTCATGTTTCCATTTGGTGCAGGGATGTTGATGAGTGGCAGTGCTCTCCTAGGTTTTAGTTACATAGTAGGTTCGATCAATGTATTTGTGTTTGCACACTGTACTTCAGTCAGTGGCTGATATAGCTCTGAAGTGCTTCCTGGATGAACTGGAGGCTACGTTTGTACAGGAATGAGTCCTTCTTCTCAGGCTTGCAGATGTTGAGATGATCTACATCCACCTCGATGAGCTCCCCTATGCCTAGATCTGAAACCAAATCACACCAAGCAAACCAAATCAAAGCTAAGGCTACAGATTACAAACATAGGACGTAAAACATTTATGTTCTGTTTGCTCATTTATATTTAAGAGCTAAACAGTGAAGATTAGAGTGCAACTCAACTTGCATGTTTTGTCCTAACCTGACCAAATCTGAAAGAATATTAACTGAACCTGACAAAACTTATTATCGACAGCATAAACAAAATTTTCAGACTCACTATTAATTGCAATCAGTTCCTCTTTATTATCTTCTGTTGCGTTACATAAAGAATGAACCTTAGTTCTAAAAAGAAAAACTAGGTCAATTCCTTATTAGTTTCTACTTATTATCACTTATTTTTACACGTCATACTGTAAATCTATTACTAAATGTTCACAGCGCATTTAATTGACATCACTGAACCCAACCTGAGCCCGACAATTATCTCTGGATTTTTGTCCAAACTATGCTCTTTCACAGATACACAACACAAGTGCATGAGTATTCATACTTGCTGATTGTGACGGTACCACCAGTATCTTCATCATGGGACCAACGTTTGTTGGCAGCATCTCTGCAAAGCTCAACACCTTGAATTCCCTTTGTTTGGCCATATTCAAGAAGTTCTCATTCAGGTTCTGCAGTGCTGGTGAGTCTTAAAACAAACAGATGACAACAAAAAGTAGACGTTGAACAATGAAAACAGTCGTAGCCCTCAGAATACATTTTATTCACTTACCTTTACAAAGTTCTCTGACTTCTATAGAAGGAAAGAGGAGATATCTGACATTGACAGAGTACTCGGCCACGGAGGTACCACGGTGAGGAACACTGTAGAACACGATGCCCTTGGTGTTTTTTAACAGCCCATGCATGTCTGGGTCCTCCAAGGCATCCAGCAGCATTTTCTTAACCAGTAATCCTGAAGATAAAACAAATAAAAGAGGACACAGACAAACAGTGGACCTTTTAAAATCCAGCATATACAAACAAAGATCAAGTTCATGTTTTGTAACGGGTTCAAGGGATGGGATTAAAAATCTGACATATGTGAAAGGAAAAGACTCCCAAAATACCTCCCATACTGTGGGCTACCCAGACCACAGGCCTCTCTCCAACCCCGGCCATCTTTAATTTCTTTAGTAGCTCTTGACTTCTATAGGCCAAAGACATCCTAAAGACACAGGTGCAGAGAAAATGTCACCACTTTGTATATAACTTGTTGGAATTGAGTATAATGCATATTAGACCATTAACTCTGTGCAAGTAGAGGCAAATATTGTATATTTTAATTATTGAGATTGTTTTGCTTAATATCTTCACTATTAGTACAAATCCCAGTGCTTGCATACAATTTCCAACATGATGTTTTAGGTCAATTATGCTACTATTCCCAGTAAAATAAAAATTAAAAAACAAATCTTCATTTATCTGTTGTGGTGACCCCTAGAGATGGAAAAGCCTAAAAAAAAATCTTAAACACCAGTGGACATTTCAATAAAACTATGGATTCTTCACCTCTGATTCTCAGCAGGACACTTGGCCATCCAGTCACTGAGGTGACTGTCATACTCCACTGATAGTATTCTCAGATTTGGACAGTCAGCTGCCAACCAAGACTGCCAATAAGAGAGGGGAGATAAATTATTTGAAGATGCACATGGCCTCACAGTAATTGAGTAAACAAAACTTTAATTAGTCTCCCCTAAAACCATAGAGATCAATCGACAGTCAATTTCATTTTAATAAAGAAAAAAACACAGGAAAACATTATGGAAATCCTGTTATCCTCCCAACAAATTAAGAGCAATTAATTTGATTTGTTACCTTTGGCCAACACTCTGTATAGTCGTCCCAGCTGTCTGCCTCCTTCTCTTCATCCAACATATTGCGGTCTTTCTGCCTCCATGTTTTAAAAGCTGCTCCTAGAATCCCATGGATGAACAGCACGTCTGCTTTGATTGGCTGACTAGAAATTAAAAATGCTGTTATAGAGGGGTGTTGGTTTAAAGGTGAAATAAAATGTAACTAAGTTTAACAATTGCATAACAGAAACAATTCATTTTTTTCCTACTTGCCACGTGTTTGTGGATGGAGGATATAGACACCGTCTTGGTATTTCTCTTTTACAGTCTCCCTATCCAGGTTAGCCAGAGCACGAGCTGCGTGAGATGCCTGTATGACATGAGGAGAGTGCATCATCTCTGCCAGGATGGACAACCAGCCTGGAGGTGGGTAAGAAAGAAACAACAACAAAATGATGATGAATGAAAATTAAGACATTCTAATCTATGTAAGAACTAAATAAATTCAAAATGGATATTAATGGTAACAGTAAAACAAAAACACTCAAATAGATTGTTAAAATAGTTAGCAAAATAATGTCTTCTTTGGTTGTAACACAAAAAAAAATACCAAGATGTTTGAAGGTTCGATTAGTGGTAATGCAATTTATAGACTAAGTATTCAAAACAACGATTTAGATGATTAATAATAATATTAATATCCCATGTCTAAGATAACTCATAAGCACAAACATCTCTTAAATAATCAGACAGGTTCTAGACTTACCAGACTGAGCTATAGCTTGGTGTAGACTCTCATTTTGCGCCAAGTTTCCTATGATTCGAATGATGTTCCTTTGAATCTTCAGGGAGTCTCTACGGAGGCGATAAACTCTCTGGAGGAGCTGCAGGCCCCCATTGGCAACTATGTGGTCACAGTGGTTCTGGACCTGCAGAAATAAGTGCAGTCCAGTTATTCATTCACCCGTTTAAAGTACCTTTTACATACTACCTTTTGTACCATTAGAAAAGTTTACATGGCTCTTATCTTTTACTTGCCTGACTTTAAAAATGTTAACGGAGATCAACAAAGAAAGCACTTCTGTGGTAAATATAATCCGTTTGAGACCAAATCATTTAAATGCAATTATTACCTTAGAGTGCTGTACCAGTGCCTGCACACAGAAGGACTCCACCTTCTCTGAGGGGACAGAGGTGAGGCTCTGGGTATAAGGCAGTCCATTGCCACCAAAACACCAAAGACCACCCTGCAAAATGAGAAAGCACAGGTGTTTGAGATATTTGAGCCTACAAGAGATTTTGTTTGTTCTAGGCTCTCTTCTTATTAGGAAAAATTATGTGTACATGTATACATCCTTCTGTTATGATTACCCGTTGTGCTGCCAAGGACTGAGTGCTTTCTCTGACGGCCAGTGAAGTGAAGTACTGAACGCATTTGTCCACCTCAGACTGAGGCAGAGATCCCAGCAGCTTCCTCAGTCCGTCCTCTAGTGAAAAACCCTGTGACAATGTTGACACAGCTCAGTGTCCATCTTGTATAAAACACAAGTGTGAGGTAAAGCTGAGCCAAAGAGACATATAACCAATTACATACATCTTCTAGGTCAGGAAGCATGGGTGGTGGCAGGAAGAATCGCAGGTCTACCTGAGGGATCCGGGCCAGACCCACTGCTGTTCGCTGGTCTATAACCTGGGCTGCTGTGCGGTACTGGTAGTCTGCAACATTGACATGTGAGTAATATAATTCCCTCCTTCATTCACTTATTGTACACTTAGTGTAATATGCAACAGCTTTTGCACATTTACCATGCCAGTGGTGATTATCTGCAAGTTCCTGTACAGCCTGTAGTCGGTCAGCTTTATTTGCTGACTGTGTTCTCTTCAACAAGACCCACAATGCCACCTCATGTGGGTCTGCATCTACATGGGTATAGTGCTCTAAAACATTCAGATAGGGCAAACTGTTTAAACATTTAGTGGCAAAAGGAAAAAGATGATTAAACTTTACTAAGCACACTCTAAAATGCTCTGACGTTTTATTCAAACTCTGCCTACAATGACTATCACCATCTACAGAACCGCCTTCAGATTAGCTACAGCTTGACAGTTACAAACCTTGTGTCCTCAGTTTGGCGGCTGTTCATAATTAAAGGTCAAAAGTCAATTTTAATAGAGATTGCACTGGAGTATAATTTTTGACTAAATGAGTAATATAAAATTATTAAGTAATGTATTTGACAGCCACACAATAAACACATGAATGCACAAACTATGTGACATTCAAAAACAGGATGCACATGTGCAAGCCAGGTGTTTCCTTTGGTCTCCATTTTCACTGTGTGTAAAAAGTGGGCTTTTGCATTCTGAGCATCAGCACAACCTTTGCTCTTCAAATCAGGAAACACCGGCTTAAGTTCTATGGTTTCACACTATGGGTTTTGATATTTCCAGGTGAACTTGTATAAAAAGGCAACTTTTAGTTTCTTACCATCCAGTGAATGCAGCAAAAGCCTGGAGGATAGTTCCAGAAACCGCCGTGCTGCTTTATGAAGTTCCCTCCTTGCTTTGTGTGTAAGCCCTGACACATACACACAATGGAAAAATAACTACCATGATCTTTTACAACATCAGGATTTCATTTATACTACTAAGATAACTAATATATCTATTACTAATGTCATGGTTGTCAGTTGGTATCACAGTATACTAATGCTGTTTGGTGAGTGTTCCATTAAACAAATGAACTTTGAGTAGAGGAAGTGAGATCAGTCAACAGATTGACCCAAATATTCAAACAGGAAATACAGTTACAGGGAGAGGAAGGAAAGAAGTGAAGTTATGATTGTAGATGTCACTGAGCACCTGGGCATGACAAATTCAGTCTGAATTTATGTTCATTCAAGACAGGAAGCCACTCTGCCAGTTTGGTAAAGTTGGGCTATGTCTAAAAACAGTAAATCTAACCTAAAACACATTTTTGTAAGTGTTTTAAAGGGACTCATGACAGGAAATCCTTACCTGCTGTTAAGTTCTCCTTTTCATCTGAGGAAGTTGGTCTCAGATAAATGTAAGATTTGTACTTCTCTTGGAAAATTGCACTAGTGTCAATGGTCACAGCCTTGTCCAAGGCTACAACCTCATATGTAATAAAAATACAGCCCCTGCAGAGAGATAATGGATAACAGTCTTTCACAGAAACAGTACAGCTTAGATTTTGCTTGGTTTTGGATTCTGGGATTAATATCTGCAAGTATTTATTTATCTTACCCTAAAATAACTGCACCAGTTACTTTGGCAACCTTCCCTACAGTTAAACACAAAGAAAAATATATTCAAATAAACTTTTAAAACTGTTTAGGCATAGACATAGGCATATAGTGTATGGTGAATCCATGTATTCAGAATGACTATGTTTATGGGACTGCTGCTGACAATAATCAGCATAATATAGTTGGCATATTTAGGACCCTTAACTCACTTAAATCTTTCCACTGAAGGACTTTCTTCACTCCAGGTGGCCCAGCTGTGCTCAGTCTCCGACAGCGGATCAAACGTAGAGCTGCAGCAGACATTCTCCACCTATGTACCTGCATTACGTTTGGGGCAAGTTTTGTTCATCAGACCAAAAAGAACCTTATTCTAAAGTAGGGTTACTTTAGGGTTGCCAGGTCAGTGGTTTTCATTGGGTTACCTTTTTCTGTCTGATGCTGAGTTAGACTGTTTTAAAGTGTTGACATTGGAATTTGTTCCTCGTTTCAGTTCAAGATTTTCATATCACTGTAAAGCATCTGGTTTAGTTCGCTGTAAGAGAATCAGGTGGATGAAATAATTTACATCAACATGTAGCCAATTTACACTTAACTGTTAATATGTCATACACATTGACTGTAGTTAAATGCAGTACTGTATTTTAGATGATACACCTAATGTTCATTCACCGCACCTTGTTGTGGCTCAGTAGTAAATGCATTTGACATGAGGAACATCATGTTATAGAGGCAAGATGTTTTTAATGCAGGCACAATAAACATTTGTTCTTTTGTTCTTTTGGCAATGACGTTAATGCTTATGGACTTGTGGCAGTGGTATATTTTGAGTTCTGGTATTTGACTATTATTTTTGTTGCTGCTGCGCTGGTTTTGTCAGACCTGGCAACCCTGATTTGACAGTTTCACATCGATATCGTTAGGTCCGTAGCCAAAGCCATTTTAATAATGACAACCATGTACGAAGCTGAACAGTTACACTTGAATCGAAGGCTGTAAGAAAACACATGCGCACAGTACCAACATTTAACTGATTTATGACAAATAGTTGACGCTGTTTGTTGTCGTTTAACAAACTATATTGTCCCCCTGCTAAAGTTAGCTTAGCTTCCGTTTACTCGCAATAAATAGCGAAGCCAGTGTCGAGCTGACGAAACCGACTGACAGGTAGTTCGATATCGTATGTTGCTGTAAACCAACCTTTATGAACTATTCATAATTTTAACATAACACTGAACACGAAATTACATTAACACTTAACAGTGACATACCACATATGTTAATTTTAGCTACCGTGCCGCTGCCAAACAAACCCTCTCCTGCGGTTTTATTTCCAAAATTGAGTAGTGACATTACCTTTTTTGGCCGACTGACCGGTTTGAAAGCGACAACAGACCGTATTGTTCCTCAGTCCTCACCACTAATAACCACCGCCGACACTTGACTGCAACTACTGCTGTTCATAAACACAACGTAAACGTGTCGCACAAATAAGGCGTCATTTACCGTAACTGATGCAAAAAAGGTACAAGATCATTAATAACGTATTATTTAGAAAAGGGAGAATTTTAAATTATGCGAGTGCGTGTATATATATGTTTAGTGATAAATAAACAGTCTTTGTAATATTAAATTTTTATTACACTATAAAGAAAAAATACAAACAAAACACAGCTACAACACTCTAGTAAACAAATACACAACACAAATATTGGTTGCCAGAGATTTCTGATGCCAGGAAATATTTGTAACAATTTTTTGCTTTCGACTTGTAACATTTGGACACTTAAATATTGTACTGGATTATGTGTATGCTAAGAACAATTCTTACACTTAATTATATGCCTCTTGTTTATTACACTCACTCACTCATTTTCTACCGCTTTATCCAGTGAGGGTCGCAATTGTTTATTACACTTTATTCTAAAATTAAATGTCACCTATTTTGATAATTGATCAATCTCTTAATCAGTTTCAGTATTTTTCAATATTTGAAACAAGCTATCAGATTTTTCAACTTCTTAAATGTGAATACTTTCTGGTTTCTTTGCTCCATTTCACAAAGAAATCAATAAAAGTAAATAGTTTTGATTTGCAGACAAAACAAGACATTTGAGAGCATCATCACTTCCAGGTTTGGTAAACAGTGATCAACATTTTCTGACATTTTACAGACCGACAAGTACTTGATTAATCGAGAAAATAGTAAACAGATGAATCAATTACGAAAATATTTGTTTGTTGCAGTTCTCTGATAAGTGTCCATGGTCCATCAAGGTCATCTCTTTATGAAGCTCCTGCAGGGTTGAGGCTGCACATTCCATAAGTCCCTCAGCCAATAATTTAGACCATCTGATTTCAATGTTAATGTTAGCAGTTGTGCTACTCAATATTTCACACTTTAACTCCCTACAGGGAAACTTAAAGGCATAGTTGTTTATGGGCAAATGTAAACCACCAACTAAACACAGGTTTAATGTGCATATAAGGGGTTATTGATGTTTAGATTCCATTAAATTTTTTCCTTTTTTATGTTCCTTCTAATGGACAGCAAATGTTAATATCAACACAACAATCTCAAACTTTGATCATCATTTTTAAGAAATAATAAGCCTGCTGCATCAACAATATGAACTTGTGGTTTGTGAGGTTACTTCAGGTTCACTTACTAATGTAGTAAAATGCCATGTAACATGGTGGACCTCTATCCACCTTCATATAAACGGTTAGCTTCAAGCAATCAGTTAAAACTTGTATATGTGGAATGTGTCATTTGAATCATTTTGTTGCTCCAGTCCACTCTGGTTTTAAAGGAGAACCTCTAAAGACAGAGGGAGAGTTACATTTATTAAGTAAATTAATAATGACAATGCTTTGTTTTAGTCAAACAAAAACTGTTAGAATTCCTGTCAGGAATTTTTTGTACACTTTTATTGTATCACTGCAGCTCAGTGCAACACGAGGAGAATGTGACAATAATTGGACATAATTACAAATGAATGTACCAGTCAGATTGACCTCATCTCCTCTCTTCTCTATAAACAGTTGAATATTATTACTGTATTTTTCCTCTGACTAACTGAAGGCAGATATGAAAAGATATCCTGGATATTTTGAATTTGCTTCCTAGTACAAACCCTAGGGCACTGTGGTTGATTTGCTTCTGCTAGTAAATACGATTCAGTCGCAGTATGAAACACGCAATAGTCATGTGTTGTTTCTTGTTTTTATTGCATTAACTTATGAGTTCAATAAATCACATTCAAACATATATAACACACAAACACTACTTGCACCCAGTGCCCTCTCTCTGTCTCTCTCATGCTCATGCACACTATAATATGCAAACACACCCTAAGTTAATTTGGACCACAAACACCCACATACACTGTAAAACACGAGTGAAGCATCAGTTAAAACATCAAACAAGTTTAAAGCTGTCTCCGCTAAGTGTTGTATAGATTTGTCAGAGACACATCTACAATTTAGTGATTGCAGGATCACACACAAACAAATCTTTCTTTGGATTACACACAAACTCACACAATCCCATCTTTTGCATAGTTATTAGATGATGAGCTGGAAGAAATCCTTGTGTCGTGAATGTCCAGTCAGCAGAATGCATTTGCAAATTTTCCTGGTCTGAACAAACAAAAGTTTTTGTGGAAGCATACATATATACTCAATCACCATTTAATACAGACTGCTGATTTTTAGCACTGATAATTTCCCTTCTTTATGTAAGCAGCTATTATCACATTGATGAAAGTGTCAAATTGTGTTTTTTAAATATTTTGTCAATATTAAATGAAGAATCCCAAGTATCTGGTCTTGTCAAAACCAGATATATATTAACTAACTTAAAGACAAAGACATCACAGATTCTCACAAGCAGGACACGCAATTGACCTCGACATCTGTGGTTTTTTTCCATGCAGCTCCACCTGGTCCTATAAATCAATACAGCTGTATTTAAGTATCAGTTGTAAATCCATTGCAACTATGGGCTCATTCGTTCAGTGTCATAATGTTGCTCCAATTTCTTAGGTGCGTGTTTCCTGATAAGCTCTAATAATACTCTCATAAGCTGGAGGTGGGCTCTGTGTAGCCTGGAAACCCCTCAGGCCGTTGTTCCCCCAAAATGACTCGGGTCTGGGTGGGGTGGCAGCCGGCTGGGCTGCAGTGTGGGCTGATCCAGTCGTCGTGGTGAGAGTTGGTGTACGAGGCAGCGTGGTCTGGCTTCCTTCTTCTGCCTCTCTTGCAATTTGGCTGCACTGGAGAAGAGGGTGGAAAGTGGAGGCCCTGAAGCTGGATTTGTGCCCCAGTGGGTCGATGTGATCTGGGGAGGAAGTCTGGCGATGGAAGCTAAAGGCGGCACTGATCAAACTGTTGTTGCTGCGCCGGTCGTAGCTGCTGTTGCGGTTAAAGCCCGGGCGGTTGCGTGAGGTGGGGCGTGAATGGTGAGGTGGGCGGCGGGTGATGCTGGCGGAGCCTGCTCTGCGTCTGGACATCCAAGTCAAGATCACGTAAACCAGAGCCCCCAAAACCAGGCCCACCGCCATGGACACACAGAAAGCTATGATCAGAGGGACTGTGAAGAGAGAAACATATCAATGTGGATATTTCATGGTTTGTGCTGCAGTATTTTTCCTCACTGTTTCCAAAACATCTTCTAAAGTCTTTGTTTCTACAAGATTATCTACATATCTCTTCCACTCAAAATCTTTTTTGTGAGAGATAAAATAGGACTGTACAAGCATGACATTGAGTTGCACTTTATCCTTAATAACAGTACTTTTTTTATCATCCCCTGGAAATGGAAGGAATTTTAATTAGAATCTTTGGCCTCACCAAGATTACAAAAACCATCTGTTTGTAACAAGTGGAGGATTGCCAGCAGTGTTTTACAAGATTGTGTGTCTTGACAAAGTAATAACAGGCTTTAATCTTAAAGGAGAAAGTCCTTTGGAGACAACAAACCAATAGCTTTTTTTTCCACTTCTTGCTTTGGAAGCAGTTCCAGTGTGCTTGAGAGGAGAGAGAATGCGGTGGCTAAGACAAATCCTTCTGGTCTTTTGTCAAAAAAAACAAATCACTTTCCTTTCAACACAGTTTTATATTTAAAAATCTAACTTATTTTGCTACCAGCCCATATTTTCACTGCAGTGTTTCTGTGACTTTCAGAAAGGGAAAGAAGAGACTGTTCAAAAATCATCTGGAAATGACATTTTGGAAAACTACACAAAGTGGCAGCACCTTTATAGACGTAGAATGAGTGTGTTTGGAAACGGAGAAAGGATACTTTGACTTTTCCAGCTTGTTTAATAAAGTACTCTACAAAATGACCCAGATTCATGTATTGTATATCTACTCCTAGGCAATTAAAGCTTAAATGTCTTAGGGAACAGGAGTGTCAATCAGAGAGACCACATGAAAAAGACCAGCTACGAGAGACAGGAAATTAGAAAAACTCACCCGCATCAAAAGACTCAAGTATTTCCAGAAAGAGATTTGTGTTGTTCTCAGCCATGACTTAATCTTTTCCCTTTTGAGAAGAATAGAGATTCAACACAGTCTTTATTTTACTCTCTCCTTTTCCCTGCTCCTCTTCTTATGTCAGTTCTTTCTCGTCTTTGTTTTCCTTATGCGTTTTCCTGTCTCTCTGCCTTCCCTCTTTCCGTCCTCTCACTTTCTCCCTCCTTCGACCCTTGCTCACTTTCTCTGTCAGTATGTCCGTGTCCCTCAGAGAAAGCCTCAGCCTGGAGGCACATGGGGACTGGCAGCTAACTCTGGCAGTCCTCTTGTTTATGGAAGCGGAAAACTACACTGTCACATTTCCTGCTTTTCTGCTTGAAATTAGCAACAGGAGTGGCTTATCTGTGCAGGACAGAGATCCTGGAGGTGGGGAGATGGGGTGGTGTTGTAATCACTTCCTGCCCCCATCATTTCCTTCAGGTTGATTAATGTAACTCATTATCACCCCCAAAGCAATAATACACAATTCAACAGCTTTCACCATAGTAAAGTGCACCACAGGCACCAGTGTTTTTATTTATTGAAGAAACTATAAATATTTTAATATTTCGTAATTTTTCCTCCCACCACATAGACCACAAGCAACAGTTTTGTAATTAGCTTCAGTAGAAGTTAAGAGTCATGGGTCTAAAATAAGTGTTGAAGGCAAAACCACTGCTTGAATTGAGAGTGGCAATACTGTAAATGCTTTTAATATTCGGTTGAACTGATGCAAAAAACTAAATACAGTGCACTGGAGCATTTTGAGCGTTCCAGATGTTCTGATATGCCGCATCTTTGTTAGTAAGTTCAGTCTTTCCGTAATGTCTGCCAGGTCTGCAATCCCCACACAGGACGTCTGGTCCTTTTTCACTTCGTCATCTAGTAAAAACATTGTAGTCTGATAAGATAGAAAAGCACCACAGATACTCTTTAAATGCATCCAGCATGTTCTACACTTTTGAAAGCTTTTTTTCTAATTATGACAAATCAAGATACTGTGAATAAAAATAACATGAGAGGCATGGACACTCAACACTGTTTTAATCCCCTCCAAAACAAATCTGCAAGATCATTAGTAAAGTTGTTGTGGAAGGATGCAAGTAGTCATATTGGTATGTATCTAATGTGAACCAGCCCGTTGTTTTCAGTCAGCACTGGATTCAAACCTCAATCAGGTCAACATAGGAGTCTCATTCAGTAGGACAAATCCAGTCTACTTTCAGTCTCAAATAAAGACAATAGCATAACTATAGGTTGACTCAGAATACTATATCAATCTCTGTGGGAAAATTCATTGATATTTGCTTCTGTTGTAAAAGCCTACTTAAAAACTGAATCACCTTTTTAAAAAAAAAAAAAAAAAAAAAAGCCTCTTTGGCCATTATGTCATAGTTTCAGGTAACTGTTCAATTTAGAAGAATTTATTTGAGCTTCACAATAAGATAACTGGATATTTAAAGACTTAAGAAGAATGTATCTCTATGTTTCTAAACATCTAGTTTCACTTAATCAATATCTTCTGAATAGGAGCTTTTGCTAAATAAGTTTTCACTCTGTATTTGCTCTGTTGTTGTTGTATATTGTATGTACTATATAACATATTATAAGAGGCAAGATGGTAAATGTAAACAGTTAAAGTAAGGTTTATGTTACAGTTAAAATGTATGTAACATTTAGGGTAGTTTCTTTCTGCGTATAAATTCTGGGTGTAGAGGTAGATGACAGTCTCTACAATGTATTTTGTCTTTGACCAGCAGATGGAGGTATTTTCCCCATAGCACATCCTATCATTTGCAGGTCCATTGATCAGCTGTCAACATTAAACAAATGGACTTTGTCTTTTTAATATACTGGTTATTAGATAACAACATAATCTGAGTCGTCCATCTTATATCTTCTGTAGAAATAGCACTGCACGGTTTTGATGCTTCATACTTTGTACAGCTTAATCTGTGTGTTTGAATTGAAATAAATATTTCCCAGTCCTCCTAAGGTGTAGTCTGGTTAAAAAAACAAACAAACAAAAAGATATACAATTATTAAATTCAAATAAACAATGTGAAAATTCAACATTTACCCTGGATATAAATTAGGACAGTAAAGACATCCTTAGTAACTGTAATTATTATTCAGTGCAAGATGTTGTAAACCATTAAACAGATATGAAGGACATTTACTCTTCCTTTTGACATTGAATTGCAAGTTGACAAACTTTCTAATGAGACTTTTAAAAAAAAAACAGATGACCATGCATAAAAGGGATTAGCACACTGGCAGTCTTGGTCTCAGCTCGCTGTCTGTGCAGTGATTAGATAAGTAAATGGGTTCTAACAGGGAAGAGTTTGTCCATCATGGGAAGAGTTCCTGTCGACCTACATGCTTTTGTCAATGCTCTCTGCTCCACTCTGCTGCTGCAGTGTCTCGTCTCTCTTTTGCTGAATGTGTTTGGTCCTGAGGGGCTCTGGACGGTAGAGGTCACCCCGAGCTGAGCTGCGTATAAAATGTAGGAATCAGCAGTCTGCCCCTGCTGCAGAGGAGCCAAGCAATCCAACTGAATCCCACAATGCCTCATCTTATGGCAAGGTTAGCTTAAACAAAATGGGTGGATTCATATGTTGAAGTGATTTTGTTAAAAAAAGAGTGGGTTAAGATAAAAGTAACAAGTAATTGGTTTTGCCTCTGGCCTTTTTCATAATTGTTGTTTGGTGTGCCTATAATTTGAATGCATACATATTTTTGTCCTCATTATGACATATGTTATTGCTCATAACTGCACTAGAATCAAACGTGGAGGAATGTTTCTGTTTTCTTGAAGATTGACATTCATTAGTTGACGGTCATTCATCTGATCCCATGAGCACTGCCTTAACCCTCATTTTCTTTACCTTAAGTGCAAAACATGTACAATCCCTGATACTGCTGTTATATATTTTATATAAAAAAAATGTTTTTCACTTTTAATGGATGGATTTAAATTTAATGGGAATTTTTCAGTATTTTATGATAAGGTTTTACTGGCCATTTACAATGCAGCAACATTTGCTGGATTACCAGGAAAATGTACAGTACATGTATGTTAAACAGAGGAAAATGCTCAATGGGTGTTTTGATGACAGAGATATGGAAAAAATCGGTTTATAATGGGTTTGTTTACATAAGGTAAAGAATTTAACAAATTGTTGTATACAGTGTATTATAGAAATTTAATTAGAACAGAAGTAATATATTTTTTAAATATAACAAAAACTACAGACCATTTCATGCCATATGCATTAATACAGACAAAATTGTGGGAAAAAAAACAAAAAAAAAACTGATGACATGCTGTAAAAAGACCCTAAGTTTGCATGAGGGTTAACGACAAGTCATTCCACAAATTAATCTCTCAAGTAGATGCTACAAAAATGTACATACAGTACATCACTGAATTAAATCTTTGCAGTTTGTCATTTACTAAAATTGAGTTGAGGATTTGCAGTTAATGATCATCCATCAACTTTTATATTTTTCATGCGCACTCCTCTGCCTCTCAGTTTATTGAATGTCGCTGTGGCCTGAACAGTGGCGTTCCACCTTTCAGCTACTCTAAAAGCTCTCCTGAGATGATGATGATGAAAGGACTTGTCTAATGGGATTGCACATCGTGATAAGTGCTCACAGTTGAATGGTTCATCACATCTCCCTTCTGAATCTTAAAGAGTGGCATTGATCTACTGAGGGGCAGCTATATAACGACTGTAAAGTTTCATCGGCACATTTATTTTTGATTATTGCTTGTTTTCCTCATGTTAGGTGTTTTCTTTCCATCTGCAAATTTCAAATGAAATATCACTAATCATTTTTAAAGGATTTTACTATGTCTGCTCCAAGTTGATATTTCTAAGATTCAATTTGTGAAATGGAGTAAATTCCCCTTTAACCTGTGCAGCAGAAATCAGAGCAGAGACTGCAGTGATGATGTCATGAGATAAATCCTGGATCTGCTCAATGCAGTTAATAATGGTGCAACCCATTGGTTCAGTGCATTAATCTTGTTATAACAGGAAACTCCAAATTGTTACATGTTTACAATTTTTGCAACAGTCCAGCAAAAGGGGAACTTAAAAACAAACACATAGTGTTACATAAGAAAAGGTGTCTTTTAAGCAAAAAATAAAAACAAAAACAAAAAAACCTAACAGTAATTTGCTACATTAATCCAATTAGAGAAGTATATGTTTTCCTTTGCCATTATAGATTTTTTTTTTTTAGATGTGGAATACTTTTATTCTAAGGACAGCCTGGCTGGTCAGTGAGGACACATGAAAACAGACATAGACGCTTCAGCCCAGTTTAGAAGATGTTAATATATACTGCTCAAAAAAATAAAGGGAACACTTAAACAACACAATGTAACTCCAACTCAATCACACTTTTGTGAAATCAAACTGTCCACTTAGGAAGCAACACTGATTGACAATCAATTTCACATGCTGTTGTGCACGTTCAACTATGTAAAGAACAAAGTATTTCATTCATTTAGATCCAGTGTGTTATTTTAATGTTCCCTTTATTTTTTTGAGCAGTGTATTTCTGACAAGGGAAGAAACACTGGCTATTCACTTAGTATTGTGATTTTTAATCATAAGATCATCACACAATGTTAACTTTAAGTCTTTAAGATACTCTAATTTCCAAGTAACCGTTGTGTGTCTTCAAATGTTAACTTTTCTGTATAACAATACAGTAAAATAGTGTTTTAGGTGAACTGAAACTTTTGTGTTGTTAAACAATGTCCTCTTTTTTTAAAAAAAAAAATAATTTTCAAGTAAGCAAATTGTTACTGTCACAAGTTTGCTTCTAATTTGTTCTTTCTCTCTTTCTCACTTTCTTGCTTTCAGCACCCTTTTTTCCACACTCATGAACATAATAAACTCTCTTCTTACAGGTTTCAAAAGCAGTCATGAGGCATGACACTGGCATGTCGTTGGTCCTGATGTTTCAAAGAGATGGGAGAGCCAAGCCTTCTGATTGGACAGCAGGTGGCAGTGCATGCACAGTAGGAAGCTGTCCTATCTGCAGAAGTAAAATGCCAGGGAGGGGACCACTGAGGTGTTTAACACACGCACACACGTTTGCTCTCACACATACAGTGTGGACTTACATCATCATCATTGGGGGAGGAGCTTCAGTAGGTCTGAGGATTGCAGACTGCTCCTGCAACAGGGATGATTTGAGAGGTGAAGTACACTAACATGGACAGTTAGTCAGTCTTGACATCCTGCATTCAGTGTAAAGACATGAACAGTAGAGTAGCCCAGAGTGAGTCCTGAACAGAGCAAGACTTGAATTGATGTGCAGGAGTTGTGCCGTGACTTCAGTGACCTTAGGACATGGCATCACCCCAGCACTATGAACACTCTACACGGGATATCACCAATGTGATGCAGAAGCTGCAAGGTAAGTGCAAAATGCTTACTCACTCACACTGCTCCTCCTTGGTTTGCAGCATTTATAGAGGTGACCTGGTGCTTAGCATGACACAGCAATAACAGGGTGCGCTACAGACACTTACTATATCTGTAAAAATGCTCATGACCCTGTGAGAGCATTGGAATTCAAGTTGATACAGCTTACAAAATATGTATTATGTGAAGGACAAGAACTAGATATGCAATGTCACAGCACACAGCATAACATTGGACATTTTTGGATTACACTGGATCACTATCATTGCTTTAGTTTGATCCACATTCTTTGATTATTTTGATTGATAGAGGGGAAATGCATGTGGCTGTCACAGAATTGCCAAGTATGGCAGAATACAGCATAAAAATAGATGATTATTTGCTTTTTGCTTCAAAGAAAGCAAATCATATCATGTCAGCCGGTGTGTGAGAGAGACTGTATTGTCTGTGTTTTTGTGTGCACATGCTTGTTGTGTATGTGACAGAGTTAATGTGCACATACACATGTATATTTTATGTCCATATGTGTCTTTGGATGTGTTTATGTGTGTGGATGTAGGAACTAGATGGTAGCAAAGCTAATTCCCATTGAAGACTTTCCCACTCTTATAACTCTGCTGTCATATTAGGACAATCAAATCCTCATCCTTCTGTACATACTGTACAACTAACATTAACACGACTTACAGAAGCTTTCTCACATCTGCAATACAAGAATATATGATTGAAAGAAAATAACTTTAGATTCTAGATTATTTTTTTTAGCAAATGTAAATATTATCCATTATTTTCCCCTCTGTAGACAATTGATTTTTTTTTACAATTTTTACAAGTCTCTGCCCTGAAGCAGTGAATGTGTCTGTGGCACAAATTTAAAGAAAACCGGACTAAAGACACTTTACAGGAAAGTCAGGTGACACTAGAGCTTAGATCCAATATGGCTGCTCCCTGTGTGGCTTCTGAGGTGGCAGTTTCTGTGAAAGCTGAGAACAGCATCAGCAGCCACGTGGCTCCGCTGCATCACTCTGTGCAGGTGTGGGTGCACACTTTGAATCCTGATTGCATGGCGGCTGATCTAAATTTAGAAGCATCCCCTTAAGCAGCCTCTACAGTGTGAAGACAGATTGATGCAGATACAAAGTGATAATTATTTCAATTTTAGAATGCAGCGTCTCACTCAAGAAGGAGAGACCATTGTGAGTGTAGAGCTGCATAATATAAATTTTAACAACGGCAGAGAAATGTGGTGTTTCTGAATATCTTGTAACTAATTTGGGCAGGTTAGGTCCATTGTGTTGTGTTGCACTCAGTCACAGCAGCTCTGATCATCCCCCAGTTCATCTGACAGTAAAGGTCCTTTTTCAAACCAAGCCTCAGAATGGGTCAGAAAGGTGATTTAAGTGATTCTAAATGTGGCATGGTTGTTGATATCAGGCTGATCTGAGTATTTCAGAAACTGCTTTATCCACTGCGATTTTCACACACTACAATCTTAAGAGAAATAGAGAAAATATCCAAGGAGCAGTAGTTCTCTAGGCAGAGGAGAAACAGCCAGACTGAACTCAGATAACCACTTTTTACAACAAGGAAGCCAAAACACTCTTTGAACCACGAAGCAGACTTCTCAACTACCACTCCTGCTACTTTATTAGGTGTCCTGCCTAATAAAGTGGCAGGTGATTGTCAAATAAACAGTTTTCCCCCTAAGTAAGGCATGTTCTTAAGAGAACTTCCTGTGGTTGGGTTGTGTCTGTTTAATGGCTTGTGAAGCCCTTTTCAAATAGTCGTTGCTTTATTGTTGCTTGTAAGAATCTCAAGCATCTTGTTGCCATGGTAACAATTGCATATGGATAAATTTAGGGTGTTTTGAGAAGTCAACATTTCCTAAAAATAGCAGTGTGCCACACACCACATACAGTGTTAATGGTGGACCATTTTGTGTGTGTGTGCGTGTGTGTGTGTGCGTGTGTGTGTGTGTGTGTGTGTGTGTGTGTGTGTGTGTGTG